>HG814197.1:0-402656 GCA_000576735.1 Penicillium fuscoglaucum FM041
GTATATTATATTTTTAATATTTGTAATATTCTTTTTAAATACTTTAAGACTTAATTATATAACTTACTTTAAAAACTATACTTTAAAAGAAGACAATACTATAAGTCTTTAATACTAAGATAGTAAAGCTTATATCACTGGTTATACATAGAAAAGTCTCTTGCACAAAGTAGGTTTTTTTTACCGCCTTTCATGTACCTCTTAAAAGACATTTGAAAAGACATCTCGAAAGACCAACTAAAAGGACCTGCTGAAAAGACATCACAAGGCCGCAAATGCGGCCAACTATTCTTGTCTTACTATTAATGGTAATCGCACAATGTTGAGCATCATGCCTGTGTAGTACTGAGACGGAACATGTCAGGCGTCTAAAAATATTAGTATTAAAAGACGCACCATTATGTGTAGACGGTTGAAAAGGTGAAGGGAGCCACAAGAAATCAAATCAGGAAAAGTAGTCTGTTATTGGATAGATGAATGCTGCGGGTGAGAAGCTAGGAGGGCATGAACAGAGAGCAACTAAGCTAACAATTGGGATCAAGTGGATTGTAGTAGCCGGACCAAAGGTTCGGAATCTCACGAGTAGTAGTGTCTCGTCGTTATATCCCAGCTCACAAATCTGGATCAATTGCGACCTTTCGGGGCTTATCACCAACACCTGGAAAAACTACATTCGAGCACAGATTGTGACAACCTAGGAGACCCGCCTGTGCAATTGAATTAGGTAAACCGTCGGTTCTCAGTTCGACTTTCTGGAGATTGTAGGAACCAACTATCTGGCGCCCAAATAGTTGTTTCCATCACACGTTTGTATGATTCGTTTTTGAAATACGAGAGGTTGCGTGAAAGCAGGGCTTCTCGTGGCCAATCGCCAGAGAGGTTTTCGTATGAGACTCGGGGGCTCCAGGTCATGTCCTGTTCCCGAGCAAGCCCGTCCCCATAGTATGATTCGCGTGATCGAATCTTCCAAAACCAATCATCATGACTCAACCCAGTGCCCAAGTTAATCCAGCGCGTGATGATGAGGGCCAAATGACCACAATAGTCCCGAATTTCAAGAAGAAAGTCTGTGTTGCATTTATCGCAGTTGCCGTCCAATTGGGAAAAGGACACGCCCTGGATATGAGCTGGAAGCAAAGGCTCGACCATACTTGCAATATGAGAGGATCGCAGGTGCGAGCATATCCTAAAGGCTCGTGGAGGTTCCCGGTTTTGGGGGAGTTTGAACACATCTACCCTTCCGTCCTTAGCCAGCATGATATCTTGGATCCGCAGGTATAGACCCACTGGCTCAGTGCATATCTGTGCTTCAATAGAAAACAGAGTGGTTGACTTGGTCTGCTCTTCGATTTGAATATGGGATAGCGATTCAGTGGTAATACCACACCGAGGGCCATGATAAAATCGTCTCATTGCAAGTTGAAGATGAAGGAAGTAAAGGGAGTAGTTCGTATGAAGATTGAGATCATGTATCTGCATCTGTAGTCTACTTTCCTCCCACGAACAGTTGACGACACATAGAAGCCGACATTTGTTCATTAACCGCATACCTGTCAGCCCAAAGTGCTCTGGTCCGTTAAATTTGTGGAGAATAAGGCAACAGTGACACAAAAAATGATGTGGAAGGTCACGTTCGATCCGGTGCAGCAATGCTACCTTATTGCTTTCTATTGGCCGTGGAAGAGATTTTCTCTTACGGTGGAGGGCTATAAAGAGTCGGTGATCGCACATTGAAAGACAAAGAATATCGTTAGGTGGTAGCAGATCCGATATTGACAGTATGAGTTCAATAGGAAGACCATTCAATGAGTTTGGCTTGAGAGCGATGGGCTGATGACCTGATTTGTTCCTAATATAGGAGATCAACGAGGTAGGAAGATACCGGAGAAGACCAGAGAGTAGTCGGTTCTGAGCCATATTGCTCAGAGTATGGCCTGTCAGTAAATTATCCGAGATGTCTTGAAATGTGTAGGCCATCCATGCGCTTAAGACGAAACAAGAGGAAAGTTTGTGGATAGGCCCTTTTTGCTGCTAGACAGTGTGGTTTCTTAGGCCCGTATGAACTTGATGTGAAGTAGTAAAGTTGACGTCTTGTTAAGAAAGACGTTCATCATTAAAAAAATGACCGGGTTACAACACATGTTCTGGAAAAATAGTGAAAGGGCGCAGTTCAAGGTCTAACAGGGAGTCACAGACCTGATATTAGGTAAAGTAGGAAGATTATCCCGAGGTCGAATGCAGCATTAGAGGTTGATGAAGATTATCAAGATGAAGAAAGGCAACCGTGACACCCTCCGCCTTTCTCTGCCTCTTTCCCTAGTCATCATCCCGACTCTGCAAAAGGCATAGGTAGGTAGTCCTGGAGGTATGGATTTCCTCCAGAACTTTTTGTCCTAATAATACAGGAATACCACTCATGTTCACATTACTCTTTCTACAAAATTATGAATTGAGGCGCCTTTCTCGATAACCTATATATCTATCTATTTTATATTATCTACTATATTATATACTCCTTCCTAATTTTAACTATTTTATATAAGGATATATAATCTCTAGAGAGGGGATAAATTATTATAAATATTTCACAGGCAATTTGTTTCCCTCAATCTGTCGCGCAATTCTTCAAAAACTTCTGCATACTATCCATAGCCTTCGCCGCAAAAGACCCCATCTCATACTTCTTCCCAGTTCCCTGCGGGCCACTATCAAAGATCTCCATCGAGAACCAACCCCGGAACCCCGTTTTCAGCACAGCCCTCGCAACATCCTCAATAGGCAGATACCCACCGTCATACGGCATAGGCCTATAGTCATGACTCCAGCGACCCCTCGCCCTCAGCCCACCAATAGTCTTGTCCTCCAACGGCGGCGACACCTTATACGCATCCGAGATCTGCAGCAGATATATTTTATCACTGGGGATAGATCTCGCAAGCTCATCCATACTCGCCTCAAACCGCTTCTGTAGCTCGGACCGCGAAACTGATTCAATCAGACCAGACTCGGTAGTTGGATCACCCCATTCATTGCCTGCAGTCTGGAACGTGTCCAAACACAACCCGCAATTCGGGCGATCTACAGCTTTCACTATCTCCCAGACTTCCTTCCACCCGGGCGCATGGGTCGACCAGCACCAGTTCTCGTAGGCGAGCCGGTAGTTGCGTTTGGCGAGGATGTCGGATAAAGCCTGTAAGTCGGAGATGATCACGTTGCGTTCTTTCTTGATTAATGGTTCCGGTGTGTCTGTTGCTCCGACCTAGGTATATATTATTAGTTTGATGCTCTCTTGAGTTTTGTAGTGCTCAGGATATATATGACTGTCATACCTGCAACAAATCCGTACCCACAACATTCATGATCTCCATCCAGCCTGTGGCTCTAGCATATGCCTCCTCACGATCCACGGAGCCCTTGACCCAACCTTCGAAGTTTGAGAATGGCTGCAGCATCATGATTTTCAACCCGTTTTCTTCGCATAGTTTGCGGATCTGCTCTGCCACGGGAATAATCGCGGGGTAGTTGTCTGGCGCGATTGGATTACCACTGATGTGTGCGCCATAGTCTAAGATGTCTGGGAAAGAGAGCTCGATTGCGCTGAAGCCTGCTTCGGCGATTGCTTGAAGGCGGTGCGGGAGTATGTCGTTTGGGCTGCAGCCGATTGAGCAGGAAGCGTATGAGAGGGGGATCTTTTGGAGGCTTGAGTGGGGAATTGACATTGTTCGTTTTTTTCTTCCTTCTAAAAATTGTCAAGCAAAAATGGTCTGGTGTATCGTGATCTTGTTGGGGGCTGCTGCTGGGCTCGGCAAACAAACACAGTTCACTGAACGATGGGGGGAGGGCTTCTATGAAAGATTGCCATGCTTGGTACCATTGGGTATATATTTGCCTCATTTGCTTTTGTTTTGCCCATTGCTTCTTCATTCTGTGTCCATCGTGATGTAATGCTGGACTCTGGTCTTGGTTAGGGCTTGTGTCGTCACTGGTGTATCATATCAGCCTATATCGAGCTTGGCCACAATTCGAGTCTTTCATAGACTATACATCAATCCATTTTGCCTCACTTGCCTCTTCTGTCCAAACATGCTGTCTATACGAGAGGAGGCGCATTCTGTTGACTGGTTCGTGGCGTCTCTGATTGCATATTGACAATTCCCCGGACCACAGATCCGATCGCCACAAGCCTCTCGTTGAAGAAGAGCGAAAGTCATCCCAGACATCTTCATGCGAATATCTCTCGCATATTTTCTGCAAGAACTTTGAATCGTGACTCCTGAATGAGCTAGCCTTGCAGAACCAAGACCAATTCACAATGCCGCCCCCAATCAAAAGTATCGGTGTCGTCGGAGCCGGAAACATGGGCTCTATGATGACCCTGCGCTTCGCAGAGCTCGGTCTCCAAGTTTCGGTCTGGGATATAGAAAAGAAAAACGTTGACGAAGTGGTGCACTACGCAAGAGACGACAAGAGCATCACAGGCCGAGTCGAAGGATTCTACGACATCAACAAATTCGCCAAAAGCCTAGAGGGCAAGTCCGACCGGAAACTATTCATGTTTTCCATCACGCACGGCGAGCCCGCAGACGAAGTACTCCGCATGTTGAAACCCGATCTCAAAGAGGGCGATATCATCCTCGACGGCGGAAACGAGAACTACCGGAACACTGAGCGGCGCCAGAAAGAGTGTGCCGCCATCGGTGTTGCCTGGATCGGAATGGGCGTTTCGGGTGGATATCAGTCTGCGCGACGGGGACCCAGTCTCTCTCCCGGTGGAGATGCCAAAGCCATTGAGCGTGTTATGCCATTCTTGGAGTCGTATGCGGCGCATGATCCCAAATCTGGGGTTCCGTGCGTGAAGCGTATGGGTCCCGGTGGATCGGGACACTACATCAAGATGGTCCATAATGGTATCGAGGGTGGTATGCTTTCTGTCCTTGCTGAGACATGGCAATACATGCATGAGGGACTGGCCATGGAGCATGGCCAAATCGGAGATGTCTTCGCTAAATGGAATGAGTCTGGAGAGCTGCGGGGCAACTACTTGATTAACATCGGTGCCGATATGTTACATACGAAGAGAACACCCAAAGGTGACCGAAAAGGCGAGGGAGCTAGTCGGGATGATGGATATGTGCTTGACGATGTCCTTGACAAGGTGGTTCAGGACGACGATAACACTGAAGGAACTCCACTCTGGTGTCTTATGGAGTCTGCTGCCCGACATGTCTCTTGTCCGACGTTAGCAGCCGCCCATTACATGCGAATCTCAAGTGGAAACCGCATCGAGAGAGCGCGTGCTGCAAAGAAGCTGGAGATGCCCATGCCGAAACCAATCGAAGGAACCCGGGATCATGCAGTGATCATCGAGAACTTACGACAAGCTGTGTATTGCTCGTTCCTGGCATCTTTCTGTCAGGGCTTGGAGCTGATTTCCCGGGCTTCAATTGACGAAGGCTGGAATGTCAACTTGGGCGACTGTCTCCAAATTTGGCGAGCGGGATGTATCATTAAGTCCGAGCATATTGCGGATCTACTACAGCCACCGCTTGCAGCCCACAATGAGTTGACGAACACCAAGTTTGTGGATGCAGTCGCGCATGAGTTGCGCCAGAACTTCCACAGTCTCAAACAGGTTGTCATGGAGGGGACGATGTTTGATCAGTATATTCCGGCTCTCTCGGCTACCCTGGAATATCTCAAGTATGAGGGTGGATTGGGACTGCCGACCAAGTTCATGGAGGCGCAGATGGATTACTTCGGTGCCCACAACTATAACAAGCCTGGTATTCCAGGTGAGGATCCAGGACCAGTTCACAAGGGTCCTCATCATTATGAGTGGTTGCCGGCTTAGATGTGTTCGAATGTATCACAGGACTCTTGTGTCACCCCAGATTGTATTTATGGTGTCAAAGTTGTACATGTATCCAGCTACACAAAATAGTATTTTGAAGATGTTCCTACCCGATGATCAACTACCACCCTGATAGACATGTAGAGGTAGAGGTTAGATGTAGACTTGTGTTAAAGTTTTATAGATCGCCCAAAAAGGCAAGTGGCGGCCTCAGGAACCGTCAGCACGTGGGTCGATCGACAACCAATCGGAGAAGCGCAGGTTGGCCGCAGCCTCAGAGATTTGAAGATGGCGCAAGATGCGCTGGATCTTGGGCTTACGTTCATTCTCTTCTATATCGAAACCATTTCGTCGAATTGAGTCCCCAAAACAACTCGCTCGCAGAATGGCTTCTCTCCCTACCACATACGACGGTACGTGTACTTCTGCCTCTCTCACATTACTACCCCTCATACCCCCACTTCGATAGAAGGCTGACGATAGTGAATCTGACAGGGCCCGTCCCAATCGCTGTCATCGGCGGCACCGGTCTGCGCGAGTTGCCCGGCTTCACCCAGGTGGCCTCGCTGAATATCACAACCCCCTGGGGCGTTCCTTCCTCGCCCATCACTATTCTGCACCACGAATGTAAGCACAACAACAAGGTTGTCGCCATCGCCTTCTTGAGCCGCCACGGCTTGCACCACCAGATCGCTCCTCACGAGGTTCCCGCTCGTGCCAACATCGCCGCTCTGCGCTCCATCGGTGTCCGCAGCATTATCGCCTTCTCCGCTGTCGGCAGTCTCCAGGAGGAAATCAAGCCCCGCGACTTTGTCATCCCCGACCAGGTCATTGACCGCACCAAGGGCGTGCGCCCGTGGACTTTCTTCGAGGGCGGTATTGTCGCTCACGTCCCCTTCGGTGATCCCTTCGATGAGGGTATCGCCAAGGTGGTGCGCGAGTGCGGACACAGCCTCGAGGGTGATGGTGTCGTCCTGCACGACCGTGGTACTCTGATCTGCATGGGTATGTGAAGCTGTAACCCATTTTCACGATCAAATGTCGCTAATCATGTCTTTTCCATCCTCTAGAGGGCCCCCAGTTCTCCACTCGCGCCGAGAGCAAGATGTACCGCTCATGGGGTGGCAGCGTCATTAACATGTCTGTCCTCCCTGAGGGCAAGCTGGCCCGCGAGGCTGAGATCGCCTACCAGATGATCTGCATGTCCACGGACTATGACTGCTGGCACGAGGCTACCGCTGACGTCACCGTCGAGATGGTCATGGGCAACATGAAGTCTAACGCTGACAACGCTCGCCGTTTCATCACGGCTGTCCTTGATGCCCTGGCTAGCGAGGAGCACGCCGAGCTTGTCCAGGCTAAGCACCTGGCTGGCGGTATTAAGTTCGGCATTAGCACCCCTCAGGCTAACTGGAAGCCTGAGGCTAAGGAGAAGCTGGACTGGCTTTTCCCTGGCTACTGGTAGATCTAGAGGCTTTGGGATTTAGGCAGATATTGTTCTGCCTTGTCACTTGACGTACATCTGATGATAGCATATACGCATTATAGTTCTGGAATACCAACATGATAAGCATGATTGATGTGCAATTTTGGAATGATATGATTGCTTAGAACCGACCAACATTTTTGTGCCGGGCAAAGTTTGTTATTAAAACCCCTTATTCCGGCTTGGATAGTCAAAGAGGGGAAGTATTGTCAAGATCTGGCGGATGATGTAGGTGTATCTCTCGAGTGCTGCTTATACGGCCCTGTCATGTCTTTCTAGGAGGTGTGTTTGGATATATTTTTGGTTAGTCTTTTTAGGTGTCTTTTCAGGTGTAAAAAAAGCACACTTTGTGCAATAGACTTTGAAACCTCCATATTCCTCAAAATTGAAGCTATTCCTACCCCACAAAACCAGGCATTTGACCTTTGGCCGCTCTGCCCCTTGGCAAAGACGTCTAGAAAGAATTACCCGATTTGGCACATTGTAGAAGCATACAAGTTGTAGAAATCATGGATATCCGGTAAATATCCAAGACAGGGCAATTACCAATTCACCCTCTTTGTCCTCGCCGAGCTTCTGGGAACAAAAGTCCAATTGCCCCCTGCCAGCCCGCTAGCCACACCACCAGCACCGAGTGAAACCTTGACCCCATTGGGGCTGATCAAAGTCCCATTCGACCCTGGCAAAACAATATCCCCTATTGTTCCAATTGGCGTACTGAAGCGCAGATGCTGGTACGTCCCATTGCGCACCTCAAAAGCAACCGCAAAGGCGCCAAGATTCGTGACAAAACCCGCATCGACAAATGTCAGATCACCGGGCTGTGGGGCAATGGACCAGGTCGCCCCCGCCGCGGACTTCAACCGAAGCCCTGCGGCATAGTTCATAAGAATCGATGTCGGGCCGCTAGACCAGCCATGTGAATGCGACACGCGGGGGTCGTTAGTGTACGGCTCATAATGCAGCGAACCGTCGGATGAATAGCCCTCAATGAAGGTTGAGTTGGTCATACGTGGGTCATCCATCATGAAACCCCATTCCAGACGGAGTAATTCTAACGCAGAGTTGGGATTCCCGGCAATATAGTGCGCTTGCAGCTCAAAGCCACTGATGAAAGGTGATATGGTGCGTCCGGCCTCGGGGGCGGGCGCACCGTATTTTCCCCAGCGGTTGCGCAGAGACTGGGATATTTGTCGGATTTGGGATAGTGACTGGGTTAGGTTGGACTTCACGGCCCAGACATTGCCATCTTGAGGGTAGAGGGTCGTGGTCTCGTTGTCACGGAAGAGGCCGGTGGTGTGGTCCCAGAGGTGCTGGTTCGCCGCGGTCTTGATACCTTTTGCTTTGGTGGTCCATTTGTTCCGGACGGAGGTGTCGTTAAGGACGGCTGCCAGGCTCAGGCCTTGATTGAGGACATAGTAAAGGAGGGAGTTGGCCTCGATGTTCTAGTCCTGTTAGCTTGTACTTTATGTCTCTCCATACCATGGTTCTCCATGATATTGACAGGAGACAAATGGCAACGTACATGCCCACCCATTCCAAAACGCAACCAATCTGAACTGGAAGTGATATTAGCCAGGCCGGTGGCGTCAACACTTGACAACGCATAGTCAATTCCTAGTTTGAACTGATTCCAATACTTAGACAACCAGCTCAGGTCGCCAGAATAGAGATAGTACAGAGCAAGACCGTTGAGACTGTGACAGTGGTACGTGAAGCTGAAGGCATCAGCGAAGGGAGGGCTAGCATACGGCAGACGGCCGTTTTCTTTCTGCAAACCAAACAGTAGCTCCAGCGCCACTTTGGCACTATACAGATCATACGTGCTCACGCCAATCGCTTCCAGTGAGACCGACATATCGCCGGGCCAAATCAGCCGGTCTCTCTTAGCGCCGTCGGTAAGGACACTGCTGCCATTTGAGATGGTGTAGTTGCTCCACCACTGGACGGTCTGAGGAAGCGTAATGGTCTCTGTGCTGTTGATTATCTGAAACCATGGGAGAGCGTTGCCCATGGCTGGGTCAATGGTCGACAGCTGGTTTGTATATGCTCCGGCGTACCAAATCCGGTTTAATAACTGGTCGTTTGAGTGAAAATAACCGGTGTATGCACGCAGGTCCTGCGTCGGTGCGGCTGTGAAGTTGACCGTCACGAAATTCAGAGATACTGTCCCCGTCGTATTGCTGACCAAAGTCATGTACCGGAAGCCGCCCCTGTTGTGCTTTTCTGCTGCCGTATAAGTACCGGGTCCATCTACAAGGGAGAACCAAAGAGGGCTGTCAAATCCTGCGTCGGCTGTGGCATCGCAAGACTGCTCGCTGATGTATAGGCTCGACTCGGAAAAGGTTACACCAACGAAGGCGTCAGAAGAAGCCGAAGCGACATCGATGGAAACTATTCCAGCAACATTCTTCTGGAAATCAAAGGTTACTGATGAGGGGCCGTTGAAGACAGCTGGGTGAACATCACTGGCATTGGTCAGAGACGCTGGGGTTGTGACGGAGCCATTTATGCCGACTACCGCTGGTGGAATCAAAGTTCTTGAGGACGGTGCATAGATGTACTCGGCATAGGGTACAGCGAAAGAAGCTGGAATGAAAAAGAAGGGGATGATCGATCTCATCTTGAACGAGTTAAGCTACTCCAAAGAACGAGCATCTCATTAAGTATTTATGCTGGCGGGTATAATGGTCTTCGTGTATGCAGACGCACCCCATAAAGGATATCGGGGTAACATTACCACGAGGTGAATGATTTACCCCACAGACATCGGCTATGATATCAGCCATTTCTGTGCCGATCGCGATGATCTCCCCCAATACGGGGGAGCTGCTCGACCGAAGACCGAATTGCTCATTCTACCGACAATATCCCCAAGTTTCACCGATATGTTAATCGACATCTTAATCTAAACTGGCACTGGGTACACCATCCGACAGTGATGTTGAGTCATGGCCTTTGCGATGAAGAACCGCACCCAGCGTAGATCGCCAATGCAGTCATCGTCTTCAGTTGCGGACCAAATTGAGATGAAGTTATCTTTCGAAGTTCCCCGCCACAAGTTTTCCTCATCTGTGGACTCCTCATCTGTGATCTCCGCATCTGTAGACTCCTCATCTGTGGACTCCTCATCTGTGATCTCCTCGTCTGTGATCTCCTCGTCTGTGATCTCCTCGTCTGTGAACTCCTCATCTGTAATTCCATCGTCTGTGATCTCATCGTCTGTGCTTGTGTATTCCGGGCTCGCGCTGTGTCGCCTATTTATATTTCTGCAAGGCGGTGGGAGGGTTTTCGTAGGTCCCATGTGTCCATCTCGAGCAAGCAGTCGAGTTTGTGATAGTCTTGAAGAGACCGGAAATCGTTCACGAGAAGCTCTATTTGGCAGCGTCTCCACTGGCAGGACATCAGGGATGAGACCGACAAAGTCGTCACAGGTGAAAGAACGAGCCTCAATGGCCTCCAAAAAGGCTTTCACATATTTTGTTTGGCCTTGGGAAATGGCCAGCTCCAAAGCGCTGACCGTGCCCGGACCTTTGAGTAATGGGTTGGCCCCTAGTCTGAGTAGCTCCTTTGTCAAGACCAGTGTCCTGATTTGTGTAGCTAGGAACAGAGCGGTTCGGCCATATGAGTCCACTTGATTGATATCAGCACCATGCTCAATAAGCAACTGTATTGATGCGCGTGGATGTATGTGATCCAACCATGGATGCCCATCAGGCTGATAAGACTGCCGTATTTGCGCATGTTCATCATCCACGTCAACGACCTTGCCATTCTCGTCCTTCAGTGTTTTCACGACTAGATGTAGCAACGGCGAGAGCTTCCCTCGATGTATGTATGTCTCAGTAAGATCGAACCCCTTGTCAGCAAATAATTGAATTGTTTTTGCTTTCTTGTGAAGCACAGCGGCAACAAGCGCAGCCTTGCAATGATCGTTCGCTGGATTAAGCTCAAAATTCCATTGTGCAAGTGCTACTTGGAATTGAGGAACAGGGCAAACGGCCGCCGCGTGCTCTAGGAACGAAGTAGATGCTTTCGAACGTTGTCTAAGAACGTCAAAGTATTTGGGTATGTTGTTGGATGGTTGGCTGCCCCCTTTCTCAAGCAGAAATTTGGTAACTTCCAAGTGACCTTCACACGAAGCTTGAGGGCCGGTGGAGCTTGTCGCTATCGAAATTAAAGTCTCCACGTCTTGGGTGGCGAGAAGGTCCAAGACGCTTTGCATCAGGATTACAAACTTGTCTGAAGAGCAAGCTGCATTCAATGCAACTTTGGCAAGGCTCTTGAAATCCTTTTCTCCAGCTTTGCGGAGAAGCCTGAGCACAATAGCCGTTTCTCCCTTTTTCGCCGCAGCAGAAACATCCTTTTCAGAGACCGGATACCCTGGGCAACAAAGCAAAGTCTCTGTAATTTCGGCATGTCCGTTATACAATGCACGGGAGACGGGCGTGTATCTCATTCGGGACAAGATAGGCTTACACCCCATGTCAAGTAGTCGTTGAGTAAGAGACAGATCTCCAGTCTCTGCTGCCACAGCAAGCAGGTTGGATTGCCCAAGCGGAGTAGTGGCTGTGAGTTGTGCTTCCAGATCGATTCGGGCCAATATCATCTGGGAAATGTGTGGATTTCCCCATGGAGACGGCCAAGGGTATGGATATGCATCGCGGAGGCAAGGTTTCAATATTGAGTTCCAGCCAATGACGCTGACAGAATCCGCAAGTTCGGGAGGTGCATTCTCTAGGAAGAATGATGCTATTTCTTCGTGGCCCATATTTATGGCAGTCTCAAGAGCCGAAGGAGGGCCATGTTCGGAGACATGACCTAAAGGTGGACGGGTGAAGTTAGCACCGCAGTTGACTAGGTACTTAACAACCTCTAAATGACCTGCGGTTGTGGCAGAATGAAGGAGACCAAGTGCCAAATCTTGCGTTAGATCTTTGAAATTGCACAGCTCAACTAGATACTTAACCACCGGCAAATGGCCCCCCGCAATCGCAGATTGTAATACCAAGTTATTTCTCCCCATGTCGACAATATGGCCCACTTGAGCACCCTGAGCTATTAGGAACTTGACTACATCCAACTGACCACGCTTAGCTGCGTAGCCCAGAAGATGCGAGGATCGAGGAGTAGACCTTGTGATGATCGAAGGCAAATTGTCAATAAACAGTTGAAGAATCTCCACATGACCATTTCCTGCTGCGATCATCATGGGGGACCTCGATTCGAGCTTGTCGTAACCATAGAGGAAACATTCCTTCCACCAAGATTCCGGTGTTTCCAGAAAATCAAACAATCTGTAACTAGCAGATACTAGCTTGCATAGAGCGCTGGAATTGCCGGTCTCCACAAGGCGCAGAATATTGGGTTCACATCTATTCGCAAATATTGAGTAGAGCCGAGGGTTGAATATGGTGTGGGACAGGCGACAAGCCTGTGACAGTGCGTTTAAATCCGATGCATATTCGAAGTTTTCAGTTATGCAGAGTATGAGCTCCAAGGGTAGTGAAATTAGAGACATTTCTGTTTACGTTGTAGTTGAGTTGGGAGTTGTTTCTTCCACGGGGTGATGATACATTTCCTATTTCGGGTGCACGTGACTTAGTCCTTATGCCTAAGGCATCAATGACGCTAACCTCCGACTCACCGACCTGCCAGGTAATCTGCCGTCCTTATCTTCCCCCAGACGGCCCCAACATCAACAAGTGTGTGAACAGCCTAAACTGTGCCTTGTTTTTTCAGGATGTACCAGATGGGCGTATGCCATTGTTGATAGAACGAACTACACCAGCGTTGCCTTATTATCCCTTTTTCACGTCCTTCCGCCTTCGAACATAGCTTGATCACCTGTCGCGAGCCAAATTCAAATGATACAAGCTAGAGATCTACACTTTCTGATGGTATGACCGGCGATACTGCAAGATTGCGAATACTTTAAAGGAATACGTTGGCTTGTCGCGGGTTGCTGGGTCAGAATGAGCCCTGCCACAGATCCCAGTGAAGCTCCGTCACAACGGAAGATGGGCGAACATGGCATCGAAAATGGAACCAATGGGAGCCTGAAGGTTGAGAAACAATCCTTGTTCAATCCTATCGAGGGGACACGCAGTCGAGTAGATACTCCTGTGGCACAGTTCAACGGCGAGGCTGAAGAACACCCAACCAATGGAGACGATGACACAGATGGACAACGGAGGCATGATACGACCTCGGAGCGCAACCTTACCAACGGAGGACATAAAATGGCAGACTTGGAACCCGAGGGACTCGGCATCCTAGTCGAGCACTCACCAAACAATGGAGATAATGTTGGCCAGTTGTCGGTAGTGGATGTGTACGACGGCCCCAAGGTCAAGGCTGTTTTGGCTGAATTGTCTAATGATCCATCTCATCAACTACCGGAGGATAAAGATAAGATCATGAAGTTGTCTCCCAAGAAGATCCAGGCTCTCACCTCCTCACCGGAGTCAATACCTTACCGTCCCGTGGGATCAGAAACGAACACTGGAAGGCGCGCCGCCTCGGACAACATATATGGGAGTGCTCCTCTCGCGCCACCGGAGATACCGGAGTTTGTGCTTCAGTCACTGAGCGAAAAGCCTTTGTCCTCAGATGTTTTGCCAAAGTTGCGGCCCAGTAAAGAAGTGCTGCTGGGAGATGCTTCTACCCCGGCGAGTCCCGCCTTCCCACGAAATACTCAAACTCCCTCCCTCCGCAATAGGCCGCACCCCGCACGAACAGTTTCCACCCCTGGCTCCACGCGCCGTCAATTGCCTGTGACCCCAGGTAATGACCGCCTAACCCAGACATGGGCATCGCGCTCGAAACAGGACCGACCCGCGCTGGACCGCGAGTTGAAGAATCACCTTATCGCATCCCCTCAGATTATAGAATCGCCTGTGCCATCACCCCTGCCATCGTCTATCCCTTTGCCGCCAGTTTCTCTACCAACCTATCTTCAGCTCGAGCTTGCTTCTGGTCGACCTTCACCACTGTACATACACCGTGACGCAGCCAACGACTTCCCCTATGAGTCATCAGCAGTTAAGATCGAGAGGCTTATGAACTTTATTATGCTTGCGCCTATGCTCGAGCAGGTACTTTGCTTTGGCAGTCTTGCCTGCCTTGATGCATGGCTTTACTCTTTCACGATAATGCCACTGCGGTTCATCAAGGCCGTGTATATCTTGGTCGAGTCATGGGTGATGAACCTGGGAGCCGAGATCCGGTTCATTTGGAAATTTGTTCTGAATGGGATTGGTCGAGTATGGCGTAGGAGGAATCATAATGCGAAGGAGGACGAGCGTGGAAGACGCGAAAGCGAATCTGACGCCACTCCTCACCTGCCTCCGGGCTCCTCCTCGGGGCCAGATATAGCGCCAAGAAGGAAACATCGGTCCTCTGAATCCCGCAAATATCACCATCGACGCAAGAAGTCGATGCCGTCAGCACTACTTCCAGATGATAAAGCAGATATCCTGACAGGCCTGCTGATGATAGCCACCTGCTGTGTTTTGATGTACTTCGATGCAAGTCGAATGTACCACTGGATTCGTGGACAGGCTGCTATCAAGCTATACGTTATCTACAATGTGTTGGAGGTCAGCGACAGGCTCTTGGCTGCCATAGGCCAAGATGTCCTCGAGTGTCTCTTCTCGCGGGAGGCTCTTGAGCGTCGTCCGGACGGCCGAAGCAAGGTCATCCGTCCATTCTGGTTGTTCCTGGTGGCACTGGTTTACACAGTATCCCATTCATTATCTCTGTTCTACCAGGTCATGACTCTGAACGTGGCGGTGAACTCATACTCCAACGCACTAATCACGCTACTTCTATCAAACCAATTTGTGGAGATTAAATCCACCGTCTTCCGCAAGTTCGAGAAAGAGAACCTCTTCCAGCTTACCTGTGCGGACGTCGTGGAACGGTTCCAGCTATGGCTGATGCTTACAATAATCGCTTCACGTAATATCGTGGAAACCGGCGCTTTTAATTTCGTCGGCAACCTCGGACTGGCATCTAGCTTCCCAGGCCAGTCCTCTACGATCACGAATAGCACACCGTTATCCACACCTCCACGCACAGCATCATCCATCCTCCCCCAAGCATTCACCCTCTTCCCATCCTCAATCCTCTCATCCTTCAACAGCGTCAACTCTTTCATCCCAACCCTCGCCCAAGTCCTAGGTCCATTCCTAGTCGTACTAGGCTCGGAGATGCTAGTAGACTGGCTGAAACACGCCTATATCAACAAATTCAACAACAACCGTCCAGCAATCTACGGCCGATTCCTCGACGTCCTAGCAAAGGATTACTACACCAACGCCTTCGGCGAGCAAAACCTAACCCGTCGCATCGGCCTCCCAGTCATCCCCCTCTCCTGTCTCTTCTTCCGAGTCTCCGTGCAAACATACCAAATGTTCCTCGCAGCCCTCCTCCCCCAACACCCATCCTCAACAGCAATGGGCGCAACCTCCCTAACCTCAATCCACAACAACTACGCCCCCTCCCCAGTCCCCTCCGCCCCACCCTTAACGCTCGCAACCTTCCTCCCAGCCTCCGCCGCACACGTCAGCGCGCTCTTCCGCACCCTCCTCGAGAACGCAATCCCGTCACCAGCACAGTCTGTCCATATCTTCACCGGCATACTGCTACTGACAGGATTCATCGTGCTACTCATCTTGAAACTCCTGCTGGGAATGGCCTTACTCGCGTTTGCGCGTTCCCGATACAGTAAGATGAAGAGTCGGGAGAACGAGCGGAAACAGTACTCGAATAATCCGTCTGGTACTGAGAGTGGGACACCTCGTACTCGGGATTACTATGTTGAGGGGAGCCAGCGTGTTGGTGGGTGGGGTGTTGTTGAAGTTGGGGATGAGAAGAGGAAGTTGATTTATGCGGATGATCCGGATGGGTTGAGGAAGTTGAAGGAGAAGGAGGAGAAGGATAAGAGTAAGGATGGGGAGTTTAATGTTGATCATGTACAGCGGTATGAGATGATTGCTAAGAAGATTTGGTGATTGGGTGTTTGTTGTGATGGTGGTGGAAGGTGTCCACGGGTTGAGTGTAACTTATTATTCATAGCTGTATAATACTCATCCTATTTTTACTTTACATTGTTTTAGCTCATGGAACCGTGTAGTAAAAGGAGATATCAAGATTGCTTTCGAGCTACTTGCTATCTATACATTGTAGTAAAGAGGGGAATAAAAGGTATCAATTCATGTCATCGGAAATAAGAATTTGAGGAAGGATATCAAAGTAAGGTGAATAAGGGTATGTACAAGACCTCGAGAGGCTCGCTGGTCGTGATCAGTATGAGAGAGTGAACCGGTCATCAACCTCAGGAGAGCCAGCTCCTGGTTTTCATCATAATAAGGTGTCATGGCCTTCAAATGAAGGTTGTGAGGGTGAGCCTTATCAATATTGGTGCGTATTTGCGCGATTGAATGTGTGCCCTGGTGGAGCGCGATGCATGGCCGAGGGCGAAGCGGTATTTGCCCGAGTATAGCTGGACGGACCAGGAGGCCCCTGGGATGGAGGCTGGGGTGTACGATGAGCCATCGGGTTGAAAGCCGCATAGCCACCATTTTGGGGAGCGGGAGTTGCTGAACTCATTGGAGTGTACGTCCTTTGTGGTGGCTGTCCGTATGCCGCTGCTTGTGGGGGAGGTGTGGGTTGGTAGCTTGCCGGGGTGTTTGTCCGATAGGGAGCAGGAGTACCACCAGTGCTGGCCGGGGTGTTCACCCGATAGGGAGCAGGAGTCGCACCAGCGCCGGCCGGCGTGTAGGATCTTATAGCATATGGATCCTGTGGATAGTAATCTTGCTGTGTGCGAGGCGGGCCTCTCTGGCCACCGGGAGGTGCGTGACTTGCCCCGTATTCGTCCTCTCCATCGTATGTACCCCTCGGAGGACCGTACGGGTCGTAGTGAGCTGGCCCATTGCCACGGTTGTAATCATCGTAATCATCGGATGAGTGCATGTTACGGTTGTAATAACCGTGATCACTGGGTGCGTCCATGTTACGGTTGTGATAATCGCGATCATCGGATGCGTCCATGTCAGCTGAAGAATAATGTGGCGCTGGGGTGTGATTCTGATATGGTCGAGAATCAGAGCTATCAGTCAGGTTGCGATATCCAGGGCCGGGGTGATTACGACCATCATTGCCATATGGTGCAGGGGTCGCTTGAGAGTGAGGGGTGGCCTTCCGTGATGGAACGTTAGCCGGTAGGGGAGGGACTGGGGGAAGCGTCGGAAGCGTCGGTTTCTGCCCATCAAGAGGAGTGTATCCCATTCCGGCGGCATTGCCGGTCAGTGAGGCGGACTCGGACATAGCTGAAGATGAAGTTCCGGTTCGGGCCAGTGTTGGTTTGGCATCGAAGTCTAGATTCGGCAGTGTCGGGTTGTGTGTCGGCGCTGTCGAAGTCGATCGCGAGTAAGGCGGCAAAGTAGTCTGGGTGGTACTTCGCGACAAAGAAGGTACTGCGGGGACCTTGTCTTCGGCAAAAGACGGCAAAGTCGGGTTCGAATCCGTGGCCAGTGATGGCTGAGTGGGTGCTCGGTTCTGTAATTTGAGTCCCTTTGCCAGGGCCTTGTTGTTCTTCCGGTGCGTGATGCGCTTTAGACGTTGACCGACTTTCCGACGGCAGTACCTCGAAAGAGTACCGTCTTCCGCTGGGATATGGTGGAACAGGAAGATCAAATAGAGTACGATCGCCGAGATCAACTTGAGAACCGAGAGCACCCAAATGACCAGGGTGAAAAGCATACCGAACAAGACCACAGCTTGAAGGGTGTTGTCCTCGGCCAAAATCTTAACGTTCTTGAAGAATTGGGCAGCCGAGGAACTTCCATCATCGTGGGCTGCATTCTTTCCCCCAGGAATGAGGTCCATTTGCATGACCGAATAGAGAGTGATAGCATTGAGAACTTGACGCGGGCCATCTGCGAATATCGTGTTCATCCAGACTAAAAGCTTCGTTAGCAATTTTCGAAGACTAGTGAGGCATAGTGGTATACTTACACTGGAAAGAGAAGTATGCATAAAGAGCAACATATTCTGCTGCTTTCCTGTCTTTGGTTAATTCAGCAAAGACAAGGAACCTCCTGTATCCACGACCCCGCCTGCCGAATCGAATACTCTGAATACGGACGGCCAGCGGGTCCAGGAAGCTGCGAGTAATACTACCCGAGCGGATGGCGCGAACGGCATGTATCCATCGGTAGGCCAAAAGAACGAACGAAGCAATAATGCAGGCGGCGAAGATCCAGCGGGAAATGTTGAAGGGAATGGCGGGTTCAACTCTGCCGGACCATCGAGAGAAAGCCAGCAAGTTGACTGCAGTAAATGTATCGACACCGTAGACTGCAATCGAGATAAATAGGAACAGCCATAGGAAGAAATATGAGAAGGGCGTCAGGCAAGACTCGGATTTAAAGTCGTCCAAGTTCTAATGGAATAATTATCAGTATACTGAGCGATCTATACAACATATACAACGCTGTGACTGTGTTGACCTACCACATAGTCCCATTTCTCCTCCATCGCGACATCCCCCTTCTCACGGTCTCCACCACACAGCATTGTGTCAATTGACCTGGTCCTGCCAGGGAGTGATCACGGACGTTTGGAAATAATGGAGCGATCACGGACGAAAGGGTCGACTTCCTCGGGCCAGCCGGGAAAAATTCGTGATCGAGGTTGGAAATAGGTGTAAAGAATAAAGAGAGGCCAAAGTCAGGCGCAACGAGAGGAATGGTTGTATATTAACCGCGCGAATAGCGCATACCTGCGGAAAGTAAGGAGGGAGGCTGATCGCGGTGTCAGATAATCGAGGGCTGCAAGCCACGTGTATATGATCACAATGAAGCGCTGGTATTCTGGGCGCGCATTGGGGTATTCAAAGCGACAATAGACGGACTTTCATTGAAGACCGCCGATCTCGCCAAGACAGGGGCACGATGTGGAGAAAGAATGCGCAATTACCAGTGAAAATAGGTGGAAATAGGGTTGAAAGAGTGTGGCAACCTCTCCAGCTTGGAACCTGGGAAAAATGAGTGACACAAATGGAAGTTGAGAAAGGAGAAGAGAAGTGAAACAACGAGGGGAGAAGAGGAGTTCGGCAGGGGTGGGGACGCGGGAAGTTACAGGCACGAGCGGGTTTACTTTTTAGGGCTGACGGGGGTCTCTCTTTTTTCCATATTTGGGCTATTTTTTGTCTTCTTTGGTTTCTTTTGTTCTTTGGATGTTCTAAATTGGGAATGTCCTAGGCTACCTTCATCAATACCCCCGAGGCTATTGATATAACACCTATTCTTGGGGCATGAATTCCTCTTAATATCACTGGCCCACTAAAAACCCTGAGACAGATAAGATGGGTCCCCTGACACTATCCATTCCGACTCCTCACTGGCCATCCGCACGCGCCAGGGGAGGGTCCGGTCCATGCATCTAAGCGCTGATTCACTCCGGGCGCTACACAGTTTGATTATAATTTCCAACGTGGCCTTATGGCGTTATCTTCTTTTTTTATGTATGTTTTGTGGTATCCATATCTCATTGATCTCGAATCTCGAACGGGAGTAAACAAACATGTTGATACCTGAGGTGTCATTGCCTATTTGAGACATCACATGATCAGGTCTAAGCTTGGAAGGGACAAGCTCATTTCCAAGGTCAATGCCAAGACTTGGCCTCGATGAGCACTAACCTTCTAAGAGCTCCTAGGCGCTTCCCTACAAAACAATGCAATACATTCAGAGTGAACTAATATGCCAATTTCCAAACATTGAAAAGGTGAAACCTTCAATGTCAGAGCTGTCTAAGAACGGCATTACCTCCACACCCGCATGCAATCCCACAATCAGACGACACCCAACCCCCAAAGCTGTTCCAGTTTAGCTTCAAATTGAAAGGCCAGAAAAGACACATTCATGATTATTATGATGTCAATTAACAAATGTGTGAAACTTGGGGCTTTTCTCTAGAGATGGAGCACCAAAGTTACTCTTGGGCGGCCCACACAGAACTTGCCATATCAATGAGGTTCTGCTTTTCAAGTTGCAAGTCGGTCTCTTTGGGAATTTGGGGCGATCGGCCGAACATGTAGTTGAAGGGGATGGTAATCGGGCACTGAGAGACTGTAATTTTGGTACCAGTCTCTTCGACCACACATGATTGTGTGACGCGGGCACGTTGAGTACCTGAGTCCCATTCGTAGGTATCGAGTGTGATCATGGGCTTTGTACGGTCGACCTTTATGGCGATGGCCATATATGCCTGACCCTTAACAGGGTCCACCCACATTCTGGCGTCGTTGCGTAACTTGGTTTCAGTTTCTGAAACTGCAACTTCAACAACTACCTGGGGTCGTTTAGGGCCATCGGAACGCCGAATGGGGCCCCAGCCCCAATCTGGTCGCTTCGTATCTCCATTGCCAACGTCGACATCCACCTTTCCATATCCTAAGACTGCTCGATGAAGACCCATACGCTGCAAAATCTCCATAATTTCGGTGTTCAATGCCATGGAAACTTCCGCGTGTTCAGTGGTCGTCATTCTGATTATTAGGGTTTGTTGAGCCGCGTGGTAAGAAAGGTGAAGAGTAGAGTTCGTCTCACAGAGTACAAAGTCTTGCTTAAAAGAAGAAGCATCAATGGCAATAACAAAGTATTCGGATAGTTCGTGGGAATTGCGATCAATCGATTTAGACTGAAGAAGACTCAATGCGCGTTGAAGGCGGTTGAGTTCAATTTTGTAGATTTGGTCGAATTGCTCTTTCCCTTCATATGTGTACCTATTCGTGGAAGGAGGCAGGCCATCTAGAAAGCACTCCACCTCGTTTCCTTTAGATTCAGCCATGATTCAGGCTTTTTTTTTTTTTTGGTTGCTCTATTATAGGTAGAGTGTCTAGGATGTAAATAGAGAAATAAATAAATTCATTACGATGCGAAAAAAAAAGGTCTATGAAGTGATTGAGTTGAGTTACTTCATAATGACCTGTCCTTAATCTTCACCCTCAAAAGAACCTAGATACAGAACTAAAGAAGCCTCTGTCTTTTTCATCAGATATCTGGACTCTCGTCTGTACCATAGTTATGGTCTATCATCGCTCAACGGACGTTGTTTGAAGGATTTCTTGCAACGGAGGACGACATGACCTGTGAGCATGTCGATACTCTTGGTATTTTGCCACCTGAATGGTGAAAGAGGTGGGAGGCGCGACAGAATAAATTTACCGAAGATGGTAAGCCAATAAACCGTGCCTACAACTATTTCCGATCTTGGGACGATCGGTTTGAAGATAGCGTGGAACAGCCCAGGCGGAAGAAGGGGGTCCCGTCGTTTGATGCAAAGGAGAGAGATGCTATCTTCAACATGCTCCGGCCGATGCTCTCATTCAGGCCTGAGGATCGTCCTACTACCAAGCAAATTATCGAGTGCGAATGGATGGTAAAATGGGCTTTGCCTGAATATGGGAAGATCCAAAATAACACATGAGTTCCTCGAATGAAACTATGATCTGGGAATTATATATAGGATGTTTACCGGGATGTTTCGGCCGAATATTGTGTATTTATAATAAACAAGAATAGCCGGCCGCATTTGCGGCCTTGTAATATCTTTTCGGCAGGTCCTTTTAGTTGGTCTTTCGAGATGTCTTTTCAAATGTCGTTTAAGATGTGTACATGAAGGTGGTAAAAAAAGCTTACTTTGTGCAAGAGACTTTTCTATGTATAGCCAGTGATGTCCTCTTAATACATATGTAATATCTTCACGTTAGACAAAGTTTCGCTTATGCGAAGGTTAAATTTCCGGACAGTTTCATTCCTCCGTCTCGGCTTCGTCCGTCTTAAGTCCGAGACGGCCTATAGATCCACCGAACAGAACATAGCACAATACGAGCAATATAAATGCAATATAAATGCACAGAATCGTAACCTCAATCAACATCTCTAATTGACGACAGACACTTCAATCGCCAACATCCAAAATGGTCTCTTTACCAGACGTCCAATCCTCAAATGCCCAAATCGCCACCACACTCCCAGCAGGCCTTGTGGCCGTCTTTGTAGGCGCAACAAATGGCATCGGCGAAGCAGCTCTAAAAGAGTTCGCCCGCTCAGCCCGATCACCGCGCGCATACTTCATCGGTCGCTCACAAGAAGCCGCAGCCCGCATCACAGCCGAATGCCGACAGTTGAACCCGGAGGGAGAATTCACCTTCATCAAAGCGGACGTCAGTCTAATTCGGAACGTCGACACGGTTTGTCGCAAGATTCAGAGTAAAGAAATCAGTATCAACATCCTCTTCCTTAGCTGTGGAACCATTCGGTGCGGAGAAGGTAGGATATTCTCACATCCCCCACAAGAAAAATATATAGTTGCTCATTATATACGAACAGATACATCCGAAGGCCTCCATATTATGTCTGCAACTGGATACTATGCGCGAACACGATTCATCAGCAACCTCCTCCCAAATCTCAAACAAGCAGCGGGTCTACGCCGTGTTGTCAGTGTCCTAGCCGGTGGACATGAAGGTCCTATCGATGTGAATGACTTCCAAGGAAAAGAAATGTCTATGCTAAAGATACGTGGACACCTTGTATCCATGACTGATATGGCACTGGAAACTCTGGCCGAGCAAGCGCCAGAAGTGACGTTTATTAACGATTACCCCGGTGCTGTCAAGACGGGGATTGGGCGCGAGTCGAATACTCTTCTGACATGGTTTATGACTATCGTACTTATGATTATCGGGTCTTTGATATATATCCCGATTCGGGAGTCCGGGGAGAGACATCTTTTCTTCGCGACGAGTGCTAAGTATCCTCCCCGTGTCCGTTCCGATGCCGCGGCGGAAGCTTCCTCTGGTGTGCCTTTATCGGAGGGGGTTGAGGTTGCTAGTGGGACGGATGGAGAGGTTGGGAGTGGGGTTTACAGTATTCACTGGAGTGGGGAGCATGCTGGCCCTAAGGTTGTGAAGTTGTTGGCTGGACTTCGCGAGCAGGGGATGGCGCAGAAGGTTTGGAAGCATACGGTTGGGGAGTTTGATAGAATTGTGGGGTCGGCGGATGTCTGAGTCGGAGGCTACCTTTTGGTGGTGTTATCGAGTTTTGATTGGGAGTGGGTGCGCCATTCTTCGTCCTGTAATATTGCAGCTATGCGAGTTAGAGCTTCCAGTAAATGGTATGTTTCTTCGTGTTTGGACAATCATTAGTGAAATAAGATTCCACTCTAATCATTAATTCATTTATTTCGGGCTTTAGTAATATACATGTAATCGTACCCAATTTGAATGGGCGATATACGAAGCGGTATAGGGGTCAGGCGTCAAACCCCAGTTGTAGAGGACCTTGATGCCTTGATGCCTTGTTTTAGAGCGGCAGAAAAATATAAATACCTGAATTACTATTACACATGCCTTAATAATCAACGTACCTGGCTTCTCCCAGAGCTGTTAGGTAGGGTATAGTTATGAAGCTTTTGTACACCATACAAATCAATACATCTCCATATTTCTGATGGTTGCAAGTCCAAAAAACGAAGCCTTTTGCGGACGGAGACGGAGGATTAGATAGTAATAATGAGAGAAAGTTCACTTTTGGAGATGCCTGAATTTGTATGGAGATCAAAGGCTTCATTTTTTGGACTTGCAACCGCCAGAAAATATGGAGATGCCGTATTTTTATGGTGTCCAAGAGCTTCATTTAGGCAGGCGATGTATTAACAATTTACAGTACACTGTATAGAGCGGTGTATAAAGCGGTACTAAATCAGGTATCCAGGCATCAACATCCCCCCTAAAATTGGGGTTTGACGCCTGACCCCTATACCGCTTCGTAGGCGATATGTTCCTCCAGGGCCGGTCTAGTTCGTTACAATCACCGAAAGGTACATCCATTGATCCGCCTGGGAATTCGCCCCACAATGCGCGCCGTGTACGGCAACTATTGTATAGCTGGAAGATTCTTTGTCCATGTCGTGATGTACACCCCTTCCGGCATAGATCGAAGGCTCGCGAGAGCCAATGCCATGATCATAAGTCGGGAGACAATGTAGATCAAGTTGGTGGCATACAAAATGGTCAAGTTCACCCATCTTGGAATCCAGGTTCGACGGGGAAACACATTAGTCTTTGCGCTATCGATCAGACTTTTTGGTCCTTCTTCGTTCATCAATTCGACCAGCAAGCTGAATTGAGATGGAAATTTCTCTGGTAGCTCGATTGCATTGCTTTTCTCAAAAGTTGTTTCTTTTTCCTTTTGAATGAACTTGAGCATCTCTGGACCAAGTGAATATTCAGTGCCAGTGGAAAGGATATCTTTATATAAACGCTGTGCGTCGTCGCCTTCCAAGCTTGGATTGTTGTAAATGCTTTCCAGGGCAATCAGTGCCTCCGAGGTGGCAACGGTATCATGATAGAACCATGAAAATTCCCGCAGAACATCGAGGCAATTGCCCATGAATTCCCGTGGGTCACCATCCTCAACAGTAAATTGCGCTAGCAAAATGGTGATCAAACCGAGTCCAGGGACTACAATCGACATGATAGTTGCGATTCTCCAAAGCAGCTTCTCCACATCAGAAGGGAACTCAAAATTCCATGCAATGATATGAATGCAGCCAAATACCGCAGATAAAACAGCCAACACGATGATTGTTGTATGCCATTTATCTGATTTGGCTAGAGGAATGTTGTCATTTTTGATGCGGTCGACCGGCTCAGAACCTTTTTTCTCCCTCGAGTTTGAAAGGACGTCCCAAAAACTATCATATGTTCTAACAAAATGGGGCACCTCGGAGCCTTCTCGTTTTGCAACTTTTATTGGCCTACCAACGCCTCGAGGCTTGTACCAGTAGGACATATAAACGGCAATACCGCAGACCGCGAGACCCAAGGTGAGCGTTTCAAATTGAGAGAAGGGCAGGCCCCGGATCTTTCGAGTGATAAGGGAAAAGATCAGCCAGCATATTTGCAGAATAGCAATTACCTTGGCGAAGTAATCCTGTTTGCCTTTGTCTTTGATGTCGTCTTCGTAAATCTCCGGGCTAGCATAACAATCAAACTCTGCCGCATATTGAAATGCAGTGAGAGGGAATTGGGTGCTTTGCTGCTCGTCTATCTCGTCTTCATGTTGGAAGTAAAGTCCTCCCATGTTGGCGAAATATGAATGCGTGAGCGTCCACTCTGGCCCTTTATATTGCTTGCCCTGCTCTGAGTCGTTCCGTTGCGTATGACGTCGAACAAAAAGCTTCCTGATCAACGAAGGATATGTCACTGCCACTTTTCTAGTCTCTTCGATCAATGTCGTGGCCTCGACGGCCATCAAAAGCTCAAAGAAGGCATGTGCCATGATAAATTCGGGAAATAAAATGGTGATGGTCATCCACTGGCAACTTCGGAAAATCTTTTTCCAGGTGCCATCATTTGCTGCTGGTACATTCAGATGCTGGACACTCCATGTACATGCAAAAATTGTTGTTCCACAACTGAGGATAATATCCCAGGTACCTCGACGATTGGGGCTGCCCTGCCACCCAAGATGGTCTGTGGTCGAAGCCTCATTGGCGACCGCAGGAAGGGCCAGTATCAAAATGGCGAATACCAATGATATAGCAGCCATGAAGTCGGTTTTCTGACCTTTGGAGAATAGCAAGGGTTTGGCATGTGGAAGCGCCAAAGGTGTTTACAGAACCGTGCTTGCTGTGCTGCTTGTGTACATATGTACGTAACAATCTGTCGCATAAACTGCTGTTTAGACCCAAGACGAGCGAAAAGACAAGAGAGCGAGACAAAAAAAAAACACCTGGAAATGGAAGAAGAATGAACGGATGTCAAAAGACAGAAAAAAGAGGCGGGATTGAATAAACAACACACGATAGACGCCTTGGGGTTCGGCCGCAGTGAAATGAATGGTCCTAAAAATAAATGTCAAATAAACAGCAAAAGTAAGTGTAAGAACATGATTGGCAAACTATGTATGCACCTACTTTATCTCGATTTATGATTCCCCCAGCTGAATTCGAAGTGGGGGGTGGCTAAAACAGGGGGGCCGGGGGCCAGCGTTTAACACACTTCATGTGAATTTCACTTCCTCTCGCATTTGATTGAGCTTTCGCTCATTTCATCTTCCTGGGTTATATTTGTTCAGTCTAAATTCCGACTGAGACAGGGAGCCGTGGTGTTATCCTCTTTCTTCTGTGATTCAGTCAAGTGAGACCTATTTCCCAAGAAAGAGATCTCCCCCTGTTATCCACAACACCATCTGAGATAAACACCAGACCACAATGATATATCCACCAGCAGAAGACGAGGGTGTGATGCTCGCTCTCCATTCGGCGGCTGGGGCAGGATACGCGAAAAGAGTTCTGGAAATCCTCCAAAACGACCCCAGCTCTGGAATTTTGAAAGATCGCCTAGGAAGAACTGTACTCCATTGTGCAGTAGAGAATAAACAAACTTCCCTTGTGGAAAAGATCTTTGAGGAAAGGATCCTTGGAGAATTTCAGATTGATATCAATCTGGGCGATAATTTTGGTCGAACGCCATTACACTGGGCCGCAGACAAAGGCTACAAGGACATTATCCAATTGTTGCTCAACAACGGTGCTTATGTTGATGCTCCAGATTTTTCGCGCCAAACGCCCTTGTCTCGAGCAGCATGGCGAGGATGGGAGGAATGTGTGTTGCTGCTGCTACGCCAGAAGGCCAGGTATGATATTCCAGACCAGAATGGTCAAGTGCCTCTACACCTAGCAGCTGCCAATGGGAAGACTGAGGTGCTCAGCCATTTATGCGACAAAGAAAGTCTTACGTCAATTGATTCGGATGGCAAAACGGGTCTTCACCTAGCGGTTAAGTCTGGTCACAGAGACGCGGCAAGGATGATTATGGGGCGTTTGATTTCGACAAATGTCAATGGGAATCACATTTTCAGCACCTTGGAGCAAACCGATGGATGGCAAAACGACTTTGCTAATATCGGTCATTACGGCAATGTGTTGGTCTGGGCAGCTCTGAACGAAATTGAGAGCATGGCCATTCGCCTCATTAGGAGTGGCGTGGAAATTGAAGCATATTCTTCAATCTCTCATATGACTGCTATACAAATAGCAGCAGGCGCTGGTCGTATTGAGGTGGTGGAACTACTTCTCAACAACGACAACAAAGCCGATGTCAACGCTCCAGCTGCTGTTGATGACGGCCGCACAGCTCTCCAAGCCGCAGTAGGCGGCGGCCATACCGATATAGCACAACTTCTTCTTCGAAACGGGGCCGATATTAACGCTCTAGCTGCTAGCTATCACGGACGCACAGCCCTCCAAGCCGCAGCAGGCGGCTGTCATACCGAGATAGCACAACTCCTTCTTAACAGCGGAGCCGATATCAACGCTGCACCTGCTATTTATGACGGCCGCACAGCTCTCCAAGCCGCAGCAGGCGGAGGTCATACCGAGATAGTAAAACTACTTCTCAACAACAAAGCCGATGTCAATGCTCCAGCTGCTTCAAATAAGGGCTGCACAGCTCTCCAAGCTGCGGCGGGTGGTGGTCATACCGAGATAGTGAAACTACTTCTCAACAACAAAGCCGATGTCAACGCTCCAGCTGCTTCAAGTAAGGGCTACACAGCCCTCCAAGCCGCAGCAGGCGGCGGTCATATCGAGATAGTGCAACTACTTCTCAACAACAAGGCCGATGTCAACGGTTCACTTTCTATTGATGACGGCTGTACGGCTCTTCAAGCCGCAGCAGGCGGCGGCCATGCCGAGATAGTACAATTACTTCTTGACAACAAAGCCGATGTTAACGCGCCACCTACTAGTTATGGCGGTCACACAGCCCTCCAAGCCGCATCAGGCGGCGGTCATACCGAGATAGTACAATTACTTCTTAACAACGACAACAAAGCCAGAGTCAACGCTCCATCTGCTATTGATGGCGGCTGTACAGCTCTCCAAGCCGCAGCAGGCGGTGGTCATGCTGAGATAGTACAATTACTTCTTGACAACAAAGCCGATGTTAACGCTCCACCCGCTAGTTATTGCGGCCGCACGGCGCTCCAAGCTGCAGCAGGCGGCGGTCATACCGAAATAGTGCAACTACTTCTTAACAACGACGACAAAGCCGATGTCAACGGTTCACCATCTATTGATGACGGCTGTACAGCGCTTCAAGCCGCAGCAGGCGCCGGTTATGTGGAGATAGTGCAACTACTTCTTCACAACAAAGCCAATGTTAACGCGAAACCTACTATGAAGGGCGGCCGTACAGCTCTTCAAGCCGCAGCAGGTGGTGGTCATGCCAAGATAGTAGAAATACTTCTCAACAACGACAACAACGCCGATGTCAACGCTCCACCTGCTAATGGTGGTGGCCGTACCGCTCTTCAAGCCGCAGCGGGCGCCGGTTATACGGAGATAGTGCAACTACTTCTTCACAAAAAAGCCGATGTTAACGCGAAACCTACTAGGGAGGACGGCCGTACAGCTCTTCAAGCCGCAGCAGGTGGCGGTCATACCAATATAGTGAAACTCCTTCTCAACAACGGAGCCGAAGTCAGCGCTCCGCCTGCTGCCGTTGGGGGCCTTACGGCTCTCCAAGCAGCGGAAGAAGCCGGTAATATTGACATCATGAACCTGCTTACTGCAGCGAGTGCAGTAAATGTATAACTCTGTAAGCTGCACTAGCCAGAGCGTATCATCAAATAGTGGAACCAGTTATTAACAATGCATACAAGATAGTAGCTACTATTTCCATTTTCAATGATATAATATTTCCCATAATCCGCGTTTTTCTAATTGATGACGAGAATAATTGCTAGATCAAACGAAACAAGTCTATGGCATTTAAACCTGAGTTTAACAATGTGTAGCGTAAGTGTAGCCGGTATACGCTAAGTTCTCTGGAAGAGATTGACATGTCGTTTCAACCGTACCACTCCATTGCACAACTGAATTATTGTACGATTTTCTATCTCTTTTTCAACAAAGCATTCGTGTGTACCGATAATTAGCGGGAAAATACCCGGCACCCTCTTGCGAGACATGTATCAAATCAGCCAAGTGCACGTATGCGTCCAAACAATAAGGTGTTAGTTTGAAACGAGAGGTGAAATGTTCAAATGACTCTTCCTCAACATGGCCATCGCTGTCTGGGGAATCCATTCTGTCCAAGCATAAATGATAATGGATAGTGCCCGGGTGGGACCTCGGTAGGGAGGAACCATGGAATTGCTA
Source organism: Penicillium fuscoglaucum FM041 (assembly GCA_000576735.1). Taxonomy (NCBI): domain Eukaryota; kingdom Fungi; phylum Ascomycota; class Eurotiomycetes; order Eurotiales; family Aspergillaceae; genus Penicillium; species Penicillium fuscoglaucum. Next base: position 29,586 of record HG814197.1, read on the forward strand.
GGGGAAACCCGCTTGTATCCATGGATCGGCACCGGGGACATCGGGCCGATCTAATGACGTAATCATAACATCTGCCGGCATGTTGCAGGAGCCCATGCCTCCTTGGATATCTAATGTAAGCTGACACCCGAATAATGTAAATTTGCACATGTAGGCATCTTGGCACAGTTTCCCAGGTTATGTATTCTATGTCAATGTATAATTCGCCATGTCATGGAAGATGGGGTCTGTTCGCGGATCCAGTATGGCTTAATCCGGCATTGATTGCGAGGGGCTAAGTTTGAATCCCTTACTCCATACTAAGAGACCATAAAAAACAATCCTCAGCTCCACTGAAAATGCCCTTTTAGCTTAGAACCTAGCAACAGTTCAAATATTGTTATTGTGTTTGAGTTTTATCTGTTTGCAACCTTGGAACCTCCGCACTTGTCATATGTAACTCCTCGGCAACCATCTCAAAGGAAGTCCTGTATCATCCCTTGCGGCACTCATCTCCCATCTGCAAAGGTCATCCACATTCTTTCCATTGTGCATTGCTGTCTCTGAGACTGAACAAAGTACTCTGTATAGGATACAGATCTATTGCGCCAACGAGAGCCAAGCACTTTGTCATATCATCTACACCCCACAGGGAGCTCCCACTTGTCCTAGTACTGGGGAACTAAGCGAAATCGAGACAGTCTGATACCCAGGAAAATCTTGTCTGATATTCTCTACTCTAAGTGAGATTCGAGCTGTCAAAGTACAATATCTATTTCCCCGGGTTCCTCCAGAAACCCCTAGCAATGGGACATATCAGTGACAGCTTCACCATTCTCTATGTTGGCCTCGCCACGGGGATATACCTCAAGCCGGAGTATGCTATTTTCAATTCCAGGACTGTGACAGCCGCTGTCCTTTTCGGGATCATTACTGTGTCAAGGATTGTTTATCAACTTGTGTTGTATCCCGGTTATTTTACTCCCTTAAAACACATTCATTCACCTGCGGTAGGCTATTCATCATTACTATGGGTCCGAGAAATGTGCCTAATAATATCTAGGAACGACACTGGCTCAGGGGCAATTCGACAAGTTTCCTGCTTGAGACTCCCTATGCGAAGCTACGGGAGTCGGTGAAGAACAGGCCCGATCAAGGTCTCATCCGGTACTACATGATCGCAAACCTCGAAAGAGTGGCTGTAACAAGCCCAAAAGCATTGGGCGAGGTGCTTGTTACGAAAGTTTACGACTTTCAAAAACACGAATTGGTTCGGCAAGCTTTGCGGCGCATTACAGGTGATGGCATCCTATTTGCCGAAGGTGAAGAGCATAAGGTAAATTTGACCCTTCAGCTGCCACTCTGCATAGATTCCAACTTACAATATCTCCACCAGACGCAACGCAAGAATCTCCTGCCAGCCTTTGCCTATCGCCACATCAAGAACCTCTATCCAGTCTTTTGGGACAAGAGTATAGAAATGGTCAAGATGATTGAGAAAGACCTACAGAGCAGAAAGGCCAGTGGTAATAATGACAATACAGTCCAGATCAGTGACTGGGCTAGTCGAGCAAGCTTGGATATCATCGGCGTTGCCGGGATGGACCACGACTTCGACTCTCTCCGTGATCCTAATAACACTCTCAACGAATCCTACCGCAAACTCACATCATCGCTACCTCTTATTATGAGAGTTCTTTTCGTCGTAAGTCTGCTATTCGGAAACCCAGCATGGATCCACTCATTACCGACGAAACGCAACAAAGATGTCAAGGAGAGTAGCAAGGTCATCCGCAACGTCGCACGACAAATGATCCGACAGAAGAAGGCAAAATTAGAAGACCCCAATTCCGAAACCGGCATTGACATTATCTCCGTTGCACTCACCAGCGGCACCTTCGACGAAGAGAACCTCGTCGACCAATCCATGACCTTCCTAGGCGCAGGCCACGAGACAACCGCCTCAGCACTACAGTGGGCCGTTTACGCACTCTGCAAAAACCCCAACGTCCAAACTCGTCTGCGGGATGAAATCCGCGCTAATCTTCCCTCCGCGGACGATCCAACTCCAATCACCGCAGCCGCGATCGATAATCTGCCATACCTACATGCAGTATGCAACGAGGTCCTCCGTTTCCACCCCTCTGTGCCGACAACCAGCCGCGAGGCGGTTCGTGATACAACTATCGCCGGTACACATGTTCCCAAGGGTACCACGCTCACGATGTCTCCGCAACTCATCAACCGACTCGAAGAGCTGTGGGGACCAGACGCGAACGAATTCAATCCGGACCGCTTTATGGGTCCAGGTAAGGCTAATACCGGCGGTGCGGTTAGTAATTATGCCTTTTTGAGTTTCATGCATGGTCCACGTGCGTGCATTGGGCAGGGCTTTTCGAAGGCGGAGCTTGCTTGCTTGATTGCTGCTACTGTCGGTCGGTTTCACATGGAGCTCAAGTTTCCTGATGCCGAGTTAGAGATTCGGCTGGGGGCTACTATTGCACCTAAAGACGGAGTACTTGCCTTGCTTACGCCGTTGGAGGGGTGGTAGATCTGAATCAGATGTGTGCTTTGGTTGTGCGTGGTCTTTGCGGTATATATTCCTGGTCTTTTGGGTGGTTTTGTGTTAACACCGTTCAATGGCAAGCTATCGGAGTGGCATAGTAGATACTGTGCTCGACAGTTGATTTACACGGATATATATTCATTAGTATCATTGGGAATACTATAAACTCCTCAACCTCTGCAATAATGTCAGGGCTTTCACTTCCCGGTTTAGTGCTCAACCCTTGCCGCTTTTTGCTCGCTGAGAACTAAGCAACCCATCCCATTCACGGCGTTACCTAAACAGCCTGACCCAACCCAACTCATTGCGACCTGACCTCGGGAGACCAGCTGACGAGAGAGTATCATATCGCAACCCTTCCTTGTTGTTCATAGCCACTTCTTTGGCCAACAAAAATCGCCAAAGTTCCAGATGCCAGCATCTTGGTAATTGCGTGGTTGGTTTTTTGGTTTCCGGTTTGACTCGTTGATGCCATTAAGCTGACAACACCACCGTTGTCCATTTTCCGTGGACATCGGCACCATTGGCAATCTCCTCGGGGGTGCAAGGTCGATGATACGATAAATTGAGCTTGCTCTGATCCACAGGACTGAGATGCATTAGATCAATACGAGCTGCGCGCGGAATCACGTCACTAGGCGTCAAACCAGCAGACTCCTGTTTGATAACGTGTTCTAACACAGCGATTAAATGATCCGACGTCCAGAGGCCTTCTCGCCGTGGGAAGTCACGCAATAGGCGTACTGTCTCCCGGCGCGTATGCCAGTCGCGGCACTTACAGCCAACGAAATATAGTACTTGTAGAAGCATGGGTTTAGTGGAGAACATGGAAGCTTGCTCCGCCAAGCTCAAGTAAAGCGCCGCCAACTCGTTCATCCGCCGGAAGAGGGGAAAAGAGGAATCGTGAGCCATCTCATTTAGCGGGGTCTTAAGAGCATCAAGCAGGGTATCACAGGACATAGTCCATAGCTCCATCAATATTATCGGGCCGCGGTCTTGTGGCGACAGAGCATCCCTATGTGTCGAAATGAAAGAATTGAACTCGCTCTTCCAGTTCATTAATCTCTCCTCGGTCGTCATTTCCACCCTATTCTGATAGAGTAGATCGGTAAGGGCGGCATTCAACCCCTGTAGACTAGATCCTACGCGGAGTTCGAGTCCCTGTGGATAATTCGCCATGATAGCTGCCCCAAGGACAATCACAAAATCGTTTTCAGATACTCCCGAATGCCCATATACAGGTCGACATACGGAAATCGCCTGCCAGAGCGGTAGATCGTCCGCTTCTGCGTCTACATCATTCAGTGATTGAGAGAATGTAATCCGGTGTAGCTGTAGCTCTGAAAATGTGCGCATTAGGATCAACCCTGAGGGATTCCCATCAAAATTGACCTTTTGCCATTCCATAAGCACATTATAACCAGACCGTAGGTGCGCGGTCACAGCCTTAATATCGCCCTGGAAGAGAGATAGCGACACTAGCATAATACACGAAACAAGAACGGCCTCTCTATGCGCGCTGCTTGTCGTATATGTATCTCCCTTTGTTAGTCTCTGCCGCAGAGAAACAAGGGCCTTGGTGCACTGCGCTAGCGCAAAAGACGGGATTTTATTTTCCCTAGGCTTAGCCTTTACCAGGGATTTCGATTTGAAATAGTCGGTTTCTTGCATAAATTGCCAATGCATAGAACTCAACGCAATGGCTGCATGTCGCACAGCAGGTTCCTCCGAGGCGACCTGATGAACGAGTCGCTGCCAGAAGTCATCGACCATATATCCGGTGCATTTTGTAGAAGTATGTGTCTTGAATAAATCGAAGTACCATCGTTCGGCGCTTGAAAGACCCACTTGGCTTGGATCGAGTAACCGTCGTGCAACGAAATAACCGGGGGCTGAATGGGGGGCCGCGTAGGGGGCCGCGTTTGGGGCCATGTTTGGGGCCGGGCTGATGACTTGTATGTCTCGCATTCCGCGTTTACGCCGGTCCGGAGTCTCCACGTATTCGCATACTCGGCCCGTATTGGTGCATTTTAGACATGAGGGGTACGTTTCATCGCACTTTTTGCGCCGAATTCTGGGAAGTGATATATTAGTTACCGGGGATCTCCTTAGTAGCTCACGTGTTAGCTTACTTACTTGCACGCTTGACAACCAGAGCGAACCTTTGGATGGCTTGCCCTCGTTCTTCTAGTATTTGTTTCTTCAATCATCTTAATCTCGGTAGGCTCAATTGCCTTACCGGAACACATGAGGTGCTGGCCGTGGCCCCTCTGGTTTTGCTAGGCTTCAATGTCAGATAGGAGTTGCCTTCACCGCCTTAGTTCCAAGGTTCCAACCTCCGAAGGTTCCAAGGTTCACCCAGAACATATTTCATAAGCAAATGACGCGACTGCACAACGCGTCTATGAATCTAATCTCGTTGCCCAGGTGACTTGCATAAGTTATGTAAGGTTATTTTTGAGTATTTTGTTTACATAATCCATGTCGACATGGATGGATCTGTGGATATATAGTTACCGATGTCTAGCAGACCTTGACTTTCCCGAATGACAAATACAGTCAATATTCAGAATCATCCAGGAGCCTCATCATTTGATGACTCTGATGGTACCAACTTCCCAGCTGGACACCTGGAGTATCCAGCTCCATGGTGGAGGCATCACGTATCTGCGGTTGCATCGTCGAGATGGTCGCTCTTGGCTGAAAGTTTACCGCTTGGTTCATAGCTTGTTTGCCTTGGTCCTCCGTTGTTCCAGCAGAAGAAGCAACCGCAGGCGTTTGGGTGCCATCTATTGGCCAAGTATGCGGTGCTGTAAATAACGAAGGAGAGTGTGAATCAGCACCAAACCAAACAGTGTTGCTGTTCAGGTACGTGCCCATGTCCAGGTCGGTAAAGGGATCGCGAGACATGTCCCCTGATTGCCCTTTCGCTTTGGCCTCGACGTACTTCGCGGCAACGTCATACAGGGCCTTCAGAATTCGTAGTTGTTTACTGCAGGCGGAATAGCGAGGGGATTTTGCCATCGACTGCAAGCCGTCAACCAATTGTCGTAGCCGATCCAAGTCAGATGAGTCGGACGTCTCGATGATGTTGCAGAACAGGATTAAAAATGGCATGAACGGCGCTAGCAGGATGATTTCGTTGACCCATATGTCTAGGCTGGGAGACCATAACGCCGTGTCTGCGAGCATGCTGATGCATACTTCAGTCTCTTTGAGCGTAGCTCTCGCAGCTGAGATACATTCTAGACAAGGCGCCAAGCTAGAAGATTGTCCCGATGAAATCCCTCTATATATGGAGGCTAATATAGAGTACTCGGTGGCTCTGTTGGCATGGATGATGAATTTACTCGGCCCTGGATGTGCCACATGGCTAGTCCACTGATTTGGCCGTTTCTGCACCCCAAAATTAGCCCGACAGTAAAAGGAGGGACCGGAATTTGGCTCCCTGCCCGCAGCCATGCATGAAAAAGTTGGAAGGGAACGGCTTACATAGAACTCCACTCTTGAAGCCATTATTTTCTCGAGCTCAGCAGCCAAGGCTCTCGTACGAGCCTCTCGAAGGGAGACAGGCTGCGCCAGCGCATTCGGGCTATATATATTGTCGTACACTCGTCCGTAGAGGCTGGCCACCTCGATCCAGTCAGGTAGCCTGTTATGTAGCAGGGAAGTCATCTTGCGGTCGAGGAGCAGTCGCGGCACCATGATGTCATGGTCTCTTATAGTGGAGGACCTACCGAGACGTAGCGACACTGCCTTTTCAAGGGCATATATGGCCCAGAACAGGCGTATTCCCCGCTGTGCTTCTTCTGCCGGCTCGGTTGCCATAACAAGCTTGCTATGCAACCCAAGGGCCTGAGCCATGAGCGAAGCCCTAGAAATAAATGTCCACGCCGCAAAGGGTTTGCCATGCTTGAGGCAGTAAATAGTCTAATTGATTGGCATTGGGAATCAGAGATGCCATAAACAAAGACAGTGAAGGTTTAAGGGATGAACATACAGCCATATACATGGCACACACCGAGACTATATTCGTAGTGATGTGGAAGGGGAGGTTGGATAGGATCGTTTCGAGGGTGTCGCTGCAGATGAGTGCTTGTGCCTCATACTCCAGCCTGACTGCATCGTCTCCAGCGACACTCGAGCACTCGGTGAAGAGCAATTCAAGTCCATAGTGGACAATTATCAGCTCTGTATCCATTACTGGTCCGGGCGAGCAGGCCTTGATGACGTATTGGGTAAAGTCGCCCAGAGATCCAAACTCGAAAGGCCAATAGACCTCATTGGACGACAGCTCTTCTGAAGAGTTAGCAGACGGCGCAACTTAAGCAACAAATAGAGCGGACGAACCGTGTGCGGTCCTTAAGCATGCCAGGACTCGGTCCATGGAGGGTATAGGCAGATCCCTGGAACTAAGACCTGGAGGAAGCGCTTTCGAGAATGGAGGTGAACCTTCCAGCGTCTCATTATGCTGCTTCTGAACGTTGACTGTGCTCCGCAGGGCATCCACCACCGAGGTCATTTCGGCGGCGACGTTCGAGTATGGGTCATTCGCCACGACAGTTTGGAGAAACCTAGTTGCGAAGATGACATGGGCGAATAGCGTTGATTCGATGCCTCTAGCTTCCGCTAAAGGCTGGTGGTGGTTCCTAGCCCCTGTTTTATTATCGCTGGCAGCGATTCGCGACTCACTAGGCCGAAGCGAGGAATGTAATGAGGGTTGCAATCCAGCTGAAGTCGCAGGGCCACTATTACTGGACCGCTCATGACTTAGCTGCCTCATCATCTGGCTGAGGTCGTCAATTTTGTTCGAAATATGCTCCATTCTGCTCTCGCTGATGTTGCAAATTGGTGATTTAGTGACTCGATACATAGACTTGAGTATAAGCCCCAGAGCTGAATGTGCAGTACGAACTTACTATACACTCGAGATGAGGACCCGTTGGCGCTTTTCCTTGGTTTTCCGGCCCAACTGGTAGGTACATTGCGATCCCGTCTTGATGCATTGCGAACACGGGTTAACACGATCACACTTGGTCTGCCAGACAAAGAGAGTCAGCAGCAAGTTCACCATGCTGGACCTCTCCGGGTGAAATCTCTGCTATGCCACCAGCTAATTGTAGAAGACACACCTTTCGCCTACGGCAACGATCACACTACAGTTATGATCAGCATTCAAACACCGCGAGATTGGATATGATAAAAGCAACGGGGAGTTCGTACAGCCACCTTCTCAGTTGCCACAATCTCGTGCTCCTCATGACCATTCCATTGTGGAAGTAGGTCCTCTTCTAGCACACAACCCTGAGTATCATCTTCCCTTGGCGCTTGGTCTGCGGAGCTACTCCCGCTGTCGGCAGGGGTGCATGACATCATTGCAAAAAAGTCCGTAAGGGCCGCCAAAGTGATACCGGAAGACAGGTCAGATGCCGAACCCTAACATTTTGATTTGAAAAGACGGAGTCATCAGAAGAACTGCCCGGCCAGAGTGCTAGAAAGTGCGAAGAGAAATGGCCGAGTCCTCACGGATGCGCGGAGCGCCAAGAGGCCGAAGCCCACATGGACAGCCTCTGCAGCCACCCGTGGACCCCCCGGACTGCGGAGTCTTGGCGTCCGTTCTATCAACACTCATCGCTTCATACTATCATGGAACCCTACACTTTTCTACTATTAGTTTCGCCTCGCGGGGCCCATGATTCCCACACGAGGGATTTATATCCCGTGGGGTCCCGAATGGTAATTGATATATGAATCGCGGATTCCCAGCTGGCAATGGAAAGTCTTTACGGTAGCTAGTGTTCCGGCATATCAAGTTATCCTAGCAGGTCGTTGACCGAGTCCTCCTTCTTTCCACCCAAAGTTCCTCTATTTGGGTGAGCAAATCCTCTTCCTGCTCTCTCCGAATTTCCGTGTACTTCAATCCTAATCGAGCCAGTTCCACCCAACATTAAGAACAGCCATGAAGTATCGCGGCGTTGTTTATGATGTCGGACTGAGGTTCGGGGACCTGGGATTTTCCGTTGAACCCTTCGATCCCATCCTGGTAGAGCACGACATGCGTGTTATCGCCAACGACATGCACGCCAATGCTGTACGGATCGAAGGGGAGGAGATCCATCGACTGGAATCTGCTGCACAGGCTGCTCACTCGATGGGACTCACAGTGTTCTTTAACCCGTGGAAGATGAACGAAGGCATCGACAGGACGCGCGCCTATTTTGAAGACGCCGCGGAGACGGCAGAGCGACTGCGGAACGAAGGTGTCGACATTGTTTTTGTTGCTGGCTGCGAGTATACGATCTTCAGCAAAGGGGTTTTTCCTGGTGAATCTTTCTATGAGCGTGCAATGTGGCTTGGTACTCAGTTCCCTGGCGGCCATATGACGAGAGATGTTCCCTAGGTCTTACGCGATAAGTCCGTAGAATTAAACAAAGTTCTGCGGTCTTTCGTGAAGGTTATTCGCGCCAAATTTGGTGGGCTGCTGACCTACTCGGCTGGCACCTGGGAACTGGTAGATTGGGACATCTTCGACATCGTTGGTATCGACTATTATCGCCGAGGGGAGGCTGAAGAGGAATATGTTGCTGGTCTCGAGCATTATAGGTTCGGCAAGCCTCTTGCCGTTATGGAAGTCGGTTGCTGCGCCTATGAGGGAGCTGCTGGCCGCGGCGACGGCGGATTTATGCTTCTGAAGAGCACGAATCCAGATGGGAGCGGCGTTTTCGAAGGTGGCGTTGTCCCGACTCGGAGCGAGCGGGAACAGGCCGATTATCTCGGCACACAACTCAATCTCCTTGCTGCTGCGGACGTTCATGCGGTCTTCGTCTATGTGTTTTCAGTCCCGTGCATGCGAAGGGGGGAAGGACCAAGTGACCTTGACATGATGTGTTTCTCATTGGTTAAATACTTCCCCGATGGGGACCCGAGGTCGAATGCTATGCCGCCCTGGACACCTAAGGAATCTTTCCACCGTGTTGCCGACTTCTTTCTGTCCATGGTGCAGCCACAGCTATAGTGTTCCATCACACTCTGTGTGAGGCTATTTGATAATGTCACCAGTTGTTTACAACTAATACAAGACGAAACATTCAACCACCAATCTTCCCATATACTATAGTTCTATAACAAATTGACAAATGCTTCCTATTCTATTGGTATTGCTCTCGGAAGACCATAATCCTCTCAATTTCGTTGCCAGCAGCATCCTCCTCTACCCAAGCACGCCACATACCACCACAATTGAAGTCGAATACAACCTTGCCCCGATGTAGTTTGACATCTGATGCCCTGTTCACAGGGGAAAGCTGTGCCTCTATACCGATAATACCCCCTTCGCCCTCGCCAGTCTTATTCCACCTGGAGCCGGCCGAACGTTGAAGTTCACCACCTGGCCCAGTAACAGCCGTCACTGCATCTGAAAGACCAAAAGGGAAGACACCAGGCGAAGAAAACCGTAGCATCGCAGCGACCGTCCGAGCAGCCGCAATCCGAAGGAATGAGTCTCCATTCCCAGTCCCAGAGACCGCGATGGCCCGCCGGCTAGAGTATTGAGCAGATGGTTGATAAGAATGACAAGCCTTCTCGGATCCCAAGTCCAGCTGCCGGGAGGAAGAATCACTCGAAAGGGACGAGTAAATGGGTAAAGCCTGATCTCGCAAGAACGACGGCATACAATCCCCGAGCCAATTCCTCGCCTCGCGTAGCAAACCACCCACAGAGGAATCTTCCGGCACTACCTCACCAGCACCCGAGACAATCTCATCCCAAGCCTCAGCCCAGAACCCAGCTCCCAGGGTAGGCGTATCACCAATTCTGCCGGGCAACTTATTCGTCAAACCACCAGTACTAGTAGCAACAGCCAGATTCCCCCATTGATCAAGACAGACACACCCCACAGTCCCCTGAGTTAGAAAAACAGGCTCCTCCTCGCCCCTCAAACCCCTCATATGCTCATCCCACCTCTTCTGCGTGAAGAACCACTCATCGGAACAAAACTCCAATCCCCAATCCCGAGCAAGAGTCTCCACATACGGAGCAATGAGCTGGGAATGCATACTCCCTCCATCATCTACAGGAGAACCATCAGCGGCGACACCCGATCTGAGAAGCGACTCGCGCGCGAGACGGATCGGGTGACGCACATTACGGAGGCCCATTACGCCTGCTCCACGTTTGACTGCGCCTGGCTGTGTTGCGTCGGGATGAATGGATGTCACCATTACGGAGGCTTCCATTTCGATTGTGCCGGCTGTTGTAAAGACGCTGCCGCGGCCGCAGTTGAAGAGGGGGTCGTCCTCGAGGAGGGAGACGGCGTGGACGGCTGCATCTAGGGCTGTACTGCCATTTTTGAGGAGGGCGTGTGTTGAGCAGAGATAGGATTGGAGGGATGCGTGGTGGGCGGCGTAGAGGTCTGGGGGAAGCTTGGAGCGTTGGATGTTACCAGCACCGCCGTGGATGATTAGGGTTGGTTTGAATGATGCTGGTTTCGTCATTTTGTCTAGTATCTAGGTAATTGGACTGTGGAATTGTGATGTTGGTTGTTGTTTGGTGCGGGGAAAGATAAGGCGGAGTAACATTGTCTGAATTGGGGTATCATCCATATCTTCTATCAACATTGCGTAATTGCGACCATCTAGGGCCATATACAAAGCTACATAATTGAGTACTCTGTATGCAGAGTTGATTCTATCACGATGGCAGATTCCAAATAAAATCTAGTGTTCCACCTTCATACATCGGAAATTGACATCCATGGCTCATATCAAACGGCGCCATTGATGGATCAAAGGGCAGCGAAAGCCAGTTATCTGCCCCAATATCGTTCAAGGACGGGATGTATCCCAGATCTGGGGGTGGTTCCTGCACTACAGGGGCCCTCATGGAATTTGACCGGTCACCAGTGTCGGGTCCCGGCCAAGGAGGGGGTCCCATGGATGATCTTCGCGTAGCGTCTTGGCTACTCTTCGCCACTTTCGACGACGCAAGTAGATTGCGCCGCAAGCGCGAGACATGCATTTCTAGCAGCGCAGCATACCGCGTGCTCAGATGCACATCATCCAAGGCATTTGACTTGAGTGCTTTGATACTCTTCTCTAGTATTTCAATTGATTCCTGGAGCTTGGCTTGCCGTGTACCCAAACTGAGCGCTTTCATCAAGAAGATCGAGGCACTGGTTATGCGAAGAACAATTCGGACTGGCGAGAACCGTAGCGCCCCTGCTTCGGCTAGATGGGTGACTTTCTGCAAGATCTGGCCACATCCCTCGATCACCTCTTGGATGTATTCGTAGTCGGTTGGGTCGATGGTCATGGGTCGCACTCCGTCGAAGTTGTTGGGGTCGTTCTCTGCGACGGCACGCTCCACTACTGCTTGCATTCCCACTGAATGGGTGTAGACGCGGACGAAGTGGTATTCGATGAAGAGATCGTTGTAGAATGCTTTGTCAAGTACCTGGGGCTGTAGGTACTTGTCTTTCCATTGATTGAGAAGTGGTCGGAAATGTTCGAGAAGGCCTACATATCGGCCGCTGTGCAGCTGCTGGCGTGCAAACGCGGCAGAGGGGAAGAACATATCAGTAACAGACTTGGCTAGTTTGGTAAGCTCAATCCACGAATCCATGAACGTCAGCCATGTGCTGCCCGGGGGACTTAGTCCTTGCGGCTTCCGTCCGCCTAGGATAGCATGGTTTAATGATTGAGGAATCGGTGACATGCATCCGATGCGCCAAGCCAATTGATTGATGTAGACATATAGCAGACGTTGTACACGTTGCCAACGGATTGCCATCTGATCTCTCCATTCTGGTTCGTCGGCCGGTGAGCTGGTCCCTTCTGTCTCGAATATCCCTAGCTCATGTGCAAGGGAGAGCGCACACCCAAGCAACATCCAGGACATTTGGTCTGATCGGCGTGCTGGCTCAATTATATCTTCTACCCCGCGACTACCAGGTGCTGAGCTTGATTCGTTATTCTCATGGTGCCTGGGGGCTGATGGGATCAAATCATCGTCCCAGCCATCCGTCTCGGGCGGAAAATGCAAAGCGCGAGGATGCCATTCTGACATCAGCAGAAGTGCCTCCACAGTACCAAGACTTCGCACCTTGGATTTTGTGGATTTTTCTTGTCCAAATATCAGCCGCATCGTCAATTTCTGGCAATGTGACCATAGTCGGTGGTGGATAAAGAAATTCCTTGACTCTCCCCCTGCTCCAGGAAGGACGTGATAGCGGGAAGAGATCATGAGAATGGTGGAGCATAGAGCTGGCTCCCGAGTAATCAGCCAGTAGTGATATCGATGGTTGGCGTAGAAATCAGTTAAGATCGGAGATAAACAGGACATATTCTTATAGAACCTACTTCCAGTTAGCATTTATTTGGTACAGACATGGAACATGCGAGGGAACAAACAGATCAATAAAGGTCACAGCCTCTCTAGCACTAAACCAGCCCATCTTGACAAACCGACAAGCCTCCCAGACATTGAGAGTGTCTTGAGTGGCGTCGGATAGCTTGACGGGACGTATTACCCGTGCCACCGACTCGAACGCGAAATCGTGGTTTCCGGGTGTTCGATCTTGAGTACTCGGACCTGCCGATGGAGGCTCAGCTAGTGATTCAGAGCTAGTATCGAGACTATTATCTTCTTGGGCAGTTGCAGCTTCGAAGAGAATATTGAGTGCATCATTGCCACTTGACACGACAGTACGCATCATAGAGCTGGCGAGTGTGGAATTCGATCGGTGTCTGTTATTTTCATATGTATGAGAAGGGGACTGATTAGCCCTTGAGGGCCCTATGGAAGGGTTATCAAGGGAGCCACGATGAGAGCCCGCTTGATCCCGATGATATGACCATCCCGACTGAAAGTTGGGCTCTCGCTGAAAGTTGGTCTCGGGTGTCGAGTTGGCTACTTCGCCTGCATGATGTGTGTTCTGGACCTGTCCTTGTGCGAGAGCAGAAGTATCAGGCGACGACGTCGTAAGTTGTCTGGTATGTCGGGGTGAGACATCCGTCTCATAGCTCTCTGGTGACCGCGCTAGAAATTGACCAGTTAGGTACCCGCCGATTGGGATATGGTAAGCAGTCAATTCTAGCGTACCTCGTTTGCGGGACCTTTCCCACGCGCGTTTCTCGGGGAATACACATTCCCTTAGTTCCCTTCGGCAGCGCGCACATGGTGGGCCGATCGGAAGACCATCTGGACCGGTTCCTAGGTCGCATTTGGCCTTCCGTTGCCGGCAGGGGATGCATGCCTTGTAAGTCCGCTGATATGGCTTGTCCGGACGGGAGGATCTGACACCATCCATCGTCAACCGTGCCTGGGCGGATTAGCCAGGATCTCTCCTGAAGTGGGTTCTGTGGATTCTGTGGATATTTGGTGATGCTATGGATAATTCCAGGGAGACAAAGAGAGGTCGAGCAAGGATTATTACCCGGCGATATCCGTCGGCCCCGCATAAGCTTCTCCGTCCATTTTAGGATCGGACTTTTGACGAGAGGTGAGAATTAGTCTACTAATCAAAATAGTGCCAATGCATATATATTTCAATATATTTTGTGAATGAAATTGTGTTTTAGTTTAGCCTGAATTTTATTGGTGATGGCAACCCTTGCTGAACCGACAGTTAAGAACCAATGGAAGAAATCGCACATATATATATATCACACAGAGTGTCAATGCTGCAAGCTCCAAGAGCTCCAAGAGCTCTAATGCAATCTAAGTAGTACAATGTACATAATAAGTAGAACAATATAATATTATAAATGTTATCCCCCGAGTGTCATAGCCGAAATGTGTGTACAGCGCTTGAACTCGGCATCGACGGAAAGCATTCCGCCCCCATACTCTAGATGTACGAGGGAATCCACCTGGCCAAGGTAAACCGGCACACAAGATCCGCGTCTGGGGAAAAGTAACTTAACGTAGTTGAACCTGCGTAGCTTGGTTTATAAGCACAAACGCTCTTCCTTGTGTAGGCCCGTTTTCGTATCATCGCTATTCCAATATCCCATCGATCGAATACCATCACCATTCTTCAGCCACAATGACCAACGCAGTGACTCTCCACACCTATTTTCGCTCCTCCTGCTCCGCCAGACTCCGGATAGCTCTACACCTAAAGCAAATTCCTTTCAAATCCGTTCACGTGAATCTCCTAAAGGGCGAGCAATCCTCCCCAGCCCATCTGGCCATCAACCCTTCTGGAACAGTGCCAGCCCTAGTAATCCAGCGCGACTCCAAAGCACCCGTGACAATCACACAGTCTCTCGCCGCACTTGAGTATCTTGCAGAAGCATTCCCAGAGAAAGGACCCGCGCTGCTACCTCCGATCTCGGACCCAGAGAGCCGCGCCGTCGTCCGCACATTGGCGGATATTATCTCTTGCGATATACAGCCTGTTACGAACCTCAGAATCCTAAAGCGGGTTGGACCACTGGGTGTTGATCGTGCCGAATGGTCAAAGGATTTGATGGAGGCTGGGTTTAGGGCTTATGAGGCTGTTGTTAAGGAATCTGGTGGGAAGTTTAGTGTTGGAGATTCCATTACCATTGCGGATTTGTGTTTGATTCCTGCTGCCTGGGGAGCTCAGCGGGTTGGTGTTGACTTGGGTCAGTTCCCGGTTACGAATGAGATTGTGAAGAACTTGGAGATGGAGGAGGCTGTTAAGAAGGGACATTGGAGGTCGCAGGATGATACCCCTGAGGAGTTTCGTATTAAGGAGTAGCTAAAAAGGCTATAAGCAGTGAATTGACTCTCAATCAAGGTTTCTGGAATATTCCATCGCCGTGCTAGTAAAATGGCGTTGTATAAAAGGCAATTGTTTATTCTAGTTGTGCTGGCTGAATAGAACTGGTCGATATGTTGTATTGCAAGCTCTATATTGTAGAATTAAACAAAACTGAAAATAAATCACATAACACATTGATCATTTAATTTGATTTTTAAGTCATCTACTGCAGCGAAACGGTAGGCAGGATAGTGCCAACACAATCGCCGAAGCCGACATAGTTGCCTTCTGTACCAGCCATACCACGCAGAGTAACAGTGTCACCATCCTCAAGGAACATACGCTCAGAACCATCCGCCAGCTTAAGAGGGATCTTTCCGTTGGTCTGTTCCAAGAAACTACCCTGAGTCTTCGCCTCTTTACCAGAGATAGTACCCGATCCCAGCAAGTCACCGGTGCGCAAGTTGCAGCCCGTGATAGTGTGGTGAGCAACCATCTGAGGGAAAGAGTAGAGCAGGTTGCGAGCATTGCTGTTAGAGATAATAGTGGGCTGACCGCCGGGGTTGGTGACCTCGACATCGAGGGGGATCTCGTAGGCACTCTCGGCGCGCTTCTCGCGCAGGTAGGGGAGAAGAGACTCGCGGTTTGCAGGCTCCAAACCGGCGGCGCGGAAAGGCTCGAGCGCATCAATCAGAACTACCCAGGGGGTGATGGTGGTACCGAAGTTCTTAGCATTGAAAGGACCCAGAGGGATATACTCCCAAGCCTGAATATCACGGGCGGACCAGTCGTTCATGAGAACCAGACCGAAAATGTGGTCTTCGGCCTCGTCAATTGGGACAGGCTTGCCGAGATCATTGGGCTTGCTGATGAAGCAAGCAAGCTCAAGCTCGATATCGAGCTTCTTGCAAGGGGAGAAAGTAGGCACCTTGGGGTCCGCGGTGGGATTCGCCAGGATCTGACCCTGGGGGCGGTGGAGGGGAGTGCCTGAAGTCACGACTGAGGAGGCACGGCCGTGGTAGGCAACAGGAAGGTGTCTATAGTTAGGCTGGAGCGCATTGTCCGGGCCACGGAAGAGGACGCCAATGTTGTAGGCGTGGTTCAAACCAGCGTAGAAATCGGTGTAATCGCCAATTTGCATGGGGACATGGTTGGTAACCTGGGACAAGGGCAGCAAAGCTGACTTCTGGAGGGAGTCATTGTCCTTAAGGACCTGTGGGAACTTTGTGTCGGCGCGGAAGACGTTTTGTAGATACTCGCGCACTTGTCGGTGCACAGGGCGACCAAGTGCAGCGAAGTCATTCAGTGTCGGCTGGCTGAAAACAGCCAGGTGTTGCTCGATAGCGGGCAACTGTGAGAAGCCTCCAGATGATGCGAATGCGCTCAAGTTCAATGCATGGTCGCCGATTGCAATCGCAGCAGTCTTTGATACAGACTGTGTTGAGATGATGCCGAACGGGATGTTGGCGAGTGAGAACGGTGAGTTCTTGGGGATCTGAAGCCAGGAAGTCATGATGAATTAATGATTGAAGGATTTAGAGAAAGAGAAAACAAGTTTACGGACCTTAACTACCTAGCTATAATGTTTAGTGCCCTGACGTGGTGCGGAATTTGTCCGCTCTCCCCCGCATTCAGCCGATGCGGAACGAAGGATAATCGCGGGAATTATCAGATTGCCGCGGAATGATGTGACACTCACATTATTTGCTTCTTTGAAAGAGATCCGAGGGCGAGGTGGTGTATTTGATGAAGATAAAGGTCGGCATTATCCAAACCACATCACATCACCGCCAATATGCCTGTCACTAAGTTCAACCACCCCGATCCTTATAAGTACCAGACGGGCTTCGACTCGTATCACGAGTATGTATACACATAGCTTCCAACACAGATGAACACAAATTAATGAATAAATAGGACGGAAGCCGTCGAAGGAGCTCTGCCAATCGGTCAAAATTCCCCACAGAAAGCTCCATATGGGCTGTACACCGAGAAGCTCTCGGGTACAGCATTCACTGCACCCCGTCATGAGAATAAGCAGACATGGGTCTATCGGATTTTACCCGCAGCAGCTCATGAGAACTTCGCCGCGGAGGACGCCGACTCGTATCATACGAGAATGACAACCGAGACCCACAAGCTTCACCACATCCCCAACCAGCTGCGATGGAACCCCTTCGATCTAGATGAGAAGGTCGACTGGGTGCATGGGCTCCACCTGATTGCAGGATCTGGTGACCCCACTCAGAAGCAGGGATTAGGTATTTTGTTGTATGCCGCGGGCAAGGACATGGGCAAGGAAGCTTTCTACTCCGCGGACGGAGACTTCCTTATTGTCCCTCAGCACGGTGTGCTAGATATCCAGACGGAGCTCGGTCGCATTATTCTGCGACCAAATGAGATCTGCGTCATCCCTCGTGGTGTTAGGTAGGTGCCTTACCTATTCATCGATGTTATGTTGTATCAATAACTCATCACTTCCATCAGATACCGAGTGACCCTCCCAGATGGCCCTGTGCGAGGATACATCTGTGAAATATACCAGGGCCACTACCAGCTCCCGGAGCTGGGCCCGATTGGATCCAACTGCCTGGCAAATGCACGGGATTTCCAAGCTCCTGTTGCCGCTTTCGACGACGAAGAAGAGGAAAGCGAGTACAAGCTTTACAGCAAATTCAACAACACTCTCTTTGCCGCGCGACAGAACCACACCCCCTTCGATGTCGTTGCCTGGCACGGCAACTACTACCCCTTCAAATACGATCTCGGCCGATTCAACGTCATCGGTTCGATCTCATTCGACCACCCGGACCCTTCTATATTCACTGTGCTGACGGCTCCATCGGACCACGTCGGTACCGCCGTGGCCGACTTCGTTATCTTCCCTCCTCGCTGGCTCGTCGCGGAGGGTACTTTCCGCCCACCGTGGTACCACCGTAACACCATGTCGGAGTTTATGGGTCTGATTTCTGGTGACTATGATGCGAAGGTTGGTGGTGGTTTCAAGCCTGCTGGTGCGAGTTTGCACAACGCCATGAGTGCACATGGTCCCGATTCGGGTGCTTTTGAGGGGGCTAGCAATGCTGAGCTGAAGCCTCAAAAGGTTGGTGATGGAAGTATGGCTTTCATGTTTGAAAGGTTAGTTCGATTTCAACTATCAGTTCCGAGAATTGTTATATTTACTGACAATAATTTAGTGCTCACATGGTCGGCGTCTCGGAGTGGGGTCTGAAAACCTGTCAGAAGGTGCAGCCAGAATATAACGAGCACAGCTGGAAGCCTCTGAAGCGGCACTTTGTGAACCCTAACAAAAAGGCCTAGACTCGTTTAGGCCAGAGCACTGCAATGAGGACACATGTGCACAGTTTCAAATAGTTCTGTAGCATAACAAGATACCAGGATTCAATTAAATCTCTCAAAATGGGGTTTCATTATGGCTTCGCTATTCCAAATGTGTTTAAAGTAATTCTCCATTCTAGGTTATCTTCACTCCTCAAGCTCCTTCCTCATCGCCTCCTTTACAATAGCCCCACACATCTTAGCATAAGGATTCGTCTGCACAGAAAGCTGCTGCGCAACCTTATTCCCATAGCGACCCCCAAAGAAGAAATCCCGACTGGCCATCTCCTCAAGCTGATCGGCTGAAAGTCCACGCAGACGCTCCGGTCCCGCCTCGTCAATACCAGAGCCAGCCTTCTTCGCACGTGCTGCTTTAAGGAGTAAGTACCCCCGATGCGTGTGCGCGTCAGCCAATAACCGTCCCTGGGTTGTTGAGACTGCATCAGCGGGAGAAGCGGGAGTGGCCAAGCTTATGGCTTGACCTATGTCAGAGAATATGCAGGAGCATAAGTGGGAAGTTTTAGGGGCAAAGAGGGCAGCATCGGCTATCTCCGTGTCAGTGCTCTGACTAGTACCCACTTCTGTGCCGTAGATCAAATCGACCAGCAGGCGGAGTGTTTGTGCGCGGTTTGTGTACGCGGAGGGATATGTTGGGTGTTGTGCGAGGAGAGTGTCGAAGTCGTTCAGTGCTGACTGGACTATCTCTAGACTTGGTGATTTGTTTGATTGCAACTTGCGGATAATGTCTGTTTCACGCTTCTTGAGCGACGCTAAGTCTGTTTCAGAGATGTTCAGGGATGATGGCCATGAGGGAAGCGATGAATCAACGATGACTCCCGACGATGGAGAGGATTCGGCATCAAATAGAGCTTGTAGTACAGCCGAATCATTAGATGTCAATGATGGGCGAGCAGTTGTGATGGAAGTCATTTTGGGAATTGGTGTTGAGGTGAAGGGTTGAGGGGATACGGTGAAAAGTGATTTAGAATAGGATCACTGCAGGGTCATTGAAGAATGAAACCAAATGTCTCAAAGAATTGAGAAGCTAAGTGAAGCGTATTCGGATATTACGAAAGTACGAGGATCTACAGGGTTCAGCGGGTCCGGATATTCCCGGTTGTTTCAGGGTCCTGGAATAGCCGCACGGCCGGGAGCCATGACAAGGCGTCCAAATGTCAGACAGTCGTTTGGGATAGATATCCGCCGAAACAAATTGCGGCTGCTGGTCGATCATTCATTTAAAAGAAACGGGAGTGTACCTAGACTTCACTTCAAATAACTCAACCATCGCTCATCTTGTACTACCATCTTTCTACATTCCATCCACCAATATCATCATACAAATATAAAGTCTCAGCAATATGGCTCCTTCAGCTATTTCCAATAGTCCTCCTCCCTCAGTTGCCGCCGAGGCATCTTCAGTGGCCAGCTATCGTGGCTACGACCATGTCCACTGGTACGTTGGCAACGCCAAGCAAGCCGCAAGCTACTATATCACCCGCATGGGCTTCAAGCGTGTTGCCTACAAGGGCCTCGAAACTGGTAGCCGCAACATCTGCTCCCATGTTATCCGCAACGGCGATATCACATTCATCCTGACCTCCCCTCTGCGGTCTCTTGACCAAATCGACCGTTTCAATCCCGAAGAGCAAGCCGAGCTACGGGAGATCCATGACCACCTCGAGAAGCACGGTGATGCAGTCAAGGATGTTGCCTTTGAGGTTGACAACGTCGATGATGTCTTCTTTGCCGCTGTGAAGAATGGTGCCAAGGCTGTATCTAACCCTAAGGTCCTTGAAGATAAGAGTGGTCATCTCAAGACTGCTACCATCCAGACCTATGGCCAGACCACCCATACCCTTATTGAGCGCAGCGAATACCGTGGAGTCTTTATTCCAGGCTATCGTGCTGAGAATGGAAATGAGGATCCCATTGTGAAGTTCTTGCCTGGTGTGCATCTCAAGCATATCGATCACTGTGTTGGAAACCAGGACTGGGATGAGATGGATAAGATCTGTGAATAGTAAGTTTGGTCTATATTGTTTGATTGGGCCTCATTTACTAACGCAACTGGTTAGCTACGAGAAGGCTCTTGGCTTCCACCGTTTCTGGTCCGTCGATGACAACGAAATCTCCACGTAAGTGTTCTAACATATTTCAACTGATCATTAGACACCATAACTAACCTCATAATTATAGTGAGTTCTCGGCTTTGAGTAGTGTTGTCATGGCCTCACCCAACGAGATCGTCAAGATGCCCATCAACGAGCCAGCAAAGGGCAAAAAGCAATCCCAGATTGAGGAATACGTGGACTTCTACAACGGTGCCGGTGTACAGCATATTGCCCTTCACACCGACGATATTATCCGTGATATCACCAACCTCAAGGCACGTGGCGTCGAATTCATCAAGGTTCCTGAGACATATTACACCGATATGCAAGCTCGCTTGAAGGAATCTGGCTTGGTACTGCAGGAAAGCTTCGAGACCATCCGCAGCTTGGATATTTTGATTGATTTCGATGAGGGTGGCTACCTGCTGCAGCTTTTCACGAAGGTATGTGGAAACTATTGACTCCAGTATTCGTAACTTATTACTAACCAGGTAAACAGCACATGATGGATCGTCCTACTGTATTCATTGAGATTATCCAGCGACACAACTTTGACGGCTTTGGAGCTGGCAATTTCAAGTCACTATTTGAGGCTATCGAACGAGAGCAGGAACTCCGCGGTAACTTGGTTTAAGGACTAAAAGATTTGGATAGTCGGGCATTTTCCATTTTCTTGATGGGCCCTTGCAGTTTGAGAATTTGCATGCATTTAGCGAATTAGGGACTTTCCCTCAATAACAATTTCAATTTTTGGACTATTTCACCATCCGCCGAGTTTTGTAACCTAGTTGATGGATACTTGGGAGATATGGGATCGTCAGCTTTTGTAGACTCCGGCTTCCTAGTGGTAATTGGTAAATGGAACTGGCCTCCAGTTAGCAAAAAGGTTATACCCAGTGAAGATGGGGTAAGTGTTGCGTAGAGTGTCTTCCGGCTGACCGTTTAAATGCTTTGGAAGGAACAACAGATTTAAATGAAGCAATTGTGGATTATTAGAAGAACAGATACCTAATTTAAACCGAGCAATGCAAAGCAACTCACTGATCTCACCACATGAACCCCATTCCTAACAACCAAAAGAAGCAATGCCTATCATCCCCTAATCCCCCATTAACCTCCAAGTCCAACCTCAATCAGTGTATCGCTCCAACAAGTCCGAAAGCTCACGCCAATTCTGTCGAATCTTATACCGATGTACATCTAGACCATTCTCCAATACGTTTATCAAATCTAGACCAGCATCATCGACCCCGTCTTTGGCCATTCGGTTCTCTGTACGTTGAATTTGCTCTATTAAGTATGCTTCCCGATCGAATATGGCCTTTGATTCGGCGAGCAAGCGTTTCTTATCGTCCAAAAATTTCTTCTTCGTCTGTTTCAACTTGTCCCTTGCCTGCGGGTCTTCTGACAACCACATTAACATAAGACCTTAGGGTTTCTATCAGCGATGGAAAAGAATGTGTTTTTGGACGAAGACGTACCGAAAGCAGCACAACTGCTTATAAGTAATACCACCCATATAGCAACGCAGGTAGCAGATTCTAGTTCCTTTAATATCACGTATGTGGGCATTTTGTGGGTGCTTGTAGATGTTGAGTCTAGTTGTGCGGGTAATAGACGAGTAACTGACTTTTTTTCACGGATAGCCAAGGCAAGTGAGAATGAGATATTGATGATGTTATGTTTGGGTTTGCACTACTTGATTTGAAAGAAATTTTTGTGAGATGATAAACTTGATTGTGTCTATCACAGCACTCTTAGGGCCATGGTGAAATATTCAATAGTTTAAGTCTCAATTATTCATTTACTTCCGCTTCGATGAACTCGAAGTGGGAGGATTGCCTCCAATCCGCTTGAATTTCCTCGGATCTAGAACCTCATTAGACAAGTGGACTCTTAGGAACTTTGAAATGAATGACATACCTTTCCGACTCATCAGAGCCCGATTTCTGGTTCCTTTTCCACCCTCCCAGAACCCACTACCTGCCTTGCCAATCAGGACCGCTTTGCAGATACCGCAGTTCTCGGGCCTGTAGATTTGCTCGCGGGAGCAGTAGCCACATATCATGCGATTTGCGTGTTCGTTGGGGTGATCGGTTTCCGCGTCGTGGCATCTAGATAAATTAATAAGCATGTGAAGAGGTATGTGGAGATATCCAGCGGGTAATCATACTTGTCGCAAGGGAAGACCTTTGAGCAGCAGCTGAATCTGTAGGGGGTCAGTATAACCTGTTTATCTGCTACCAACTCATCGAGAGCGGATCACATACCTGAACCAACGTTGACTCTTGGCATAGTGCTGGCAACGACCGCGTCGCGGAAGTTCTTGTCCAGCGACAATACCGAGGACTTCCTGGGGCTGTGATAATCGTTAGATTTTCTCATGATAATGGGCTGTAGATTGAACGAACCTTTCTTTTGGCAGGGAGGCCTCCACGAGAAGTGACTAGATAATATAGTAATGAGTAAAAGTGTCTGCATTGAGTTCAATATATCTGGACTTACTTGCGGCATTTCCAACTAGGAGGAATTTGACCTCAGGGATCTTGAAAACTAAATTTCGGATATGTTAGTAGCCAAACAACAGACACTGTGTATTAGAACATACCCATTTTGCGATGGCACTGGCGACATATACCCATAGCACTCTCGCCGCGAACTGCAGGTATACCCGGTGCTGGATGGGGAGTCGAACACTCGGAGCATGTTGGGATGAAGTCGCTATAACAAAATGAGTCAACAAATGGCACTTTACTGATATGGATGAGTGAACCAACCTAAGAAGCATATCCCCAATCGTACAGCCGCCCAATTCAAGGTAGCCAGCACGATTGGCATGAGAATGCATCAACTGCTTCCGGAACGCTGCGCACGAGTCAGTAACTCATCCCGAAAGGGGAGACGAGATCAAGTATATACTTACCGACACTCATATTATTAGCGCATTTCCGGCACGACTCCATTTTCGGCATGTGGCCCTTCTCATCGGTAATTTGTGGTACGTTCTTGATGTCGACCGCCACCTTACATCTCTCACATTTGACCGTGATATTGAGGCTTGTGAGTTCCAGCAGCTCAATTCCGTAGAGTTCTAAGAAGGGGAAGGAAAGTGCAACGCCTCGTCCGGGCGCGTTGTTGTCCACTGATGCGGGAACGGGTGCACCGCCTTCTTCGTCTTCCTCTTCATCTGAGTACTCATCTTCCTCGTAACTAGACTCGCCTGATGTCCCCTCAGCGCCACTAGCAGGATTAGGAACCGACCATTCGGGTGGGCGTGGAATGACAACAAGATGTGGCCTGTCTTCATTATCTTGAGTTGAGGATACGGCAGGTGCTTTTGTAGGCTCCTCCACAACCTCTTCCTCTTCCTCTTCAACGGTAGGAGGTAGGGCTTCAGTGGATTCCTCCTCCTTTTGCAAGGGTGTTTCAGCAAATTTATGGATATTGCTCGCCAGGTAGTTGACCTGAGATACTAGACTCAACTGCGAAGTCTGTTCTACCCACTGGGTGAACCCCACTTCTGTAGCTTTCACTTCAGGGCCTTCAACCCCCTGCAACTTGATCGAGCTATGCTCGAGCGGGTAGAGCTGTGGCACAATCAATTTCACAGTCTTGAGTGCTTGAAGTGTTCGCGGCAGGCGATCCTTTTTGGTTGGCTGGATGGGAATAACATAAGTCCTGCCATCTTGCAGTTTTTGGTACATCGGCAATCTTCCAAGGCGCGCCTCGAGCTGTTTGGTCTCGGTTGCCCGTCTCTTCTCAGCTGCAGCTTTTGCTTCGGCTGTGTGCCTAGGTGCTACAGTCCGTGTCTGTGGTGCTGGCTTAGCAGCAGCACTTGGCGTTTTAACATGACCTTGAGACGAGCTCGGCTGGCTTAAAGCCTTCTCCGGGGCCTTGGTAGGTTCTTTGGTTGTGGATCCATCACCAAGGTTAGCAAAGAACTTCAGCGTTGGCCCACGCTCCAGGGTGGTTAGCAATGATTCGAGCTTTTTATCTAGACTGTTCAACCAGCCCAAAAGAGTTCCTCGTCCATTGGTGCGATACGTAAAATCGACAATATCATCGAAACCTCTGGCGATATTTGCTTGATAGGGAGCTTCCATTTCAGAGTTGGTCACTGCAAGCGTGGGTCGCCCTTTTGGGTATGAGCTTGGGACTTGCATGATACATTGTAGTCTTTCAAGCTCAAATGGGAAGTCTGGATCAGAAGGTACCAATCCAAAGGTCAAAGTAGTACCCTGAGCATCATTGACTTCCTGTGGACGGTAACGCCGTCTCAATTGGTTGATCTGGAATTCTCTTGGGTCTGACTGCTCCAATTTGGAAACTGGTCTTTGGGGCTGGGCAGGAGCAGCAGCAGGGCTTCGCTTCGATTGGTTCTCACCAATGTTCAACCTCTCCACCCCAGTGACAATGGCTTGCGCCGGACTCCGGCTTTCATTTGCCGGAGATTGGGATGGTGTCTGCTGCTCAGATGAAGGCTGTTTAACCTCAATGGCCGAGGCATCATGTAGATACGGACATGCTGCTCCAAGTCGACATCCTTGAATAATGTTAGCATATGACCATCACCAAGAATACATGCGCAAAATATTAGGACACGGGTCGATCATGCAATACTGGTCATAACCTCGGTATCATTGACCCTTCGGGTGAACATGGCAGACGCTGTGTACAAGCATTCCTGAAGGGGCCTGTTTGTGGCACCCCATCCGTATTCAATGACGCGTCGATTATAGTAGTGACAAAATAGGCAAAGAGCCCTTACAGACACAAACTCAGAATGCAGACTTACCCTTTTTGGTTTTGAAAAAGCGACATTTCTGCCGCCGAGTCGATGACTGGCGAGCACTCGTTTCATCGGTGGATGCAACACCATGCGACCGGACCGCTGACAACTCATCAGTTGTCAAGGAGGACGGCAGGTCTGTACCTGTTCAACAAAAGCATGATGAGCGTGTGATCGAAAAAGGTTGTGAGCGGCCGACTCCGATCCAGACATATTGGCAGACTGGGGCCACCCTGCACGCCAACAAAGTCCTAGGAGATAACATGGGGATTGATAGGCTTTGTGGCGGACGCAACATGTGGTGCATGGACATGCACCAGGGGCTGAAAATACGAAAGCCTGTGGTCTGTGGTGGAGGGTCGACCCAGATAATCTGCCCAAGTAGATCTCAAGGAAATGATTGGGAGAAAAGCTTCCGACTCGATGGCTTTTACGAGCCAATAATAGAATTATGCTTGACTCACCTTGGGCTTGGGGTGCTGGACCCGCATTGTCAAATGACCTATTCTCCATGCTGAAACTGAGCCTCGAACCGTGTTGCGAAAGATTATCCAGAATGGAATGGCCGGGTTCTGGGCGACTTGGAGGTGACGCGCGCTGCCAACGCAGAGATCGGGTGACCTGGAGGAGATCGACAGGACCAGATCTGCACAGTAAGTAAGCCGAGATGTGCGACCGTCTGAACTGTAGCTGTAGCGATCTTTGAAGTCACGGCGCTAAGCAAAAATAAAAAAGGCAGAAAACTTGTGAAGAGATACAACCACGTGACACGTAAAATGTCAAAATAGGCCACAAATAAGTGGTATATCTCAAGGTCTAAAGATATGAAGCTATACAAGATCTTAGTTATAGTTGTTTACGGTTTTGCTGGCAGTCGAATGCCAAGACTTCAGGCGGAACCGATGATCTCATTCGCCTTCCTTTGACTCATTTCCAGTCATACATCCTACCTAGGTAGTTATGGAGTACTGTTAGTCACAATGAATCAATTTTGAAGTGGATTGCAGGTTTCTAGTCGAAGATCGCTAGAATGTTCGTAGGGGTTCTAATATGGAGTACTTTGTAGATCTCCCCTCATTAGTGCATATGCCTACATCGTATGTGGGACGGAGTACTCCGTACAATGTACAGATTCAGAACTCAACAAGATTAATAATGATAATCACTGCAGGGTCCTCTAGAGCTCACATTTAATATCATCTCAAGTATAGCATTCGTCATTGCACGTCCGAATCCCAACACAATGCTGTGGCGTTCATGTATTAAAGCACATAATCTGCTCGAAGCCACAACAGGAAGCAAAATCCCAACCAAGCACCAGCAATAATTGGCAATAATCGCATCTGCCCATCAGCATTGCATACAAATACCATAAAAACAAAAAGCCATCAGAAAAAGAAATCAGAAGGGAAACAAGATCCCGAACTCAAGTCTGCCAACAGAGCATATACTACACGGAGCGCGGCATGCGCCTTATCTCCCATATTCATGCCGGGGGATATCCCCTTTAACAAGGGCCCAACCCCGGCCAGTGAGGCCATTCTAATATAAGAGAAAAGGTAAACCTTCACCGAGAGAGGAATACGACCCGACGGGCGCAACAAGCCTGCCATAATATACTCAACGGCCACCAGTCACGGGCGGCGGTCGGTCCGCATTGCGTGGAGAAGATGAGGGGGTTCGCATTGCAGTTTCTAGAACTCCATCCCTGCGTGATGGGTGCGCCTTCGCCAGGGTAATGCGTTTAGCCTGGGATAATAAAGCCTTTTTTAAGATTATTAAAGATATACTTCTTAGCTACTTTTAGTTCTTTGAAATAATAGCTTATAAAGAGGATAATATCTAGATTATACTTTAGCTTTAAGAATAATATTATAATCTATACTAGATCTATAGGGTAGTAGCTTATTAGATTTCTTTTTTAAAAAAATCTCTATTAGGTCGTGGTATTCTTTTAGGAGAACTATTAAGATCTTAGTAATCTTAGGACTTCGGTACCCGCTTTACGCTCTTCTGGCCAATGGTCGGTGGCCCCTTCCTTTTACTCACGGGCCCCTCCCGTCCCCAAAATTCTCCAAAAGCGTCGAACCTCTTTGGGGCAACGTTATGTATATCTCATCGATCCACTAGTCCTAACGGCTATCTTGCTTTTCTTTTTCGGGGGGGGGGGGGGGGGAGATGGGTTGAGTGTGTATGCTGTAGTCATATTTCGAACTCTACGGCTCTTTCATGACACATATCGGGTGGGTTTTACGTGTCTACCCCGACATTTAAAGGCATTGGGGGTAAAGTACGGAGTAATCAAGTAAGAGAAAAGGCAGAACAAGGGAGTAGATTCTCAAGACCGGAAATTGCATGGTGCGACAAAGCACATGTACATACTATGTTGTACAGATACAGAGAGAATTCACGCCTCAATATAGAGGAAACTCTCAAAATCCCACACCACAGTTGTGGCGTATAACATGATTGAAGGAGACGAGTTTGGCGAGGTTATCCGGAGGTCACTTGCACATACAGTGGGACCTCTAATGTTGTACTCCGTGCATAAACCCTGTCTGTGGCTGCCGCTAGTCGGACACCGGTATTTAGTCCAAGCCATCGGGGAGTTACAAGATATACATGCGTTTTAGATATAACATTCCACATGGCTGTGTTTAGGTTATTTGGGATCTATCAACTGAGCTGTAGTGTCAAAATCAGAGCTGTTCTAAAAGAACATGTCAAATATCCTAACTATAACAACTATACAACCGAAGAAACTCCGCACCAGGGTACAAGGGTATTGAAAGTACTAAATTGAGCCTCGGTCAATGGTATTGTAAGAAAGACATCGGTATGGGAGCTCCGCTCCGCGGTACTGAGCTTTCCGCTGTATGTGGTAATGTAAGGGTCAAATACAATACAGTAAGTAAAACACCGAAAGAGGAAAGGCGCAAATCGGACCTGGAACTCACCGGCCAACCGGATCATCCTTCCAGAAGCATTCCAGAATCTCGCACGGTCTTCCGTGGGTGTTGGCGCGTTTGACCATGGGCATAGCTTGCAGTTTTTCGGGTTGGAGCATATGTCGGCATTTGCATAGATATCAATTTGCCCGATGGTATATGTACTTAACTGTTACTACAACTAAGGTTATTGAATCTACTCCGGACTCCATAATATGACGGCAATTGAGGATATTGGCATCTTGCGGGGTTTCGGAGTACAGAGCTCCTGGGAAAGCTGATACACGTGACCATAATACACCGGAAGGCCTAGAATTATGATATGGCCAATCACAGACAATGTAATTGGGCTGGGGTTTGCAGGTTCAGTGTCACTGAGCGTTTCCTTTTTCGGTCATAGAAAAACGGGTTTTCATCCAGGCGGGGGCCAATCCCGAGCGCCTCCTTCGGGACTTCGCCGAATATTAATAATAGTCGGTGATGCAGTATTTTATTCGGGACAGCCACGGAACGCAGGATGTCGTGCATACTGGCAACTTTCTGAAGTGATTTGAGAGAGTAGATATCCGTCGTCGTGCAGACTGTTACTGAAATCACCGGGATTGCCCCTGAATTGAAGGGGTTGGGCATGTATCATGAAGTCAGTTAGTTAAGTGGCCCTAGTCTAAAATATCTCTGCGCCGGAATAAAGATCGGCTCTGTTCTAGAGCTCGAGAGGCCTAGACAGGGATGGTATGGGTCATGGTGGGCCGATCAATTCGTAGTGGAGGACGATCAAGAAGAAATCAACGAAGATTCTTGCGCGTCGAGTATTCGCCTCAATCATCAAAGAGCCTAGCCAACCCGACCGAAGCTGTATGAAAAGCGTGCCAATGTTCGAACGCTGAAAACACTCTCGATTTCCAGCTCAAGGGCACGATATCCTCGGATCCTCGCATATAGTAGCTTTTGTTGAGGAGCTGCACGCTGTATGCTGCATCGGCATGCCGATTTCACGTCGGGCGCACACCAACCCGAACCCGACGAACCAGTTAGGCGTCAATACTGCGGCAAAAAGGCTATCCACTTTTGCTTCACAACGCCTCTGCCTAATAGCCCTGATCGTGGAGTGGTCCGTGGTGGTTAGTAAGCGGTACGCGGTACCTACCTAGAACGTAACGAGTTGTGTGATGTCCCAAAAAGGAAATGCGGAGCCGAACCTGTTACAAGCGTACTCCGCGCTCCGTACAGCGTCAGTTAAAAACATTTCAGTACCGGTGAGACTAGAGAAAAAGGAGACAGCGAATCATCCCCGTCGCTGGTTGTGAGTGATCCACTGCAATATCCACCTTTCTGGCCTGTATGAAGCTGAGATCAAGAAGACTCTTCTGGCCGGGGGAGGAGTGTTAGCCCTAACTGGGCAGGTGGATTCTGGAGATGGAATGTGCACACAATGTACTCCGTATTCTCCGTAGAGAATCGAGGATGGCTTGAGAAGAGGCTCTTGTCTCACATTCGCCGTTTCACTATCATTGGGTCGGAACAGAAGAAACAGGCTTGTGATATAAAAGTATACGATCTGGCTTATGTTGTGCCAAGGTTGGTTTTGAGGGCATGTACTCAATTTGACATGAGGTCTGTTATATCCATGTTATTGGCTTCCATGGATCTCGGATCTTTGTTTCTCTAGCATTGAATCGGTTTCCAAAGGAGCCCCACGGCTCGGGTATGACCGGAGACACTGGATATTTTGCTAGGATGGGGATGGTGTCGGGTGTTTCAGGAGGAAAAAGTCTTCATCCCCACACCCGTTCAAAGTTGGAGAGAAGGTTGTGCATACGTCATTCTCTGAGACACTGCGGACCCGGGGAGGACCATCTTGAATTATATTAGTTCGATCGCGCGTTCACTGGTATTATTGAAAGATAAAATGAGACGCGAGAAAAGAGTCGAAGGAAGATAGGAGAATACAATAAAGAAATGGATCTTGGGCATCAAAATCCAGGGGCTCCACCCCCGGATCATGTGCGCCGGTCATGTGCAGCTGCCACATGACTACTGTGGACACCCGACAAACCATAGTAGAGCCGACGATGTATACTCCGCAAGCGTCCTTCTATTGGGATTTCACACAACTCTGACACATTGATGAAAATAAGCATAACTCCAACCGAGGAGGCATATGAAAACGCAATTATGGCGATAATGACATCAACGTGATACAAATCCTTCAGTGCAGGCAGCCTTGATGAAAGATCTGCACGTCAATCCTCATCCTTCAGGCAGCCCACCATTAAGACATGGCAAAATGTAAGCGAAGGCAAAAAATCATGATGAAAACACGCATAAACCCATTCCAGATCCATGTAAATAACAATTACCATTACAATTACTCATAGTGTCATAATGAGGCCCTCCAACGGAACGTGATTCCCTTCCTACAACATTCCTTAGGGAGTAAATAGTAGTTTGTACATTGAACGAAGTACCATAGCACAACCCCAAGCTCAAAATAAGCCCCAAGATCCAACCAAGATCAAGGAAGTTACATCTCCAAAAGTACCAGGCCTAGAACTCACCCTGTCAGCCATGCAGCGCGACCCCAGTCCAATCACCCTGACACCCCTCATATAATCCCACACACCCCCCGAGATCTCCGATGAGCTGGCCCTGCAAACGATGCAGGGCGAGAAAGCCACCGCGAACTGAGCACTTATCTCGTCGAGTCGATTTACAAGCCCATCACCACCTCCCGAATTCCCCGGGAGCTTTGGCATAAACTAATGTAAAGATGACATAGCTTCTCATTGCATGTGCCAGCGACCAGTGCGAAGCCGAATAAAGAAGATGCCACCCAGAAGGATCTCACCGGTCGATCGGGTCTGTTTTGGAATAGTCCATGTAAACTCTCTTCAAAGACTCCGGGGGCTGTATGGGGTTTAAACTGGGTCATTAATATCAAATATATCAAATATGAATATCACAACCTTGAAAGGTATAATATCATGATATTACACATGCATATTGTTCAACTTATAATTAGAAAAAAAAAAAAGAATTCGAGTTTCTAGGCTATGTTCTAGATCTACGCGAACTGTTCGCTTCCCGGGAGAGATAGGTACTTTTGCATATCCTGTTTCCAAGATTCCGAACGGGGGCCCCGGGATATTAAGTGCGCTGCTTTGTGATTGAACACCCCTGTATCCATTTTTTTATCTTTTTTTTTGCATCCCACCTGACCTTCATTATTTTTGGCGCCCTGCGATCTGCGGAGATTGTCACTGAAACGTCCATTCATGAACTCATAGCTAAACTCTTCCCCATACCTGTCTAGGCAGGTGGCACTGCATTAGGAGATTCGATGATTCGATGATTATTCATAATAGAGTGCAACTCTGTCGTTTCCTTTGTTGATGGGTATGGTTATAAATCTAGATTCTTGGGTATGGAGGGTACAACATGCGGCTTGTAGATGTACCTAGTGTAAGGCTATATCTTAAGAAGCATGGATATAGTCAAGTACCAATTAACCTGTATAGTTAGGCAGTGTAATCAAAATGGATCATGACCACTTGCATGGGACGTACATGCACACAGGTATCAATCTTATGCCATAAGACTCATCTCTCATACGTGTCAGCGCCACAAAGTCACTGAATTTCCACATGATTAATCTGATGCCGTTATCGCAGGTATGGCTTTACGGACCTCTCTGGTATCCTCCGTGCTCTGCAGCAGAGCTATAGCTATCTACTACACTACGACATAGATCCAGACCGCCAATCCAGGCCTATGCAAGCCCCCTCTTCTGATATCTGAACCTGCAGTCAAGGAAATACGATATGCATGTGAGGACAGGATTTCTCTAATTTCGTTCATTTGATTTTTTGTTTTTTTTAGCTGTCATCAGGTAGCGTACAAGTGGTGGCCCGATCGCGGAGATCGGTGCCGGATGAATGGCAAGACATAAACGTGTGGTATCAGGTATCGCAGAGAAAGAAAAAGAACATGACTATCTCTCCGATGATAATCGGGAGTAGTGAAACAAATGCTAGGCGTTTTCTGCAGTCAAATATGGACATACAGTAAGAAACGCAGCGCTGAGATAGATGATAAAATAAACCCCTTTTTTTGGTGAACTGTCCGGGTATGAAAAACCCATCCGGAAATATCTTGGAAAACAAGATGCAAAAAAAAAGAAACCCATGTGGCATCAACCGTTGATGGTTAAAAAAAAAAAAGCACAATGGGTATGAGCTGTACATGGATATTAAGGTCATAAGAAAATAGCCCTCGAAATCGGTGTTAACCTCCATGCAGGACAAACGCCCAGTGAATGCTGTGATAACGTCCCGGCCCCGGGGGTCGATGAGATTTGAGGAAAACGAAGCAGAAAGAAAAATAATCCCAGATGTGCGCCATATATGCAATGCATGATCGTGATCGTACGTGTCAAGAAAGAAAAGCTCGGCTGTGTTGCAAAGCAAATCCGTGGAAATTCAAATAGCGCGTAGGTGAAGTGGATCGCAGGCGAATGAACTACCATCCCTTCACATGGTATTCCCAGGGACCGTAGTCAGTGGTGTAGTTGGTCCATGAGCCATTCTTGCCCAAGTCAGAGCTGGCAGCATTGGGGTCTGCTTCAGCACTGGCCTGATTCGGACCAACTCCCTTGTGTGGACCCTTGGGACCAGGGTACTCCTGGAGGTTCTTCATATCATGTGCGGTGTGGCGACGCTTGAGGAAAGCGTTCGCAGTCGCGCTCTTCTGCTGGCGCTCCCAGAGAAGATGCCGGCGGAGAGATTCCGTCAATTCAGTAGCAAGCATGTTACGACGGGTGGTTCGCGGAGAGTGTGCCATAGACTGTGAAGCGTTGGTGTTCATAACAATAGGCTTCGATCGAGGAACATCGGGACCTCGCATAACCAAGCTTTCATCTTCCTTGTCAGGAGGGGACTGTGGAATAGATGGACCGCTGGGTGAGGTCAACCGCGATCGTTGAAGTGCGGGACTGGACCGGAACGCGTTTCCTTGCATGCGGGCCGGCTGGTGCATCATCATAGTGAGCATCGAGCGGCGCGAGACCAGATTGGGCCGGGAATCAACCCGTTGGAACATTCCTCCTTGTTCGTCAACGCTGGACTCGCCACCCTCAGTAATGGAATCCTCCCAATCAGAATCTTCATCATCCTCGATCGCACTCTCGGAGACTTCATCGTCGGTCTCGATGGCGTCCTCGTCGGATCGGCTGATGTCCTTCGAGTTAGGAATGATGTGGGACGAGACCTGATTGCTGAAAGAAGCAGTCTTTTTCGTAGAGTCTGGGTTGTTGATTTTCGGTTTCAACCCTCCACCGGTCGCGTTCTCCTGGGCCGCCTGGGGAACCATGCGCTCTTCGAATGAGCTTTCATCGTCATCCCCAGAAGATCCGCCCAATGTAAACATGCCTCCCTTTTTCTTCAATGGTGATGGCCTCAGTTGCGTAGCAGAGCGGGAAGGACTAGGGTCGATAGATAGTCTTGGTTGCGATCTGAAGGAAGATGAGATGTGTGACGGTGAGAATCCACGAACAATGCTGGTAGATTTGATCAATTCAGGTCGACTAGGAAGAATGCCGGAAGATGAGACGCTGGTATCAGACGCGTTGACCTGTGCAGTGTCGCTCTCATTGCCCTCGGGGGCAGTTGTCGAACAAGACTCGGTCGACTCATGGGGGTATGGGGTCGGTCGGACGGAGAAATGAGGAACATGACGAGCGGTAGAGACGGCGGGAGGAGTGGGAGTTGGGGTGGATGGGCGAGGAGTAATGTCGACAACGGGGGCAGCAGCCTGGACGGGGTGGGGCCTGGGCTCCAGCTGCTTCTTTTCCTTAATGTTGAGGACCATCCGCTCCAAATCTAACGAGGTGATGTGCTTCTCCTTGCCACGGCCGAGGCTGGCTAGTGAGTCTTCGCGAACGACGGCCGGTCGGTAGTCGGAAAACTTGGGACGCTTGATGTGAGCTTCGATCCGCTCGGCTTGGTCAGAAGCAGCCGACTCGACACTGGCGGAGAGTTCGGGCAAATCCCCAGCTTCGGATCGTAGCACTGGGAGGGCGGAAGTTCGGTTGGACTTTTCAGGTTCGACACAGAAGGTTTCGCGAGTCCACAACCGCCAACTGAGGTTTTCAAGTCGACGGCCCTGGTCCATGTAGTCGGCACATTTTGAAAAGACTGCGCGGGAGGTCAGCAAAACAATGATATCCCTGAACCAGCAGAATTGTTACTTACCCATCCACATTCCATGAAGACTTTGAGCGTTGGCGGTATCCACCTTATGGATATTGTCCGCGTCCACCGAGAGAACCGGTGTCGTTAAAGGCATTCTCGCGACGCCACAGCTAGCAGTGAAGCGATTGTAATTATTGAGAATCGTTGATTGATGTTCCGGGGTCGCCGTCTCCCCCGATAGTGGTCGTACGGCGCTTGAGATGCAGTGGTGAAAGTTCGTAAGAATCAACCGGTTTCTAGAATGGACCTTGAAATTTGAGTCTGGACCCTGCGGTGTGCTG
The DNA here is from genome assembly GCA_000576735.1 of Penicillium fuscoglaucum FM041. Lineage (NCBI taxonomy): Eukaryota > Fungi > Ascomycota > Eurotiomycetes > Eurotiales > Aspergillaceae > Penicillium > Penicillium fuscoglaucum. The sequence goes on from HG814197.1 coordinate 64,577, forward strand.
CAGAGAGTCGATCAATCGGGTTTGGCGTCTAAGATGCAATCGAAAGCTCACACGAAAGATGCGGGTTGGGGAAGGATTTGGATTTTCAAGTGAAGTGAAGAATCAGGTGTCGAATGTCCGTCAATTTTCCGTCAGAGCGCCACAGTGCGGAGATTCCGGGGCGAAGAGTCGGAGAAACGGAGCAGGTATTGAAAGAGTGGATTGGGATGATCCTTCACGATTGACGGGTGAGAGAGATTGTAGGTTGAGAGTGAGGTGAACGGTTTGAAAAAAAATCTGGAGAAGGAAGAAGGAAGAGAAAGGGAGTCGGAACGATAATAAGAATGACGGGGGGCGGCACTTTGGTGGAGTGGAGTGGAAGGAGAGGGGGACGGTAATAAATTATTAAATGAAAATGAAAAAAATGAAAATGAAAATGAAAATCGAAAATCGGAAATTGAAAATTGAAATATTCCTTAAAAAGAATAAGAATTATTGGAATTATTGGTAAGAACATGACAATACAAGGGGAAAATTAATTGAAAATTAAATTATGAAAATCCGAAATAACTCCAGACCGAGGATAAGGGTCGGTGAAGGGGGAAAATTCAATCGCATCACGGGGCCCTGAATTACATCGATACCAAATCCATGTATTCAAATCCTTCGTACCATGGTTTCCACTGTATTCCCCCAGTACTTTAGACTTTCCTTTACCTTCCCGACCTAAGGAAAAGTTCCGAAGTGCCCCCATAAAATACATTGGTATTGTTAGTACCAGTTTCCGTTTCAATTTCCAAGGTTACTAATAGTACGGAGTACTGATTACCTAAATATCAGTTGAACCTTCCCAGCTTGGAAACCAAGGTTCCCTCCAGAGCTTCAATATTGGTTTGAAGTAGGTCTTCTTCAGGTATCTTGGGCTATTGCTTACATTTCAAAGAGCTTAGACGTCCATATCAAAGAATGAGAAATAATCAAAGCCTTTAAGTGCCTGTGACCTGTCGGGGTAAAGAATAAATAAATAATAAAATAATAAAATAATAGAAAGAAAATGCCAAAGTGTACTGATCGAACGACAACCTTCCAATGCGGTAGTTGCAGTGACTTGCCGAAAGTCCAGACCAAGGCTCTCTCTACGCCACTTAATGTATCTCAATGGTCGTTTGGACATTTGACATTTGGGCACTACATCTCGCCACTGGCAATCTACTCTTTACTCCTATGTTGTAAGAAAAAAAGAGGTCTACTGACTGATGAACTGTCAAACTGGCAGTTATTGGTTCTGCCAAAGCTGAAGGTCCGGCTGACTTTCCAAATTGATGTCGCGTTTAAGCTATTTTCGTCACGGACGCTCTATACTCGGACTATGGGGTACACCGCATCCAAAGGGCTAGGAATCGGTCTAAGATCTCAAGCCACGTTGTGGTCACCGATATAGACCTTCTCGCTTATTCTCGAGTATATCATGCCCGGGAGTATTAATTGTCATGAGCTCAAGGTTATAGCGGTCGAAATACAGATAATTCCGGAGATTATACACTTCCATGTAAGCGCCTCATTGCTTTTACGTTTAATGGCTATTTAATTTTATTGATTCCGGCTGAAATCTGTGGTTTCCCCCAGCTCTTTTCCCCCGCAAGCAGCTATTACCCGGGAGAAAGGGATGGTTCCAAGCCCGGCTGCATGCCGGGGAACCAACGTACTTCTTCCATAGTAGATCGTGTTCTGTTTTAGATGCATTGCTTTGTTTCAAAACAGGTAAACTCTCTTTACACAGCTTTCATCGGTGACAATTCTGAGGGATATTCTGGTAAATCACTTTAGGCCTCAATCATGTGGATGGAAAAAAAAAAAAGCAAATCAGCCACAGCTTCATTTCAAGAGAGCGCGCCAGCCTTACCGCCCTTTCTCTTTTCTTATCTTCCGAATGGGCACATCCTAGCCAGATTTTCTATCTTTGTCTATTCAAATAGGACACGACAGTCGAGAGTGTCACAAAGCTAGGCTACATAGTCACGAGTCTGCCAACTGTCATTGTATTGTTCATTGGTTTTCTTTGCTTTTCCTGAGAGACGGAATTAACAGATGACGGTCGACATGAGCAAGGTCGCAATACGTAAGAAGCCAGTTGAGAGATGTCCTTTTTTTTTTTGTCATGGGGGTTGAACGCTTACAGTAACCCTTGCTCTCAAGCCCGGGCTGGCGGAAAGGAACTGTGTCTTTCCCTACCCGATCATTCCAAACCTCTAACCGGACGCCTGGGAGGCCGATCTTCCAGGACACGACCCCTGCCAGGGCAAAGTCACACCAGGGTGCACGTTTCATCTATCATGTGATATTACACTATGAAATCCCTAACCATGATAGAAAATAGCTACTACCTACGTAAGTACCTTGGGATCTGACCGACACATATCCAAGCCTGTTATTCCTTGTCAACAGATGGTGTGGAAGTTTACAAGCTGTCATCATCTGAGACTCTAAAAGTGTAACCAGAGCCCTCGGATTTGCGGGGATCCCGATGAGAAAAACAAGTCCACAAATCGGTGCATCGGAAGAGCTGGTATATGAAAGTTGTTTGATATCTCACTTCCCTCGTAGAAGGTCTCAGTTAAAAAGGTATTAACCAATCAACCATTGTGTATCTTCTTTGACCACCAAAAAAAATACCGAAGTCGTCTGATTCGTTCAAAACAGTTCGTTGGTAACAGACGTATCCCTGCGGATGTATAACACTACACAATCATCTACAGGATGTAAAGCACTGTCTGGACGCTTGTGCAGCCTAACTTTTTCATAGCTGCTGACCCCCTGTCTGCAAAGCTTGCACAACAATGTCAATGGCATATGGAAGTAATCTCGATGAGCAATCTGATGAGAGAAACAACAAAGCGTAGCAGAAAAACTCATCTCTCTTGACTCATCTACTCGTCTATACGTTCAGCTCCTGTCTCACTACCTAGTATTCGGGTGGTACCAGGTGGCAATATGAAACTACACATAGGATACCTCATTAAACCAGACATGTTGCATAAATGATCGCGTTAAGGCTGCGGCTGCCAATAGCTCGGGACTGGGGAAATGGAAAGTCACGCCCCACTTCGACAGGACATGGGTGACAAAAGCCGGGATGCTGGGGTACCGAGGTCCCTACTAGGCGGGCGAAAGGATTATCGCCAGGCGATGGGAAACCAGTACCCGGGTGGGTCATTATTCTATGTGCTGTATACATAATACCATAGTTCCCACTAAATGTGGTCACGGGCAGACCGAGGTGCCAAAGCGGAATCAGACCGAGCCCAAGGCTATGGCAGATGACAGCTGATGTAGGCGCAGGTCATTATGAGGAGCGCGCTTCGGATTGTAATAGCGCTATATAGTGCCGATAGGGCAAATTAAGGAGTTAGGGCATCAGTACCCACACTCGCATGCAATACAGCCCGCGTTTCCGGGTATAATGACCATATTCTGTCTACTCCGTAATAATATGAGCAATAGACCGAAGAGACAGCTCATAAAGTGGCAAAGTCACGCGCAGGTCACGTCACATGATGTGGGGGCTCCAGGAACAGCGCGCCACCTCCGGGGCTTGTGACTTTCCCAAGTTGACGCCTCTTACCATATGATTATTCTCTGATTATTCTCTTAAAATCTCCCGCATCCTGGATTTGGGCTATGTTGGTGCCTTGCCAATCACCTGAGTCCATGTGACACGGAATGGGACGCCTCGCCCCTCATTCTCTTATCTCATCATAGTTTATTTTATTCCTGCTTGCTGATTGAAGCATCATAGCGCTGCCCAAATGCCTTAGCTCATTGATCCACGCAACGGCTTGAGATGACAGCTAAACTGTCCGACCCAATTATGTGACTTAGTAACACGAAAAGAGATACCGGCTTCTAAATTCAATCCACACGGACTCCACGCCTCAGGGGTATCCAGATCCCCTCCCCCTCTTGGGCGAGTATCACTGTCATACAGCATATTCGTTCATCTCCCATCCTATCATATACTCCATGTAATATACCGCGACTCATGCATGGGACGCAACACCATGCGCCGCGTCGATCAATGAGATCAACAATGCTTCTATCTATTCGGGGTGCACATACTATATAATGTGGCTGGACGTAACAAATAGCACTATCGAAGATTCGACAGCAATTAATTGAATAAAAAGAACCTGGAAACCATCTAACTTGGAATCGACAGACTAAGCTTAAGTGTGTCACCGTTCCTGGATCAAGGCGCTTCGTGTCAACAAACCAACGGTCAGAGCCGTCACTCCAATGTGACGGGGCGCCACTGTCACTACCTTGGACGGCCAAACATGTGGCATATAACGGTGTACGAAGGTGACGAGTATCTTCAAGAATCAATAATTTAATCCTATTCATTCCCACGGCCTGAGCTCAGGGAGATTACGGATGACGCACCATGTCGACCTTGTGATTCTTTGTTTTAGATGTTGATATAGATCGCAAAATTGAGCGATGATACAGAGTAAATTGTAAATAGGATATGTCGCGACCTCCAGGAGTCCCCGAGGGGTTCTCTTTGTATCACCTCGACCAGGTAGCTAATCACATTCCCCCATGTTCCCACTTTATGTGTAGCCCGCTTCCCCGGCATAAATGTCTGTGCTCAGATGAAATCTTAGTGTCTAATACATATCTAATCCATAATTAATTACTCCAAAAGGGGGGACCAGGTATCAGGTATCGTTTGAGACCTGGTATCCAAGCGAGAAGTCAATCAATTTCGAGGTTTAAGAGTTGACTGGTACGAGCAAGGGATACTCGCGGACTACGGGAGTCGAAGCCGGACATAGTTTCTAGATTCACAGAGTCAGGTGGACAATTGGTCGATGAACCCAATCTAGAAGCATTCATACCAAATGAGGCACAACAACATGCAATTGAGATATCCTTCAACCAGGTACGAAGCACTCCAAGTACGTAATGATGCGGTCGTGTCCTTTTGTCCGGTTTCCCTACTCTGCAAAGATCGACTTACCTGTGGATAATGCATGTGACCATCAACAAGGGATATCCGGGGAATCTTCCAGATCGAAAGCTTGCTGTATCCGCAAGGCTGGTAGGCCCCGTGAAACTAGCCGAGACGAAGATGGGATGTGGGTTCCTGGATTCTGCGATCCAGCCGGAAGCAGGACTTGCATATCCGCGACGATCATTTTCTCCCGAATGTCTCTGGTTTCTTTTGTACATTTCGTTCTCTGCAGATAGTCCGCTTCTAAACATCATGTTTTACTGGAACAGGTGACACCCAATATATCCCTATCCTAGACGAAGATCGTTCTGGTCTTACGTGTTGTGTCTTTGTTTTTTTTTTGTTTTTTTTTTATAACATCCCTCGCTCTTCAATATCGCAGTCTCATCCAACTATTACAATAGCTCGGGCTTAGGTGGTCATGTGTGTAATTCTTGTTGCTAGTCCAACCATCGCAAACTAGCAAAAGAAGAAAAACACGTACATGCATACCATCGAAAGGTCTAGCCCACTATCTTGTCTGCGCGACCCCTGGTCCCAGATCGTCGACAACTCCCTTGTTTGGAGTTGTGGCCCAATAATCTATCCACCCTATGCTTTCTGCAGATCAAGTTCCCAGGTATTCGGTAGCCCTGGCATGTCTGCTCTCATTTTTCAAACGTTATGGGCCCACTTCCCTTTATGTTGAACCTTGTGCAAGGGTCTATACATACTCTACTCGATATAGCATGGAGTATTTGGGCTTCATGCTTCATCCGCCACTTCGTCGTAGCATATTGTTTCTGGGGAAGCATTCTGCGAGGGAAATCAAGAAATAAATGCGTATTGAATGCTGGTTACCGTTTATTTCTCTTTCCTTTGCTTGTTCTGGTTGTCTGGTATTTGAGTTAGTAACAGCCCCTGTCATGGCCAGGGTTATTTTCATATTGTGGACTTCCACACCCCTGATTCAAGATCTTCAATTAATTCCATTTGTACGGAGTAGATTGTTCAAGACCCAATCCTAAATACGAATCCCAAGCCATTCATTTCCCCAAAGAGGTCATAAGCTGGGTTTTGCTTGTTGCGATGGTCGGAGAAACGAAGTAATCAAAGACAAGAGTCTCCAGAAATAGTCCAATTTACAAAACCACCTGACTAAAAGCCTAGACCAATCTACCTATAGAAGTGCAAGAGACAATATCTTCTTTTGTGCTCTTTCTCATTGCGCAAACAACTGGATAATATACGTGCTGATCCTAGGCCGCGTAGCCAATGACAACCCCACATTGCAAGCTGACTGCATCAGGCCTTGTGCATCCGGTGGCTATTTAGGGCGGCTATCTCCTGACAGCTCTCTTTGGTTTTATTCCTCGCTCAGGACGGCAGTAGCGGCTGTGTACAAAGATCTCTCTCATCACCGCCGGTTCGGAGTCTCTCGGCGTGTGATTGTGGCGGGCGGTGGGCTGAGATGGCTGTCTTTGATTGCTTATTTTTATTGAGATGGAGGGTTTCATCGACACGTAGTCTAGGCCACCAGGAATCGAATCCCTGTTTGATACCGAAGCCTCTTCTGTATGGTTATCACTGTGGCTTCTTTGACAGCGCGCCATGCGACGGGTGATTGATTAGTCTCTTTGATCGTTTGTGCTGGCACTCTGTCACTACTGATTGTCGACGCTGACCGGGTATTGGCTTCAAAGACTTGGGGTCTATTTTTGATGTTCGTTTGTTCTGTGCACCTGATCACCTGTCAGTTTGTTAGGCTCTGATCTGGAGCCTCCTGCAAGCAGGCTAATTTATCCGGGATTGTCACCTGCTTCCCCGTCAGCCGTGGCTGTTGGTCGCATAATATTTAGATATGGACTGAAAACAAAGACTGTCACGTACATCTAATCAAACAAGTTTTGTTGAGGCTTGAAGGTTGGTTGCGAGCTAAAGGTTCTAGATGCTGCGATATATATTTGCAAGTACTCCATACATAACATACATATAGACAACCCTCCCAGCTCTTGTTTTTTTTATTTAAAAAAAGACTTATTATATAGAGTAAATATATGGACTTCATAATACTACTGCAAACTCTGGAATGTAATAAAAATAAAAATAAAAAAATACTCCCAACCTTTCGCGGGGATCAAAATCCGGGGAAGCAACATTGAGGGGACACCCCGGACCCCTGAGAGGCCGCTTTCGGCCATCCAACATGCTTATTGGCAAACCATTTACTATTTTCGACCTGACGTAAATAGAATACAAATCAAAACGAAAGAGTAGGGACAAAATACGGAATTCTGAAAAGTATTGTCACTTCCTGGACAATACATGCCCTATACCGATTTTCTATACTTCAGTACAGAGTAGGCCGCAAACAACTACAGATCAGTGAGACTGGAGTTGCCCAAGGCAGTCAAAATGTCATGAACCTCAAGTATAGCGATCACTGGGTTTGTGATGTGTCGATGGTTAACAGGCTGCGTCGTCGTGTGACGAGACCAACGGTTCCCCGAAGAAGCGGTAGAACAACTAAATGACCACATATCGGAAGTGACAGTTGCTGACTAGCAGTCGAGAAAGATGCCCAATTTACATAAAACGGCTGTCACGAGAAGACTATAAAAAAACGTCCGATATCTTAATACTGGGCTACTACGAACGAAATGAAGCCACGTCAATCCACGATGCCCATGTGAACGACCTAGGTGATTCAGATTCTAGCACCGATGAGGCTGACTCGACAATAACTCATGGTCCGAGGCCCCTTAGAGTCAGCAATGCCCATATTTACCGACATCTCGATTCTGACCGGACCATGCTCCTTCTCGCATCCTGTTCCACATGGAGACGGGCTGCCAGCACCAGGTCATCTGAGCCGCGAAAATAATATCTCCGGTAGAAGTTTTCTTCAAGCATAACGCGGCTATGTCAACTACCGCCATAAACAAAACACATGACATTCCATCTCCTACAGGATTATGCAACGTAGCCCAGTCCTATTGAGAACGCAGGGCACGGAATACAGAATACAGAGAGAACCCACGCCGACCAGCAGCAAGCAGCATACCCTTGATCTAGACTTCCCCACCGACAATTTACCGGACGGAAAAAGAAAAGAAAAAAAAAGAATGACCAGCACAACCAATCCAAACCCGCATGTCCCACAAATTGCAATCTCGCCCCGGCCACGAAAATGGGCGCCAGATCGGGGCTAGCACTCGTACCTGTCAGCGGTCGTCACACCGCAGCGATGGGTTTGCATTCGGCCCGAGGTGAAAGATCGAACCAATCCATGTACACAAGTACCTACTCTGTCTAGGCAGGGTACATCGTGCCCCGCGGTACTCACCTACGGTTATGCTGGAGCTGACGTCCGTCTCCTGTGGTGGCGGCTGCCGCCCGTTTTTCAATATTCCAATGAAGACGCCCTGCGACACGACCCGCTGCAGGTCATGGGGGACTTTAAATCGATCTGCCGCGGGATGCAATGCGTCTTGCAATCGTGTGTGCTATGTATAGGCATCCTCGATGCAGCTGGGGTACTGCTATGGCAACATTATAAGCTCTTTATCCCGGCACGGCACTTGCTATTGCCTCGTTTGCTTTGGAATTGTACGGCAATGTAGTATTTCGAGATCGATGGCTTCCTGGCGCACCTGGTGTTTCAAAATACGACGGATAGGTGATGCCTTTATTGTGTCTAGGTATACAGATGGGGTCTGGCTAAGCGATATCTTCAATATATGCAGACTCTTTTATCGTCTAGGCCAAGCGATCTGTCATTTTGACTGCTCATCAATGCATGCTCACATATATAAGTGGATATCTGGTTAAGGTATGTAGTCAGCCTCCAATGTCCCAACACTCCCGATATCAACAGTTTACACGTGAAAGGAAAAAGAGAAAATAGAACCGGTCTAGACCTGTCTCGCCCTCAATCGAGCTGTATTGAATAGCAGAATTCTAAATCCTGTGGTCTACGAGTCGCGGGGAACTGGGGTCGCACTTCCATGCACTGTGAAACCCTAGCTCGACGCCTGAATCCCTGCACGAAGCTGAAAGCTCTACCATGTCGGTTCAAGAAGGAGACAGGAAAAAGAAAACAATGTTGTATTTCGCTCTACACGCTAGAAGAACCTGAAAATAATGACGCCCTTTCTATGAAAGCCAGGGTACATCTTTGTACAGCTATGAAGATATCCATCCCACCGAGACTGAGACTGAGTACGCGGCCGTCACCGTCAAATTCCGATTCGGGCGTCCCGCCTAAGAAAGCTCTGAGTATCACCCAACGTATTATCAATATCTATTTTATGTTCAATTCATAATTCCAGTCCGTCCCATAGGCCGACACTTTGTTACTCGAAGTAGTTCCCTAGGGTCACGATACAGTAGAACACAGCACATTCGGGACAATGAGCTTGTTCTGGATTTGTATAACCTGTCATACAACGTCATTGCATGTATGAATAACGTAGATCACTACTCTTTTGTGTTGGTGTCGGCATCTGGTTGTCGTACAGATTATTTCGTAGAGTGGGGGTTCTCTATATTGTGCATGTAGAGGCGATCTGATCTTCGCCCTGCAAGGGTTTCTTCAGGAAGGAAAGAAAACAAATCGGAGTTACCTCTGACACCCCCAGCAACCCCGAGGAATGTCATTAGGATAATAGAAATATACAGAATGCCAACGCATCGTCCGTTTGATAGAACATCATGACCTCAAGTCGTATGCAAGGAAGGCTTCAGGTGTCCCCTAAGAAAAAGTATACATTGGTTGCCTAATCCTTTTCTCCAACATTAAGATTCCATTCTCGTATCCGGGTAACAAGACAATGTATATCCCCATTATGGGACAGGTCACCGGCTACCAGATCCGTTCGTCCATTAGTCTAGAAGACCTTATTGGGAAAGAACTATGACAGAAAAAAAGACACCCCCACAAATGCGCACCGAGGTTAAACGGAAGCCAGGCTCCGAAGAAGCCAAATTTGTCAGTTGATGTTGAGGTGGGAGTGCATCCGTCTTCTTTTTGGGTACGTTGTTGTTCCTCGGCATATCGGGTGACCCTCGTGAACACAGACAATCCCACACGATCCCGAATGGAGGCACGGATCTCCCACGAAAACGAAGTTGTCTGCTGGTGTGGGAACGTTGGTTTTAGGCCTATAGTGATTTCACATGCCGTACTGGTATTTACTTGCTTGTTATGGCTTCGGCGAAGACTTCCGGGTTCATATCGTGTGGTCCTGGGTCAGAAGGAATAAGACCAAATCGGGAACTATGGATGTTTGGGATTCATTGGTAAGACGAATATGTCGTACCGATAGGTCTTTCGTGAGGTTCAGTTGTGGATGTGCATATCACTCATGTTGGTTGTTGTTATCTACGTAGAAATGCTAGTCGTAGATATAGAGACCGATATCAAGAGCGAGACCAGAGGAAGTGACCAGATAGAGACATTATCAATCCTTTCGTTTTTATTGAAACTAAAAGGGTTCTATGTAAGGGACCATGTTTTTACATAGCAAACCAGAATCATCAGTTTTTTTTTCTTTTACCATCGTAGAATAGGACTAGGATCTAGTGATCTAGAACTCAGACTGATCATCACCGGAGATAATGACGTTGTTGATCTGATTAAGGGTTAGCATCGAGAATGGCAGAAAAAGTGAATGTGGGCAGTACCTTAAGAACCATGCGGCACAGCTGGGTAGCAAGCAGAAGTTGCTGGCGCTTGCCAATCAAGGGGTCAATAGCGAAGTGCTCACGCATATCTACAGAGCACGAGTTAGCTGATGAACAGAACGAAGTATGGAAGGATTTTCTAGGGGCGTACCGTTAGTGCCAGTCATCATGCAGTCAACACCGAGACGGGTGTTCTTCTCCTTGACCTGACGCGACTTGATAGAGGCCAGGGTCTCAATGGGACTCAAACCAGAGTTCTCGGAAAGGGCCAAGGGCACGGCATCCAGTGCATCAGCGAAGGCACGCATGGCATATTGCTCAATGCCGGGGCTCTTCACAGCGGCGTCCTCGACGGCGATGGAGCAAGCAATCTCGGCAGCACCACCTCCGTAGACCACACGGTTATCACGCACCAAATTGCGGACGACACACAGAGCATCGTGTAGTGAACGCTTGGCCTCATCGATGATCTGTAGCTGAAGTTAGTTACCGGCACATCTCCCTACGTAGTGCGAATATTGACTCACCATCTTGTTACTTCCACGAACGAAAATAGTCACTGCGCGGGTGTTGGCACACTCCTCGATCACCAGCATCTTCTCTCTCGTAGTTCCGAAGCTCATCTCACGGACAACACCAGCAGTGCCGAGCTTGTCAGAGGTCAGATCCTCGAAGCGGGGCACAATACGGCCGTTTGTGGCAATTGCGATCAACTCAATCTCAGGTCCACCAACCCAACGAACGGCGGGCAAGTTGTTCTGGAGCAAAAGGTGGTTGGCCTCGTCATCGAAACCCCATTGGCAAATGACCAGGTTGGCACCCGATTCCTTCAGCTGCTGGATCATCTCTGTGAACTTCTCCTTCTCGTAATCCTGCAGCTTTTTGAATTCCTCAACAGATGTGATATCAAGCTTGTGCTTGGTCTTAGGCTTGGGAGGCTCAAAGGGACAGGTCAAGATGGCCAATTTAGCATCCCGAACTTCATCGGGCATCTGGGGGTGAGAGAAGTCCTTGTCCACAATAACACCGCGGACAAGCAGAGAGTCCTCGAGAGAACCGCCGACCTTGCCGTCGACCTTGATCAGCTCGAAGTCAACGTCCTTGCGCTCAAAGTCAGCAACCGAGAGGACGGCATCAACAGCGATCTTGGCGAATTGGTCGTGGGACTTGGAGACACTATGAAAACTGTCAGCATCAACCAGAACTAATATACAGCTGGAAATCCGTACATTTTGCTGCCCAGACTGGTCTTGGCCACTTTGAGGAGGTTGGTGATATCATCTTGGCTGAATGTAATTTCGTCACTGATTCTGTCGAGCTCGGCAATAGCGATTTCGCAGGCCTGATCGTATCCGTCGGCTATCCGGATGGGGTGGATGCCTTTGTCAATGAGGTCCGAGGCTTGTTCAAGCATGGCCGCTGCCAGCACTACGACACCGGTCGTGCCATCACCGATCTCCTCGTCCTGAGACTTCGAAAGTTCGACGAGCAGCTTCGCAACATTGTTTGTGATCTCCATCTAACCATGTCCACCGTATCAGTCTCTCGAACTTGAATTGGATCTCTCCGGGGGGGGGAAGGACTTTGGGGTCGAACCTGTCCGAGAATAGTTGCGCCATCATTGGTGACGGTGATATCGCCGTCGGCGGAGATCAGAATCTTATCAAGACCACGGGGACCCTAAAAACAAGAGTCAGATATATTTCCAATCATTGCTTGCCGGGTGCCATACCAGAGAAGACTTGACAATGCTGGCCACCGTCTTGGCGGCAACAATGTGTGACTTAACGGCCTCAGTGCCATGCTGTCTCTTCTTCTTTCCCTGACTGTTTTATGAAAAAGACCCGTCAGCCCCATATCTCAACCCCCCCTAACCCTCAATGGTATTTTGAAGCGGAGGATAAGGCATAGCGGTGAACGTACTCGCGAACGACAATAAACGGCCGTCCCTGCTCGTCCTTCAGGACCGAAGCTACCCCTTAATGTCAGCTACCGAATCCGACTTGTACCAAGTTATTCGAGGAGTAATCACCCTGGGACATATCAAGCTCTGTTGAAGATCAAAATCCACATAGTTAGCCAAAGCACATTTCAAGAATGAGGGGTATGGGGGTGCGGCCTTACGCATTGCCATGTTAACGGTGGGCTGCCACCTGGGCAAAATATAAAGAGTTTTTAAAAAGAGGGCACCGACAAGGAGACCAAGAGATAATCAAGAATAAGTGACAAAAGACAAAGCAGTGAACTTGCAAGTTGAGCCTGAGGGGGAGCTTCCCGAAATGCACTTTTGACAAATGAAATTCTGACTGCCCAAAGCGGTATAGCGTATCTTGTCCGCCTTCAACGCGTTTCTGCTTCTTGACTCCAATTGCTCTGGATGCGCCAGGCTTTTGTCTGACTTTACAACTGCAATTGAGGTTTTAATCCTCCAGTCGCCAATCTGTTTTCTAAACTCTCTAACCTGATCTCTCCCTTCAACCGAACCATGCCTCGTGAGTGTTTCCCCCCGATGTTGACATGTCGCGCGCGCAATGGTGAGCATCTCGGCTGACCCGTTTACTACCCAGCTCCCGTTGAAGATATGTCCGACGAGGAGTCTGGCGATATTCCTTTCAGAAATGCGCCAGAGTCAAATGGCAAAGACGACCAAGAGTCCCCGGAAGACGAAGGAGACGAGGAGGAGGATGAGGATGAGGAAGAGGGACTGTGAGTTGCGCATCCCAGCCGACTGATGCATACATGTTTCTAACCGAATGTAGTTACGTCGTCGAGGATATTATTCAACATGACTGGCTCGATGATGTATGTTCACAACACTCGGACCGATTGTGCCGAGAAGCTAATCAATCATAGGGAACACTCAAACTCTTGGTGAAATGGAAAGGCTACGAAAAGCTCGAAGACCACACATGGGAAGAGGAGGAGGGTCTCATGTACGTCCACGCACCGGTTGAGCTTCGGCATCTGCTACGCGCATTTATTGACAAACACAATAGGGATGGAGCCCGCGACATTGTCACAGCTTACTACAAGAGGATCGGTGGTCGCCCGACGAAGAAGGACGGGGAGAAGCCCGCGGCAGCAAAGCCAGGTCGCAAGCGCAAATCTATGGGTGATTCGAAGGTTGCTAAGGCTGTACCGGCCCCCGCAGGGACCGAAGCCAAGAGACAGCGCCGAAAGTCAGCACCGAAGGAGACGTCCAAGGAAGCTTCCCCCTCATCCGAAGAAAATGGCATTCAATGGCTTCCAAAGGGGAAGAACTGGGATAAGGATGTGAAAGAGGTGGACACAATTGTCCGAGAGGGCGATGCGGGTCTCATGGCCTGGCTCGAGTTCAATAACGGACGCAAGGCGAAACTGTCTGTGCAGGCCTGCTATGAAAAGTGTCCTCTGAAAGTATGTCCCCCTCCACCGTGCCGCCGAAACACAGCGACAAGGTTGCTAATCACCAAACTAGATGCTCAAGTTTTACGAATCGCACCTGTGAGTTATGCCCACCCAATGAAAGCTCGAAATACGTTTCTAACATCACTCATAGTGTCTTTAAGGATAATTGATCCTGTTCACCGACAACTCGATATATCACCAACTCGAAAAAGGTACACAAGCGTGATATTTCTAGGCCATTTCTTCAATCTCGGGTGTGCTATAGCGAGTGGCCATCGCTGAAATGCTCCCTGGCTACTACTACCACCAACGCGTTTTGAATATGGCACTGCAGCCTTACATTGATGTTTAGTTTTGACTTCCAATTTCCTCTTTGCGTTCTGGGCAGGTCAATACCGGTGTCTTCGGAGAGTATTTCGTTTCTAGCTACACGCTAATGTTCATTAACTTCACAATTGCAACTCGTCCGTTCTAGCGGTGCACTTCTCCAATTCCACATCCCATGGGTATCATTCAATGAGTCCTGTCTGCCGGGCCATGCTGAAATATTCCCATCTATCCTTGTACGCTTCTGCACCGTGTTTCTTCAACGCTCGCTGCACACGTGAATATTCGCTCGCTTGTAAACAGCTATCGTCCTCGGCTGTCCAGACCCCAGGCATGTTATCGGGAATACCCTCCCCAGCAGTGAGATATTTCAGCACTTTATCTGCCATCTCTGGGACCATGCTTGTACATCGCAGAGCATCGAACACGTGGGATTCTTTGGCACCTGTAGCCAGGCGTTGATCAATCCAAGTATCGACGTCGGGCACATCTGAGGCGTCATCGTCAGCCACCTCGGATGCTGGGCTTGATGGCAAGAATGGGAGTTCTAGGAACATGGGGTCCACTGGGTCTTCGAAGATATCGGTGACTGGTCTGGGATTCGGTACTTGTTTCTTGAATCGGCCAGACTGCGCGAAGGCATTGTCTCCCAATGGGCGCGGTGGGGCTGGCGGTGCTGGCGGTTCTGTTACATTTGCTGGTCGTTGTGAAGTCTCCCGAGTGACGCGGCGAGGGGTTTGTATAGAAGGGTTCGGCGCTGGGAAGAGATCTGGAATCCCAAGGCCTTGAAGCGATCCTGTATCTGACGAGACACTGGGAGAGCCTCTTGCTGGACGTGCGGTAAAGGGTGGTGTGGCTGCCACGTTCGATGACTCTGATTGGGGTCCCCGGCTAGCAGGACGAGAACGGCGTGATGAAGGGCCTGCAGTTGCGGAAGCTTCGATTGCTCTTCTTTTCATAGGTGAAACATCCCTCCGCCGTTGACTCGGCGGTTCAGCGACCGGATCTCGTTTTCGTTTTGGGCTTCTTGGTGTACTTGCTTGGACCGGGGCAGGTGGTGCTAGCTGGGGAACCTTTGAGCTTGATTCTGCCGTGGAATCCTTTGGTGAAGTTCGGGCAGGTAAGGTCTTTGGGCGTTCTCCTTGGGATGGCGCAGACTGTAAAATGTCGTCAAATGACATTGGAGTGCCACCCCCTGGACGGCCCTTGCCACGCAGATGCTTTGTGTATCTACTACGCCAGGACTGCCATGGGTGACTGGGAAACTGTGTTCTGCCAGTTAGTATCAGATTCCTATGTGTGTGTTCTGTGGCCTTGACAGAAACCGGAGAGCATACCAGTTCACTTAAATCCTGATAAATTATATTACCTTGGACAGGCGCCCCCGGCTCCTGTCCAAAGTGTTCGACCCAGTCAAACAAGATTTGATCCTCTTTCAAGGTAAAGAACGCTCTTGTGCTTTTCGTAGGAATATTGGATGCACCCATTGGACGAGGTGCAGATGGCCCAGCCCGGTGGGCTTCTAGATCTTCGAGTCGTCCTTTTTTGATCGAACGCTCGACATATTGATATGAGAAACTATTGTTAAATTAGTAGACTGATCTTGAGCTAGTGAAGAGTTCAGCATTCCGTACGTGTCACTAGGCAGGTCTTTCCTCTTGTGGTCCACTAGCTTCACATCAGCGTCCTTCTCCATCAGCACAACGGTGCCACCATATTGCTAGATATTCATTAACCTCTGTAATTCTGAAACAGAATAAATGTTCCCGAAATACCTTGATTAATTCTTTGAACCTCTGCCTTTGTGGAACGGTTAGAGATAGCCAGAATCGTGCACCTTGGAACAGATTCATCGTCGTAGTCTCAGCCCGTGACGAGTCATTTGTGGAAGTTGCCATTTCAACTCTTCAGAGCCCAAGTTCAAACACTTTTCTTTGGGCTTTCACGCCCCGAAGTAAGCCAGCTTTGTCTGCAACGCGGTATCACGTGTTGACGTGTCGCAAGGGGCTTTTTCCCATTCAACAGCGGGTTATGGTGTAAGATAGGCGTTGTATCGCTGACCCAACTGTCAGTTCTTGAATTCGATCATATAAGATTCCGGGAGTCTTCATCGACAGGGTCATAGATGAAATAATTGGTTGACGCCGAGAATGAAAAGGCGGTCACGTGTCATACATAAAACTGACGACTTGCGACGAAGACGTGTTGACTGACCACGAGTCAAGGAATGCGGGAACCGTGAATAATATTGCCGAGGGATGCAGAGATAACAGTATATCCTTTGGACTTACCGAGAGAACTTAAGCTTCAGAATGGGGGCCCTCAGAACCGTTGGTCTGGTGATTCTGGCGATCTCGGCGTTCACCTTTATTGCGCTATTTGGAAGGCTGCCAGCTTTCCGGTAAGCAATTTGCCAACGTACAAGACTTCTAAGCTCTGTGCTGACTTCTCAAGGAAAACTCCGGTCGCCTGGCTACATCGGGCACTGTGGGTGTACTTTCCGAATGGAATTGCCGTCGTCGATAATCGTCTGTTCGGCGGAAGGGTAGTACGAGGCTGGAATCGATCTGGTAGTTATGTACTGAAAGAGAATCACCCGCTTGTTCTGGTGAGTCTGGGAATTCATTATTACTTATCCAGATACTAACCATACATACTAGATCTTCTTTACCTCCTTGCTGGTCATTGGAGAAGGCATCTTTGTCCCGGCCGCATGGCCTCATCTTTCGAGTATTCATCGCCTCTGGGTACCTGTAGCTATCTGCTTGCCATATCTCCTGCTCTACAAGTGTGTTGTGACCAAATCATTTATCACAGCTGAGAACCACGAGGAAGAGATGAGACGCTATCCGTACGACCGAGTCCTTTTTCATCCGGGGCATGAATGTAGCACTTGCAAGTTCCTCAAGCCAGCGCGCAGCAAGCATTGCAGCTTCTGTCAGTCCTGCGTTTCTCGACATGACCACCACTGCGTCTGGCTGATGAACTGCGTCGGGGCCAACAACAGCGTGTACTTCATCTCGCTCTTGGTCTCCCTTTCTGCCATGTTGATTTACGGCTGCTACCTTGGTCATTCCATACTCTCTGAGATGTTGAAACAAGCGGTTCCGCCGGAGATACAGCAGGCCATGCAAGGCTGGACAGTCTGGATCAACACATGGGGCATCGTGGTCTCTGCTTATCCCAAGATTGGGGCAGTATTTTTACTGATGCTTATGACTGCCCCGCTAGCAATCTCTTTCCTGGCGTATCATACATATCTCATCTGGGCTGGGGTGACAACCAATGAGAGCGCTAAGTGGTCCGATTGGAAAGATGATGTGGAGGACGGCTTCGTATTCAAGACAAAACGAAGTCTGATCTTCGACCGCCCTCTTCCCATGGATCTATATGATCAACTGTGGCCTGTGCATACTGATCAAATCCTTGTTACTGATGAGGATCCTCCAACTGAAGGGTGTTTATTGGCCAACGACTCCAATTGCATTGCTCATCGCCCGGAATCGGACGTGCCATCTGACCCTCGATGGAAGCGACTCCAGACTATGAGAGATGTCGACAACATCTACGATATGGGCTTTTGGTATAATCTTCGGGACGTGATGGGATTATCTGTTCGTCGATCTAAGGAGATATCTGGTATTTAAGCTCTTTATAAATAACATCTATGTTGAGTTCGAAAGTTTGCTTCAAAGGAATGTCCAAAATATCTCTTACGGCTACAAGGGCCATCAAGTCCCTCATAAGGATTCTGAGGCCTCAATCATCGATGTGAGTGATGTGACTATTGCTTAGAAAGTGGGTAGTAATTTATTTCGGGATGCATTTTTGTATCTTTTGAGATATAAACGACTGGGGTGATAAATGGTAGCAATTAGGATGAGAGACATCTTTCGATATGTGTTGTAAGTGACTTTCTCTTTGAGGCGGAATAGCCCTGAGCGATAACGATAACACTCATGCGGCCGGAAAATTTGTCTCTCCACACCTCCGAATCTTTGATTCTCTCATCCCACTTCTGATCTCCCCGCTGTTTACCGTAAGGGATACGCTTCATAGGGATTTTCTTTGCAAGATGGCAGATCCAAAGCCATTATGCACGCCAGCTGAGCTCATGCTCAAGGTAATCCTTGCAGGGACCCTAAGCCACTACGAAGTTCGGGGCATGATCGATGACAAGCGCTTGGAGCACATGCTTGCCGCTGGGAAGCAGATCCTGTACAAGACACACCAGGAGAGCGATGTTCGGTAAGATAATAATATAATTGAGTCTTTGCATGCTTTTGTATTCTAATATGTTGCGCCTCGCTAGTCACAATCTCGGCATGTCGCCGGATATCTGGCAAGGTCTCACGAACGTCCTCACCAAAGCAATCCCCGTCCTCGAGTCCCAATCTTTCGCGTGGAAGAGCCCCGCAGCAAGCTA
The DNA here is from genome assembly GCA_000576735.1 of Penicillium fuscoglaucum FM041. Taxonomy (NCBI): domain Eukaryota; kingdom Fungi; phylum Ascomycota; class Eurotiomycetes; order Eurotiales; family Aspergillaceae; genus Penicillium; species Penicillium fuscoglaucum. Next base: position 83,374 of record HG814197.1, read on the forward strand.
CGAACATTCATCTGCCAATCTGATCGCATACAATTATTTCTCGCTGGTCAAAGATATTGAGCGCTTGAATGATCTGTGTACAATCGCTCGAAACCTCCTCGCCACAACCAAGAAAGCACAGAACCTTGCGGCGGAAACAGGGTTTGACCAAAGAATTTTAGCTCTCATCGACACATGTGTGCGGGTCACCGCTCGAGGCTTCGATGGCGAGCAAAATGCGCGGAACGAGGAGCGATGGCAGAAAGTCGTCAACCTCTACAAGCGCCTTCTGATTACGTGCCTCCAGTACCTTCATAACTTCATTATGCACAACGAGCATCGCAAGATGGTGCTTTGGTTAGATCTGTTTGGTTATCATTCGACCGCTGATACGAACATCATCAAACCGAAGGAGCCTTTGGACGATGCCAGCTCGCGAGAAGGAGTGGCACCCATTGTGCAAGTTGGAGAGCGCGTCATCAACCCGCCGATTCGCGCGCTTTACGACCAAACTGCGGAGGATTTGCTATTGGAGACTATCGCCAAGTTCCCGCGGGAGCCGGCAACTATCAAGGAAGAGGCTGCTATGCTGCTTCTGGCCAACATTAAGGATCACATGGAGAGGATTTTGGGCCGAGACCTCAGCGCTATCCAGGAAATGGGTAGAGACCCAGACCAGGTGAAAGATATCAGGGCTGCTTTGACTGCGATACTTGGGGCTAAGGTTGACGGTTGGTCTGATCTCCAGGACCGGGCTCGTGAGCTTCCGGCTGCACTTCCCGAAGAAGAGCACGAGGAGCCTGAAGACCACGAAGAACAAGAGCATGACGATCACAGGGAACATGACGAGGAAGAAGAGGAACATGAAGTCACCAAGAAGAAGACCATCCTGACTATCGATCGCAGTCTTACGGCTGGCTTCCCTCGTCTTTGCTGGGCCGATCTTCCAGAGATCAACGATTTCGGTGCTGTGGATGGACCTGTTACAGACGAAGATACCAGTATGCCCCGGTCGGCTCAATCTGCCGCTGAGACTCTTCAAGAGGCCAAGGACGAACTCATGGCTCGGCTCCAGGAGCCATCACATATCGATGGCGACGAAGAGCACGACTATGACCACGGCGATGCACACACAGTGGGGGATGACGATTCACACAGCCTGGACCACATGGCTGACGGAAGTGTTGACGGAGATGGCGAGGATGACGTGGATGACGATGGCGTCGATGGAGAAGCCGATGACGAAGAAGAGGAAGACGATGAATACCGCGGCCGTCCTGGTGATCAACAGCGGGGTCTTCTCACAGATATCCCTCTGGTTCTTGGACCGGCTGAAATCGAAGCTTTGCCTATGATTGTCCAGGCCGGTATCGTGGACAGCTTTGGTCTCAAGGGTGGCGAGCGGAATGGGTCTAGGAACATGCAAGCGCTCCGTTGTCACATCCTGCTCACGCAGGAGACAGGACGTAACCTACTGCGTGAACTACTGATTTTCATTGCGGCATGGGATCTTCCCGATGATGAGCTTTACTTCAAGATGATGGTCCAGATCATGGAAGCCGTGCTCAAGAACGGCCTTATGTCTCATGCCTACTCGGACTTCGGTCAGCCCAAGGATATCATCTCTCCGGCACAGGCTGTTGTGATCAAGATCCTCACCCATATCTTCCGAGCCAAGTACTCTCCTGCTTCGGTGACGGGCTCGGCTCAACCCAACATTCCCCGCAACCCAAGTTCACTGAACCGAGTTGATATTCTCACCGTCCGATACATCTTCACCATCTTCCGTGGCAACATCATCCCCGAGACTTGTGCTCTTATCTACCTCCAAGGCCAGATCCGCGCCGATCGGGCTCTTTCGGAAGACTTCCCGCTCAACCTATGGGACATGGAACGGGTATACGAAGGTGTCTACCAGTTCTTGGAGTTCTTCGCCGTGCTGACCGAGAACAACGACTGGAAGAACCTGCTGGTTAAGTGGGAGATTGTCTACGACCTGGTGACACTGATCAAGGAGTTGGAAGCAAGCATCCCTAAGGGCCAGCTGAGCCAATTGTCCTTTGGCTCCGTGCCCCCTCCCCCTCCTCCCCGAAACGACACCACAAACGAAGCCTCCAGCGCCAGTCCCCCGGCCCCCGTTGCCGTCGAACGTCCTTACGATCCCAGCGACCCAGACCCCGCCGACACTGGCGCCGGCAGCGTCGACTCCCGACCCGAGTCCCCTCCCATCACAGAGGATCCCTCCGAGTTCGAATGGCGCAACCTCAAGAAGCTTGTCGTGCTTGTGCTGTCCTCGCTTGTCTGGAAGTGTCCCGATGTCCAAGAGCAAATCCGTCGTTACGGCGGTGTTGAGGCGATTCTTTGCTGCACCGCTTTTGACGCCCACAACCCATACATCAAGGAGCATGCTGTGATGTGTCTCAAGTTCTTGTTGGAGGGTAACCGTGAGAACCAGCGCCTTGTTGAGGAACTCGAGGCTCGTGAGGTTGTCAACAAGGACGGCGGCGTGCTGGAGCGGAGCGGCTACGAAGCGATGATCAACCAGGCAGGCAAGTTGGCCATCCGGTCCAAGGCTCGGGCTGAGGAAATTTTATGAAACATTGAAGTTATGTGTGATGAATTCTGTACCGATTACTGTACATAGAGTAGACAGAAAAATCTCTGAATGATACTTTTGAACGATTACAATTCTTTTTTTTCTATAGGATCCATGGTTTATAGAGATATATACCTACCTATGTGGGCATGGTGCTTGTTGTTAGAACTATCCATACACATTTCCAAAAGAAAAAGGTGGGTCTACATGGGCTGGTGCCTGAACATCCGATCTTTGTGCCTGTAGATCTTCCTGACCTCTATAGGGAAAAGATCAAGGATTGTACTGCCTACAAGATTATTCAAATTACTAGTGGACTAGGGTGATGTACATTTCCAAGTTTAGCAAATTATTTTCTACCATTGACCAGCAAGGTAGTCGTACATTTTAATTAATGTCTAGCAGGGTATTTCAACAGCTGTCTTTATCTAACCCTTTTACCAGGACTACAGATAATGAGTTGGTTGAAGACACCTATATACCTATGTAGGTAGTTATAGTCCTTCTCTCCACCCTTTCCACGGCGTCTTAATAGACGCCTCCAAAATCAAGATGAACAATACTAGCACTTATGGCAGATATCAGTTGAACATAAACATATCTACTATAGGCACATTCAAACTCTTCTAACATCATAATAATAAAAAGTAATTAACCGCCGGTACTGCACTTTAGTGCTAGCCGGACATATACTATAAATAACCCCACCCACTCCAGTTCCATCAAGGTGAGCCGCCTCGAAAGACATGGGAGTATAGGGCAGAGAACTGGGACAACGCACTCGGACCGAACATCTCATGCACTATCCCTACGCATAGGAGGCATCCAGATTAAGAACGGTCTTTGTGTCTTGCGTCTGTTATCGGAAGGAATACTAGACAAGATGCGACGATTGAGGGGATGGGGGTTGATCATGGTATTGAGCCAAGTATCCAGCAAGCTGGAACTTGCGACCAATGTCAGTTTCCATCCTCTCGACGCGCCATGTCAGTTCCTGGATTTCCTCGAGTAAACTGAGGCCCGATTCCAGATCGAGAGTGCGAGTACTACGCAGTTTCGGCCAAAACTGCGTAGCTTGGTACTCTGTCCACTCCTTGACAAGAATCATGATTATCATGATGGTTAATCCCAGTAGAAGGCAAAAGAAAACGAGAGCGAGGGTCTCCGTCGTGGTAGACATTTTGGTGGGTGATTGGATGGGTTGGGATACTTGCGGGTAGTATGTAAGTATCTAGATTGCCAAATGTGGTGATGGTATATAGAGGCGATGATGGTAACCTGGGGAGTAAGCGAGTAGATAAAGTTCCAAGGTTGCACAGGGAGGAATGGGAGGGGAAAATACCCTGATGATGTGTGTGATACTCTGTGGGTGGTGTCACTGTCTGTGACTCTCGGTTCAAGTATAGAGAAAGATGATATGAGTTGTAGAGAGGATGTGATGTGGGATGATGAATTATATCAAAATCAGGGCTGGGGGACTTGGTATTTATATGTGAGCAGCGGGAAGATCCTCGATGAGGATTTCAGATTAACAATGAACTTGTATGCCCTTTGTTAGACAAAGACATGAATGAAACTGCTCTAAAAGTTGATCAAAGAGAGGACAAAGGTCTTTGAAGCAGGTTTAATAATTAGATTGCATGTATGAAAGCCAATTAGGGGACAAAGGACGGGGATATCATCAAAATGTGCATCTCCGGATAAGTCTCCAGGTATTGACTTGAAATGCAGGTGCCAATGCAGTTCTGAATCTAAAATGCCTAGATTACACACCGAAAAACACCGTTGTTGTCCTCTTTTGTGTCGTTTTCCACGTCTTTATGCGTTATTTATCTGCTTGGTAGCTTGTGTTTTGTTCAAGTATCATACTTGAAATATCCATTTGGTTCGAATGTACATGATCGATAGATGCAACAGTCATTCACTCATGTTAAGATAGGAAATACTGCCTTGTAATCCCCATCACAGTAGACAGCTTAAAATGCAAGGGTCTGCATAGTATCAGGTCAAATCTCTTTAGCCGTACATGCCATCCCATTCCTCCTCCTCATCTTCTTCAACAAGCTTCTTCTTCGCCTCCGCCTTATCTCTCAACTGCTTCGCAAAGTCCACACGGTCAAGCGGACACGTCCCGCGCAGCCGCAACCAGGGCCGCACACACTCCATATCGAAGCGGTGTGTCGGGTGGCAGGGCAGCTGGACGATGAGCGGGTAGGGATCTTCCACGAAGGGGTTGTTGCAAATGGGACAGGTATCATCGGGTTTGAGGGATGCTTTTGGGACACGTTCGAGCACTAGATAGATTCAGACGTGGTTAGTTATATAAACGACAAAGGAACGTTGGAATGCCCCGCTGAGTGCGGGGGAAATTGATGAAGACAGTGAGCTAGGGGAGTATTTCTTACTATCGCAGAATTCCTCATCAACACCCTCCACCTCCCGCGGCGGTGTATCTGCCTGCGCGAGCAACGAATGGATCATTGTGGTCAACAGATCGCGACTGGAATCTGAATCGGCGTTATCGGTGCCCTCCTGCGCCTCGGAGGGCGGCGCGGAATCGGCTTCGCGGCGCATCAGATCCAACGCCTCGGCGAGAGAGAAGAATGCTGCGCTCACATCTCCTGGCACGGGGACTGCATGGGGTCTGTGGTCGGGAGCTGGAGTGATCTGGGACAGGGTTGAGAAGAAGGTGGAGAGGTCGGGGCGACGGCGGCGCGCGGTGGCGGCCGTTGAGGGGTCGGTGGTGTTGTGTTCGACTGGAATGATGTTAGCTTTGGGAATTCTGGTTTTATTTCAGTGATGGGATTCGTACTTTCGTAGGTCGACATGGTGGGGGATGGACGACTCTCAAGCTTTCGGAAGAGCTGTTTTGTGAGGAATATGGGCGGGAAAAGCCCGTGTGTTGTGTGACACCGTTGGAATTGTTTGCTCCTGTTGCACGAGATTGAGCTGTAAAAGGGAAATGCAGATTTGGGTGTTAGGTGAGGTAGGTTGTTTTTATAATGAAGTTCCCCGAAGGCAGAGAGTCGATAACGCGGCGCGGCAGTTCTGATTGGTTCGTCACTATACAAGCTCTTAGAAGGCCCGAATTGAGATGTTGAGCTTCAAATGACGCATATTTTAATAATTGCAAGGGAAATGGATAGTTCTAATTCTGGGGGATATTCAGGAAACTGTGGTTTATATATATCCATGGGCTATGCCCAAAATTATATTTAAAATACCCCATTGATGTACCTTCAAACATCAATCTCGCCCAGATACCTACACATTTTTTGCTTCTCAAATGGAAAATCCCATAGCTTCTCAGTATCTATATTTCCCATCTTACCAGATCACCTCACTTTTAACAAACGCTATACGCTGACACGATGGCAAGGAGAAATTCCACCACTGGCCTCGAGTCCCTCCCGGCTACAACCCGACTGCCCCGTACCTGAACCCAAGAGCCGCATCTCTCGTTGAGTAATCCCCGCTACTTGCCCTGGGTACATTAGATTCCGAAGGCTGGCCATGGTCAACGATATGGGGTGGCACAGCGGGCTTTGCAACGCCAGCTGCCGAATCGCTAATCGGACCCCAGACACAGGTGGACAGCAAATACGACCCCGTTGTGTAGGCATTATTGACCGGCAATCAGACTGATGCATACACAGGCAAGATGATTTTAGGGCGAGTAGTCGATCCGAAGAACCGTCGGAGAGTGAAGCTGTATGGTAGGATGGTGACGGGCTCACTTTCTGACGGAGATGCAGAAGAGGCGCAGTTGGTTGTCCACATCCTCAGATCTGCGCGAACTACCATTTCCAGGCCGAGGTATCCTGATTCCATCCCTTCTTAAGCCATTCATTGGAGTTCGGTATCGCGAGCCCGTAATGTGCTACCCATTTAGCAGTCACAACCGGGCCTTTGGGTTGGCCAAAATTACAATCGCGAAATCCGATGAAGTAACTATAGATCATCGACCTTAGCTTGTGCATTCAAGGCGAAGACCGGTATACTTAAACATACAGGGTGTCTGAGTCCTTGTGCCAGACTAGGCTACTAAGCGCAGTAATATCCGGGAGATACCCAACCTCCCTCGTCTCACTCGAGTTCCGTCGATGTTAGTTCCGAAGGGTAGAGATATACGTAGCGACTTACGCGAAAGTCTTCACAAACGACACGCGGATTTCTTCTCTTTCACTATCACCAAGAGTCCAGAATGCATCGGGCCCATTCTTGTTGCCAAGGTGTAGCCCTGGCACCATCTCCCACACCAACCAGACCGCGAACCCACCCGGGACTAGACCTGATTTGCCCTGCACGGTAGTTTTGTGTCCCAAGAGCTTTGGTGTATTGCTTGATTTCTGAGTAAGGTCTTGATAGGCGATTAGCTCTTGCGGGGTGCGTTTCATGGCCTGGTTGGCTCTCGTTCGTGCATTATCCATTTCAGTACCGCGAAAGGGGACTTGCAGGTAAATTCGCATGAAGGCAAGCTTTGTATTGTCTTCAGGATCGCAACAGAGGAGTTTGGTGCAGGCGAAGGATAAGTGAAAACCAAGGCGACGCCGGTCTTCGTCAAGCTGGTGATCATACTCATTCAACTTCTTCACAACTTTCCATTTCGAAGTCTCGGGCTGATCAAGGGTAATGATAGTGCCAGGGTCGATGCCAGGGTCGATGCCCTTCTGGAACCACGTGGATGATGACATTATGCCAGAGGAGAGGGGGTGAGCGTTAATAGTGAGCTTGACAAGGGTAGTGTAAGCTTGATAACTTCTGACATAGAGGGTGCAAGGTAGCGTAGGAGGTTACGATTTGGTGAAGTCAAGAAGCAACACCTGACTGGTCTCCAAGGCCCATAGTTAGTGTACTACCAGAGGGCGGGATTGACATCACACACCCCTTCTTGTACAGCTTCTAGAGGTAAATATCCCCCAGTTACGAATATTCTGGTCAAGTTTTGATCTTTGATCAATGATCTAGGGTGCAGGATGTTTTCCCGCGGTCCAGTTGCCCCTGTCAACGACTTTGTTATGTGGAGCTCTCGATGGAGCCGATCGGCAGATGTGGGACGGCATTTAGTCGTCTGGGGTCCAAATGATACGACGATACAATGTAGGCTGGGGACTTGGACCTTGCGCTAGCAGATAGTTGGTCTTGGTTACGTTGAAGCGGATGGGTTTAAATTATTTGACTGGGAAGAATGATGGTGAGGATTTTAACTATTAAAGGACAACATAGGACATTGGAGTTGATCTCGATCGATCTGGTCCATTATATTACAATATTTATATCCCCACCATTTAATCTAAACGAAGTACACGAAAATACAAAGATGAAAATATAAAAATAGCGCCATGACGCACGCCCAAACGTGTCAAAGTGGAGCGCCGATCATGAAGATGTTGACCTTTAGGTAGGGGCTGCCACTTTCCAAGCTTCTTTTGTTTTCTCTTTCTTCACATCTTCATTTCACCATGCGATCACCTTCAGTCAAACCCTCGGCATACCCGCCAGTACCCTTTCATCTCATCCGCTTCCTGATCTCCCTCTCCTCAATCGTCGTAGGCGTGATCTTGGCAGTGTTTACCTACCACCTCCACGCCGATGGCTACAAACTACCATATTCATTCCTGGTGGTAAGTACTAACCAATTCAAATAAAACAATCCTTCCCAAATAAATACTAATAAAATAACCCCCCAGCTCTTCGTCTCATCAGGCCTCTCCCTCCTCAACATAATCCTAACCTCAGTAATCCACTGCAGCTGCGGCCTATCAACAAAACTCTCAATATCCCTCAACATCCTCCTAACAATCCTCTGGGCCCTATCCCTGGGCCTGCTAAGCTGGAGCCTGTCAAGCACAATAACAACATCATGCACAACAACCTACTGGGGCAACTCGACCGGCATCGCCGTCTGCCGAAGCTACAAAGCCCTCTTCACATTCACCGTCATCGGCGTCGTCAGCTACATCGCCGCAGTCTGGCTGGATGTGATCGTGCGTCGCCGTCAGACTCGTCTCGGTGCTTACGATCCCATGGGCTCACACCCGGGGCTTGATGACTCGGGCGCATTCGATGTTAAGATGGATGATCATCACAGCGAGTCTACGCCCGCTTTGCATGATTATGATAATGTGCCCCCTACGATGTCGGGTGCGCATGGTCAGGCGCATGCGCAGGAACACTCGGTTTATGAGCATAATGTGCAGCATGCGCATTCTGGTGAGGCGCAGAATTATTATGATACGGCGCCTGGGATGAGTCACCGTGGTGCGCCCAGAGTGCGGTTTGGTTCTGTTGATGAGGGTGGACATCAGAGGCCGGCGCAGAATACTGGGTATGACCCTGCTATGTATCGCTGAGTGATCATTTTGTACTTGGGGGTTATTTTTGTTTTCTTTTTCTTTGATTTAATGGGCTTTTACGATATTCATTTGGGGTTGCATCTCAAGGTTTATATCTAGGTGTTTTGGATTGATGACACGAAATCTGCATGACGGCGTTTTCGGGGGATCAATTACTGGGATATGTGATATTTATAGGCAAATAAAACCGCGCAGATATACCAGATGGCAATGCGAGAATACGAGAAATCCAACGACTCTTTCATTTTGGGGTTCGTTCTAGATAGATTAAAACAAAAAGATCCTTAGATCGGCTGCGCTCACGAAGCAAATAACCATCCAACCAGAAGATAAGATGAGATGAGACAAACCCGGCAATGAAGCCGTATCAACGAGAAGATCAGGGCGGTACTCTTCGACCAAAGATAACCAAAGCTCAGTTTACATAATAACCTCGTTGGACACATCCTACATAGAACGTTAGTCAATGGCACATAGAAAAGACAGGGGAAAGAAATAAGAACATACCCGCTTGAGCTCCTTGTAAGGAAGACACACGCAGTTCTGCACGCGGACCTCATCACCAACACTGCACTCCTTGCCGAGAATGGTGATGCTCTGCACCTTGATACCCTGCTTGACAATGCTGGTGGAGTGGCTGCCCACGGGGATGGGAGTGCCCTCCACGCGAGCCCAGGCTCCGACACGGCTGCTCCAGCCGATGATCGAGTGCATGACGCAGGCATCGTGGCGGATCTCAGAGTCCTCAAGGACAATCGAGTCCTTGATACGGGCACCGGCGCCGACGACGACACGTGGGCCGATCGAGACGTTAGGACCGAGCTTGGCGGTGGGGTCGACCGAGGCAGTGGGGTGGATGTAGACCGGAGGAACGATGGTGGCAGAGGGGGCCGTGAGTTCAGGGGACTCGGCCTGGAATGCCTTTTGGAGGTACAGGGCGTTGGCAGGCACAGCAGAACCGGCGGACTTGATCTGGCGCCAGAAGTCCTTGGTTTCGTGGACGAAGAAGCGGTTGCTGTCAGCCAGATCGGAGAGGATATCTTGCTCCAGACGGAGGACCTCACTCTTCTCGGCATCCTCGTCGTCTCCGTTGGCGACGAAGGAGGACTCCAGGTTATCGGAGGAGGGGTACGAGAGGAGGCGGGGGCGGGTGGTGCGGCGCTTGATGGCGCTGCGGATGGCGGGGAAGATACACTCTGTAGCGAAGAGGTAGACACCGCAGTTAATCAGGTTGGAGATGTGCGACTCGGGCTTCTCGACGTAGTGCAGCACGCGCTTGGTGTGCGAATCGGACACGATGCATCCGAAGTTCGTTGCGGTGTCGTTCGACACCCGTGTACCCAGGATCACAGCCTCGGCGTCCTTCTCTTCGAATAGTCGCATCATCTCGCCCAGCGGGAATGAGCAGCAGACATCGGCGTTCAGCACGAGCAGACGCTCGGGCTTGCCCTTGAGGATCGCATCACGGAAGTGGTACAGTCCACCTGCGGTGCCCAACGCTGTGTACTCCCGCAGGTAGAGGATGCGGAGCTGGGGGTATTCCTTCGAGGCATCCTTGATAAAATCCCGGAATACGCTCTCATCGTAGTATCCGACCAGCATCACTTCACGTACATCGGGGACCTTAGCCACCGCCTTCAGGCAGTGGTGGATGATGGGGTGGCCGGCGACTTCGAATAGGGGCTATGGGAATCGCAGTGTCAATTTGTGTCCAGCGCATATTCATATGGACGATCAGATGAGATGCAGATACATACCTTGGGCACATCGAGGGACAATGGGCGGAACCGAGTGCCTCTTGAGGGGCCTCCGACCTGTGGACAAAGTGTCAGTTATTGTTTATCGGGATGATTCCGTTACTCACCAAGATCACGGCCTTGGTGGAAGCCTGAGTATTGTGATTATCACGCATTGGTATATTAAGCATGACGGTATGCAAAGAGATGTGAAGATTAGAATCACAAGAACTCAAAAGGCCAGAGAGACCCCGAAGCTCCCAAAAAACGCCAAGACGACGCTTTCGGTGGGGCACCTGACAACATTTTACTCCTTTCGGTCTCACACATTTTCAATGTCTCGTTGGTTTATGGAATTGATGTGATTTCTAAATGAATTCTTGTTGAATTATACTACAAGATATTTACCCCTTGCTGGGGGCTATTTTTAACAATATCATATCTCAGCAGTTGTGGAGTACTGAGATCTGATAACTGCAATGACGTCCCCTTCATTGGCGGTGTGTTCCTATACAACGTGCCCGACGGCAGTTAGGGCTGGGTCAAGGGTAAGACCACATAATATTCATTCTTGTAGACTACACTTCACCTATGTTTGTATGTAGACATATGTAGGTTGTAGACATTTTACAACAGTCGAACTTCCAGAGGTTTTCATTCTGCCTGCGAATTATCCATTTATGATACATGATCGTTGTCAAGTTATCAACATCCAAACTTCTCTTAATGCTCCGAATATCGATCTTCGTCACTAACAACAGCATCGTCAAAGCTTCGGCAAAGCGAGCTTTCTTACACCTCCTTATCTCGGAGCCGGTCAGATCACCCGTTTTCAACATCGGGAGCCCAGAAGTCTGGTGGAAGGAATATAAAAACAGGTTGAAAGATGGATAGGCGTTTCTATCATCGGAAGCAGTCGCCTCAACGGGTATCAACTTGATAGTTGCGTAGAATAGCCAGGGATTATGACCTTTGTCGATAAAATAAAACACCCCATAGAGAGCCATACCGATTTCCCCTTTGAGCCATTATAAAATCAGCGCACCTTCCTCAATCACATAACCAGACGCCGAGATCAACGTACCCCCTCCCCCCATGCTAGGAGATCACACTTACATTTTTCCTTTTTTTTTTCAATTCACAAGTTGCGCACCCCATACATCTTCCGGCTCTGGTTTATTACATCCTGCCTTTCCAATCCGCAACTTGAGCATTTCGCACATCTGCAACTTGTAAGTTCTGCAAAATACATGCCAGGTTCTGATTCACTACAACATACCTCTTTGCCAGTCTCATCCAGCATATCCCTGTGTGACCATAGCTGCCTGTAACGAATCTATCACATTTTGTCTAGTATGTTTTGCGTCTTTTACTGTCGACTGAGCTCTTGTCTCATGAAGCGCAACGATATCCGAGCCCTGTATTTTGATCAATGCAACTAACCATACGATGTAAAGGGGTTTACAACAGCACAATGGCACCCGAACAGCCCGAGTATCCTTTAGAGGACGAAGATCATGAGATGCTAGACTACTCCGAGACGCATCATTCTGATTCCGAGTTCCTTACGTCCGAAGACGACCCAGACTCCATTGGCGCTGAACGCAACGGCCCTGCAACCGACTCTGAGAACAACTCTGAGCATAGCCCTAAGGATCACAATACAGAGTCGATCCCGGGAATCGACGACCCTTCTCGCGACAATGCGCTTGGTTCTCCCGAGTACATTGATTTCTACTCCCTACAGGACCTTGTTGAATCGGACCTTGAGGAAGCCGAAGATGACGAAGGTTATGAAGACAATGACAACGAGGGAAACGGTAGCGAGCGTAATGCCCTCCGTGCACAGTATTTCCCGAGGACCACCCTTGACCTTGACAAAGAACCAAAAGATGTCTGCTTGGCCAGATTTCATCAAAGGCTAGGCAGCATCTTGGGATTCTTGGCTGCGAAGGCGAATGAGGCCGCATCTGGCAAGTCAGACGAAGGGTGGACCAGTGGTGAGTTCACTCAGTCTCTTGGAAACTGCTCACCCGAAGAAGTGCTTGAAATCTTTGAACATATCATTCCAGAACGTACGAGAGTTATACTGGGGTGTGCTGAATTGACAACGGAGCATATCCTTGCGTTACCGATTGTCGATAACTCGCTCGATCTTCCGGGAGTATATCTGATCGCCTTCCTGAAAATAATTGAAAAGTCGATGCAACTATCCGGTGGAGAATCCTCCAACTCAGCAGATATCATGGATCCGCAGAGCAAGGCTGCTAGTGGTCTATACGGAGGGTCTAGCCTGAGAAGCGTTTCGAACCGCTGTGTCGACCACCGTAAGCTGTTCAAGTGTACTGGCACTGTGAAGTTAGTCAGAGGTCGTTGGAAGACCAATGGCGACAAAGTCATGGTTGTTTACTGCTATGCCAATATCAACAAGCTTGTGCCATCCTTCAGGCAGGTGTGTCTTTTCCCGACAAGTTTACAGATGTCCGATGGAATTTCCAGAATGGATCAAAATTGGATGGTTCGCCTTCTTGAGCAGGCGATGATACTCTTACTGGATATCTACACGCCATGTAAGGATCTTAAACTCAGAGAAACAATTGGCTACACCCAGGAGATGTATCTCGAGGCCCTTGAGCAGTGCAAAATACCTTTGAGTGTCTTCTACCCCCTGAACCACGCCATGCCCTTAAAGCAAAGCAATATAAGGACTTCTGGTCGAAGGGTGTGCCACCATTGTGCTACCACGAAATCTGGAGCGAACGCATGGTATCTACACCCTGAGGCCACCGAAGAGAACCCCTTGTATTATTGCTCGGCTTGTTATGTGTATCGATCTCTACACCGGGTTGATCGCCCGACCGCCTTGTTCAGTGGTATCCGTCCAAGGCCCACCGCCGGGCCATGTGTCCATTGTGCAGCAACCGAATCCGTTACATGGTGTTGGCACTGGGAAGACAAGGACCGTGTGATCTGTTTGTCCTGCCGTAGCTACTGGTTGAAACATAGAGTTGGTCGACCAATGAAGAGAGAGAAGAAGTGTGCAAACTGTGGGACAACAGAGACCAAAGGGCACTGGCATTGTGCCTACGATGCAAATGGCCAAAAGACTGGGTACGATTGGTGCTCAGTTTGTGCTATGAAAAACAAGAGAGACCTGGACAAGGCCGCAAAGGAGAACGACTATGCAAATTGTACATGTTCAATTTGCGGAGGGTCCGGTCTACCTGCTTGGAAGACCGCCTCATTATGCCTGTCGTGTTGGGAGGAGAGGAACTCGGACGAGTACTTCAGAAAGCAGAGGGACAGGAGCGACTGTTGGCACTGTCATCGCCGCTTCCGCAAGCAGAACAACAACCCACTTTCCAACAAAGAGTGGAGATATGTTCGATACTGGCACCCACTCCTAAAAGAGTGGATCTGCCGCATGTGTCATGTGAAGGGCCGAGATGGATGTTTCGGAATTACTATCAGCCACCTGGAAGATTTGGAGATCAGATGCGAGGATTGCAAAACCCTCTACGCAATGAATTGGACCACGTTGGGTCAAAAATTACTGGATCGTTTCCAGGATAGCACCCTGACGCGAGACCGCGTAACTTGTGCCAACTGCTATCAAGCCCGATTGACAGGCTCGCTTAAGAAAGCGAATCGAAAAGACAAGACCGGCACAAGTGCAGAGTTAGTTTTTGCCAATAAACACAACAACCCACGAAGGGCCAAAGAACTTACATGGCAAGAGTGGGCAGGCAAAGATTTGGAGGATGAACCGTACCCCCAGACTAAACTTCTCTTGCCCTACTTGTTGCGAGTTCATGGGATTGATTTCAGTAATGACAAGATTATTGCCGATAAGATGGTGGAGAACGAGTGGGAATTGGACGATTTGGAGTTGGACGCAATGGATTCCTCAGATGATGAGTGATGTACACCTACATATGTACATAGGGAAGAAAAATCCCTTTTGGACACAACCTGGTGTCGACTGTCTTCCATCTCTTCGTTTACCCTCGTGAATGTGACAATCTCATGCGTCCTTTCCTGTTTCCCATCATTTATCATTCTCTTGCTATCCCACCTGGGCAATCATTCTGCTCGCCCTTTTCTACGCAACATCCCCCTCGCTCTTTCTTTCCCGTCTGGTGATCTTTGTTCTCCATCATCTTTCTTCGTTCGTCCATCTTTTCGAGTTAGACCTCGCTTTTCTGCTCGACCTTGATCTCAACTTTCCCCCTCTCTGCCGACGGCAGTCTGTCTCTGTCTGCAAATTTTCCCTCTTGCTTATCTCTTTATCCTCTGATAGCCCCCTCGTCTGTGGTGTCTTTCACTCTTTCGGTCAACTTGGTCTTGATCATCACGCTTGTCTCAGATTTGCGTCCTTATTTGCATCCTAGGCTTATTTGCATACGTGTCTCCTGGTATCTCTCACTTCGCCTAAGGGTATACCCAGCAATCTTGGGCACCACTTCCTGCCTCCTGACTTTCTACTCTTGTGGCTGACAGCCACTCCCCCAGACTTGATCCTTCATCATGTCAGGCTTGTATGATCGAGTTCCGAAGTCGGAACCCAGCCCAGCAATTTGTGAGTCCAGTCTCTCTTGACAAAGACAGTCTTCTCGCTAACCAGCCACCTCATTCCTATAGCTGGCTTGGCTGTTCCAATGCCCGTGTCTCATGGCCTACCTGATATCACTTCTGTCCACCCAATTCCCGGCTCCTCTCTCGATAACCTCACCATGGACATGAAAAACCTGGTGAAAAAGATCCAAGACCTCAGTCACTTGGGGATCGAGGACAGCAAGATCATGCTTCCAAAGATATGTGTCGTCGGTGACCAGAGCACCGGAAAAAGCTCCCTTATCGAGGGTATTTCCGAGATCAAGGTGCCCAGATCCGAAGGAACTTGCACTCGATGCCCCCTGGAGATCAATCTTTCCGAAAGCGATGAAAACTGGAAATGTGTGATCCACTTGTCACGCCGCTACGTCTTCGATCCCTCGAAGCGGATGAAAATGCCCAAGAAGTCAGAGCCACTAGGACCATGGATTGCCCTTGGTGGCCAAGACGATGAACATTTTATCACCTTGGACAATAAGCAGGATGTCAAAGGGGCTATCTTGTGCGCCCAGTTAGCAATTTTGAACCCTAGCACGAATTCGCAGGATTTCCTTCCCGGATCGACCGACATGGAACAGCCGCCTCAGGTTAAATTTTCTCCGAATGCTGTCCGCTTAGACATATCCGGCTCTAGTCTTCCAAATCTTTCTTTCTACGATCTCCCTGGAGTGATTAGCCAGACCGAACAGGATAATGAACGTTACCTGGTGAATCTGGTCGAGAACTTGGTCAAGGATTATGTTTCTCAGGAGCATTGCATTGTACTTCTCACACTGCCCATGACAGGCGATGCAACAAATTCCAGTGCTGCTCGTCTTGTTAGGGACATCAAGGGCGCAAAGGAACGTACCCTTGGAGTCCTGACCAAGCCTGATCGCCACCCCCCCGACGAAGCATTTGATCAATGGCATGAAATCCTGGATGGCAGGAAGTTCAAGCTTGGTCACGGTTATTACGTCATTCTAAACAATCCTGATCCACATGTCAGTCATACTCAAGCTAGGAAGGAGGAGGAAATATTCTTCGGTTCTTCACTGTGGACACGGGATCTCGCCGCATTCCATGAACGATTTGGTACCACACAACTTCAAACCGCATTGTCTGACCTTTTGATGCGTCAGATCTTAGGATCTTTGCCGTCGATAATTGCCCAGATTGATGAAAAGTCAAAGGCTATTGATGAAGAACTTCAAACTTTGCCCAATCCTCCTACTGAAGATGTGCAGCGAATCCTTTGGGCCAAAACCTCGGATCTTGAGCGGAAAATTCATGAACTGTTCGATGGAACACTCGGCATCGAGAATGGTTCTTCGCAGCGAAAGCCGCTGCAAGAGCAGTGGAACAAGATCGTCATGGATCTCCAAACTGCACTCGCAAAGACACGCCCCGTCTTGGACGTTGCTGCGCAGAAGGACAACGAAGACTTGGCAGAAGTTGTGGATTCCGATTGTGAAATGAAAATTGTGGGTGTCAACATGTCAACTCCAAAGAAACGAAAGTCGCCTGCGAGTGTTACTTCCATATCAGAACCGTCAACTCCGAGAAGAAGTGTGTACAGCACCTCCCACTTCGAAGGATCGAAGTCTACCCGAATCAGTCTACAGCAGCTCACAGAACTCAAAATCCGCTCTAACACGGTTGGTGTGCCGAACCAGCTTGATCCACGAGCGATTGAAAATTTGAACAAAAGGAGCGTGGAGCACTGGGGAAAGCTCATGGAGATTTTCCTAAAGGCCACCCATAGCCTTGTTCACGGCATGTTGATTGAAGCTCTTGAGGAAGAATTCGCCCAATATCACCAGACTGGTCTGTATCAGGAACTCAACAGAATATTGAAGGAATTCATGAGCAAGCTCCGCCATGCTCATCTTCAAATCGCGAAAGATTATTGCAAGTCTGAGCGCGAGATACCGTTCACAATGGCCCAAGGTCAACATCAAGTTCTCATGCAACAGGCATCGAACTCTCTCAAAGCTCGTCGATTCAATGCTCGTGCCAGTTGTTGGCTAAAGATTCGTGGTCATGATATGAGTGACGAAAGAATTTTCGACAAGATCAAGAAGATTCAACCAGAACAACTTGGTCCCGATAGATACTCTCAAGAACTTGAAATGATGGCTGTAGGTTTTCTGGGGGAAAACTTCTGACATTTACTAATTCCGGTCATAGAGCTCGCTGGCCTATTATGATATCGCATCTTCCCGTTTCCTAGACGTCCTATGTCAGTCCACTCACATGAAGTTGTTCCGGGCTTGCCGTGCAAGTCTCGTTAATACTCTTCGTGACGACCTGGAGATTTTCGGTGATAACGGTGAGTAAACACATTGCATGTGTTGAGCATGAGGTTCGAAAATGTAGCTAACAAGTAACTTAGGTCGTGCCCGCTGTCTCGACCTTATGACGGAGGATCCTGAACGCCAGCATCGCCGTGCTCAGTTACTGAAAGAGCGGGAGAAGTTCAGCAAAGCTCAAGAATGGTTGGACTCCGTCCGGGATTCGGACATCGAAATGGAAGACTCGGACCAAACTGCGCTTGCAGACATCAAAGAGGATTGGTGATTTCCAAAATTATTGTCTCCTGTTATCTTCACGATCTTGCTACTTACACTGGTGTTACTTAACCCAAATGTGGGCTTGAAGTGGCTGTTCTCGAGGAATACCTGTGAACCTCAACAATGTTTCGAATATTATGAGGGATTAAAATATGGACCGAATGGGAAAATTGAAAATGTGAAAACAATTGAACAGCAGAGCAAAAATACAAAAAAAAGGACATTGTACCGATTAACATCAAGCGACGGCGACCTATATGTATCGTAGATGATTATATTCATAGATATTGGTAATAGGGAAAGAAATCCTGGGTGTTTAAGTGGCACCCATTATCTCAAAGCACGGATCAGGGAACTATTGTTGCTCAAAGTACACCAGACAGTTTCAAGTAATTTTTATGTTCATTAGGCAACATTCGATAAATACCGGGTAGTTAGTGATAATCCATGGGTGTACCTAATCCCTCAAACATGTTAAATCATCCGTCGTACTTTAACTAGTTCACACATGCATCTTTCTGTCTATGAAAACTTTCACAATAGTACTCCCCTCGAGTTCATCAATCTCTTAACGCCGTCTCTCAAAAAAATGGTAAGCCTTTGATGACTTTTGACGGTACTTTTTGCTAGGGCGAGATCATCCTCGATAAGCATGTACGGGCCTTTTCAAAATTGATATTAATCATTCTGGGGATCAAAGAGTCTAAAACTTCAAGCAATGTGTATCGAGATAGAACATTTATCTCACTAACAACCGGATTTGGTTAGCTTTCCAGCTATTAGCAGACTCGCCTAGTTATGTGTTAGAATTATTCCTTGGGGATCCCTGCTTAGTCGCCTATAATGTTTTTTTCGAGAACATGCAAATGCAAGGGGATGCAAAGTTATAGCTCAGGCACAAAGGCTGTTATCTGAGCGGATATGTAAGCCCTTATCGAACCAAGTGCCTATAAATAATCCAAGGCGCTGAATAGGCATTGGCTTGTAGGCTCCATCTTCTCTCTAAATTGGCTGAGGCCCAAGGTTCTCCATATACTTCGACACAATTACCAGGAAGTATGAGCCGCGGTTATCCATAATATAAGTCAAAACGGATAAGTGGATTGGTTGATTGGTGAGGCAACGGTCATAGAGTCATGATAATTGTCACCCAGCTATTCCGTAAAAGGCCCCCACGGGTCACCGAGTTTGCGACATCTGTAACATTTGGGCACCCAGGTTGGTATGTAAGCATCTGTTCATGCCCTAATTAAAAGCAACTACTAGCTCTGTAAAGTTCCGGCCATAGTAACCATATTAGTTCATCAATACCATACATTTCATGCCTCTTTGTTTGCTCAAAACTTTTAACGGGACACTCTGAGCTAACCAGGGCGATCTAGTTACTAGTTGTACTAGGTGCAGTTTACTCCATGGTAGGTACCTATGTAGGTCTGGATATTGAGTAAGCTGAGCTAACCCAATTGCAGAACTGATGCCCTAACAAATAACCATAAACTACTCTCTGGCAATGGATAACCTTCCAACGCTTCGTCTTGTTAAATATAACAGTCACTACAACGTTCGAAGTAGTAGACACACCCGTGCCCTAAACCCTAAATCTCAATGGTGTATCCGCGAACTATGCTCGACAATGGGAAACCAGGTAGAGTCCGGGCAATAAAACATAACCTTTAAATAAAACCGTTATTTATATATGTAGCTAATGTGTAGTTATTTCAGTGCCTTCGTGAAGGAGTCGGGTCAATATAAGAATGAGTCATGAAAGTTGGAAGATCCCCGCAATCGTCCAATCAGGTTCCATGCCGATCCCGCCCAAAAATTCCATCCGTTATCCCACCATCCCACCATCCCACTTTTTTGTTCTCTGTAACCACACATCATGGCGGACTCCAACCCTGTTCAAGAGGCCACAGCCTCCATTGCCAACCTTCTTCTCGACGATGTCACCGGCGAGAAAGTCTCCAAGACTGAATTGAAGAGACGCCAGAAGCAGCGTGAGAAGGACGCCAAGAAGAAGGAGAAGGAGGCCGCTGCTCCCCCCAAGCCCAAGGCTGAAAAGAAATCATCCGCCGAGGATGATGAGGCCAACTTGACCCCCAACGTAAGTGCTCTTGTTTATGTATCAATTCCTGGCTTCTGCGAAGCTAGCTAATGCGTCTTCCAGCAATACTTCGAGATTCGGAGCAAGAAAATCAACAAGCTGCGCGAAACCAAGCAGCCGGACCCCTACCCACACAAATTCCACGTCGACACTGATCTTCGCAACTTCGTTAAGGATTATGAGGGTCTCCAGAAGGGCGAACAGAAGCCCGATGTTACCGTTCGCGTTGCTGGTCGTATCTACACCAAGCGTACCTCCGGTAATAAGCTGAACTTCTATGACATCCGTTCGGAGGGTGTCAAGATCCAGGTAATGTGCCAGGCACAATTCTCGACCGGAAAGCCTTTCGAAGAGCAGCACGAGCTGCTTCGTAGAGGTGATATTGTGGGAATCGTAGGTTTCCCTGGTCGGACCAACCCTAAGAACCGTGACGATGGTGAACTTTCTATCTTCGCCACTGAGGTTATTCTCCTGGCTCCTTGCCTGCACGCCATTCCTTCCGAGCACTACGGCTTCCAGGACAAAGAGCAGCGTTTCCGCCAGCGCTACCTAGATCTCATCATGAATGACCGGTCACGTGATATCATTCGTACTCGATCCAAGATTGTTTCCTACATTCGCCAGTACTTTGAGGCCCGTGATTTCATTGAAGTTGAGACTCCTATGATGAACGCCATCGCCGGCGGTGCTACCGCTAAGCCCTTCGTAACCCACCACAATGACCTCGACATGAACCTCTTCATGCGTGTCGCCCCTGAGCTCTACCTCAAAATGCTCGTCGTTGGAGGTATCGAGCGTTGCTTTGAACTAGGTCGCCAGTTCCGCAATGAGGGAATTGACCTCACTCACAACCCTGAGTTCACTACCTGCGAGTTTTACCAGGCTTACGCGGATGTGTATGACCTGATGGACTTGACCGAGGATCTCGTCTCGAGTTTGGTTAAGCACGTTACCGGTGGGTACGAGACTGTCTTCCACACTCAGTCTGGTGAAACATATAACGTGAACTGGAAGGCTCCCTGGCGGCGGGTGGAAATGATGCCTGCTCTCGAGGAGGCTTGCGGCGAGAAGTTCCCGGCTGGTGACCAGCTGCACACTCAGGAGACCAACGAATTCCTCAAGCGCGTTCTCAAGAAGATGGACGTAGACTGCTCCGCTCCTCAGACCAATGCCCGCATGCTCGACAAGCTGGTTGGCGAGTTCATCGAGAACACTTGCATCAACCCCACTTTCATCACCGGTCACCCCCAGATGATGTCGCCACTAGCCAAGAAACACCGTCAAATGGCTGGTCTTTGCGAGCGTTTCGAAGCCTTCGTTTGGTAAGTGTCGCACACAAGTTTACTTGCTTGAAACCTTCTTGTTCTTTCGAAAATTAGTCCAAATTTGCTCCGTGCAGAATTGGCCAATCAGCGTTCAGGGAAAGTTTGCTAACTCGATCGCAATTATAGCACCAAGGAGATCACAAATGCTTACACTGAGTTGAACGATCCCTTCGACCAGCGTATGCGTTTCGAGGAACAGGCCAACCAGAAAGATCAGGGTGATGACGAGGCTCAGATGATTGATGAGACTTTCTGTCAATCCCTCGAGTACGGCCTGCCCCCGACTGGTGGCTGGGGTATGGGCATTGACCGCCTGGTCATGTTCCTTACCGACAACTACAGCATCAAGGAAGTTATGACCTTCCCCATGATGAAGGAGGACAAGACCGCTGCCGAGCCCAAGACTGCTGCCGAAGTCGTCGGTATCGAGCCCAGCCCCGAGGAAGGAATTCGTATGTTATTAATATCAGCAAATTTCCACGAACCGATATCACTGACGATGAATATACAGCCCACAAATGAATGAAACGACATGATTGCCCGAGCAGAGGAGGTTGATGCTATTGATGTGTTATGCCTTGGGGTTTGCATGCAATTCTCTGTTTCATGATAAATGCAGCAAATGAAATAGGTTCTCAAAAATATCGAGGCGATACAGCCAACCTTCAAACAATAACTGCGTAGGTGACACCGTTTGTAGGTCAAGGAGGAAGACTTAGATACCTGTAGAGATATAAATAGCTAAGAAAGTATTATAGGGGTATTCTTCTATATCTAAAGATTTATAAGCTAGATTAAGATACTAGGGTTAACAAGATAGTATATATTAGTACCGTAGTAATGCTATATATCTATTATAGTCTTTCTCTTCCTTAGAGGAGGTATCGAATTTATAGCGAGGGTATATTATATACTAGAGAAATAAGAGAAAGGAATCATACTTTAGATTTAGATCTATAAGTTTAAATATATTATTCAATATCCTGGGTGGTTGGCGTGTTGTAGGCAAAGGAGCTGGTGACGATGGTGACGAGACACTCCGAAGAGTTGGAGGTTGACGATAGCTTCGACGGGAAGTCCTACGGAGCGCAAAGAGGAAGGTTATATGAATAGAGCTGCAGATATCAGATATCTCTTTACCAGAAGGCACGCCATGCACGCCAAATAGTTAGCCCTAATCAGATCAACCACCCCTGGGGGATTGATCAGGTGCTCAATCTTATCAAATATACCTGTGCTATATTTTCGAGGATTCCGATCTGTTTGCTTACCCTTAAGGGGCTCTCTCCTCAAATCACCAGGCGTCATCCGATCCCATGAGACTGTATATAACAATGCCCAGTACAACTTGCATCTGAGAACCTTCATCAACCCCAACCCTTTTATCTACCCCATCCGTTTCCATTTCCATTTCATACATCTCCATCCTCTTCCTTTTTCTATTTTTGGTCAGAGCAATACTTTCTTCAAATATCATCAAGTGCCATCAAGCACAGCTTTTTTACAATCATGGGTCATCATACCATGCCTCTCCCTCGCATCCCAGACTTGAGTCTTCCATCTTTTCGGGAGCTCAACGAGTCCGTCGAAGCCAACAGGCGCAACCAGCCGAGCTCGCATCTTTCTAACAAGATGTTCGATAGAACAGACAAAAGTTCCTCGTCTTCGCCGCAGAAGATCAATACCATTCACAACCCGTACCCGCCCTATCCAGCTAATGGATGGCTTGTCCCGCCTGACCCCAGCCAGAATGTTTGGATACATCCGTCTCTCCCTTCAGATATTCATTCTAACATCTAGTTAGGCTTTTCGGGGGCCCGGATTTACCTACCAAGACGTGCGTATAGACTGCTAGATATACGAGAAAGAGCGGAAGATACATAGCTGACTTCCTAATAACAGGTCCCTGCCGGTGTGCTTCAACCCAATGCGAACGCAGAGAGGGGTAAGAAAGAGAAAGCAAAAGCCACAATCTCAGGCCAAAAGTGCAGCTTACAAGTCCAACCTATAGATATGACTCCCACCCCTCAACTCCCTGTACGCCTGAAGGAACCCCAGCCAATTCGGACATCCCCAACCTCTACACAGTCGACTGTTAGCTCTGTACAGACAATAATCTGCGAGCGGCTATCTCCAAGCACCCCGGTGACATCAACCCCGGAGAAGATCTCCCCCAACGTGCCTCGACGAATCCCATTAAGTCGAGTCCCACCGAACAAACAGGTCAACCGCCAAAGGCCTAACCGCGATGCAACCGCAAACCACCGAGTCCAGAGACGGCGAGTCGGAGTTCACTTCTCAGAAGTAGCAGCCCACACCGCAAAGTGCGATGTATGCAACAAGCGCAACAAGAACGGCATGTCTCGCTGCCAGAACTGCGGCTGGCAAATTTGCCGCAAGTGTCTGACCGACCGAAACGGAGACCGAACTCATGCTTCCTTCGGGGCTACGCATGTCCCCGAGAGCGGCGGGGGTATGTCAGTCTCTTTGCCACCTGTGGATGGGGCCCAAGACCGTCGATCCGCAGAGTCCATTGCCGATGTCAGGGCTGCGCAAACCCTGCTGGATCTTGGATCTTTTGGCAACGCAGCGGGAACTACTAGTACTACTGGCGTTGTGAGAGGTATTTCTGATGGACAGAGAGTGGTTCATGCATGTCGCCGTGTCTTGCGGCAACAGGTCGATGCTTTGTCTACTGATTCTGATGTGACTTTGTCGATTGCTGGAGATGAGGAGTGGCCTCAGGATGAGAATGATATCCCTATTGGTGAGGACGGCCTGCCTGTTGGATACATCATAACACGCCGCAATCCTGCGCGTGCTGCGAGACCTTCTACGAAGATGGCGGAGTAAGTTGGTGTGGATTTGACGAGGCAGGCGAGAGCAAGAAAGTATTACTGAGATCTGGAGACTGAATGTAAGAAAATGGTGGAAGACAAGTGTGGAGAAATGAAAGTGAGGTGAAAGAGATATGAAGGGTGAGAGAGAAGACGAGAAAAAGAAACAAAGAAAAAAAATAAGCGGATTAGCGCACTTTTGGGATGTCAACCAATAACTTCATTTTAGTTCAAAATTTGTTTTTACAATAAATGAGTAGGTATGCTAGTTATACAATAAGACTCGAGAATCGCTCGAGTCAACAGATGAATGGAGATGGTATCAATTACCAGGGCGATTGATTAGCACAATCAACCCTGGCCGACATATTCATACACTCGAGAGACAAGGTAATTATACTCTCTTCACGGCAGAGGCAGCAGTGCTAGAAAGCTGCTGGGAGCGAGCCTTCGCAGCCATCTGCAACAGCTTGGCTGTACGCGACGGATGCCAGACTCGGCTGCCCAAGATCATAACCCAGGTCAGGAGGAACAAGCTACCAGCCTGGTGGGCGGAAGCGAGCGGGGTGGGAACGAGGTAGAGAAGAGTAGTAATACCAAGTCCAACTTGGCAACAGGCGAAGGCGAACACGCCGTGGACACCCTTTCTGGCAGGTGCCGGCAGGAAGCGCTTCATGGTGGGCGAGCCGCGGGTGTAAGCCATCAAGCCGCAAATGACGGTGAAGGTGGTCACTGCGAGGGCACGGTGGTCAAGCTGAACAAGAGAAGGATTCTCAAGCATGTTGCGCCACCAAAGATCGGAACGGTCCTCGTGGCGGGAGTAGCGGGCATCGAAAAGCTCCTCCTTTGGAGGTGCTAGTCCTTTACCCATCCATGGGAATTCGTTGTAGATAAGTCCAGCATCAAGACCAGCGACGAGGCCACCGGAAATGACAGTGGTGAAGACCAAGAGAGCGATACCAGCGACTGAGCGGCGGAAGAAGGCCAGCTTCGGGTCACGCAGCGCATTCAACTGGTTGATTCCAGCAACTGGGTCGGCCATCAACCGATTAGACCGCAAAATAGCAAGACCGTTCCACAACATCGCGACGTAGCAAACGAAAGCAGCACCCAGGTGAGCAGTCAGACGGTATTGGCTCACTCGCGGGTGACTGCCCGGAGCAAAGAGATCATCCTTCAAGCCAGACTTGACCATCCACCAGCCAAGGAAACCCTGGAAACCAATAATACCAGCAATTCCGAAGAGACGCCACGCCATGGGCGTGGAGACCTTCTTTCTGGCGACGAAGTAGACAGCAGGCAGCACAAACGAGATTCCGACGAACCGGCCCCAAAGCCGGTGAATCCATTCCATATAGTAGATCGACTTGAACTCGGATAGGGTCATGTTCGGGTTAAGCAATTGAAATTCGGGAGAGGCGCGGTACTTTGAAAATTCATCCTCCCAGTGTTCTGCGTTCATTGGAGGGAGGGAGCCGGTAACAGGTCGCCATTCGGTGATGCTCAATCTGTGCCAAAATGTATCCTGTCAGCGTTCGTAGCTCACTTTTGGTGAAGACCCAGCAGCCCAGTCCACATACCCTGATTCTGTCAAACGTGTCAAACCACCGAATACCACAATTCCAAACACACTGGCCGCGCTGCCTAGAAGCCAGTATGCAACGGCTTTATCGCTAATTTTGGGGAAGCTCGATTTGGCTTTTGCGGAACCCCCTTCGACCGCCTCTGCAACGGCCGGTGCGGCATTTGAACGATTGAGACTGGAGGAGAAGAATTTCTTATTGTTCAGAAGGTTCGATTGAATCTTGGTGGGTTGACGGAACTGAAGGGCACCGAATTGGCGGATTGATTTGGCTGCGTAGCCCTGACTTGGGAGGCATTGGGATGTGAAAAAGTCCTTTGCCAGACGGGGCGCAACACCCCGCCATAGCGACAGAGAGCTCCCCAGAGAAGCCATGGTTAAGGCGGATGAGTGAAAGAAGAACGTTGCTGAAGTTCGGGGATTGTACGATGTCGCGGAATGTCTCGGCCAATCAGCAGTGGAGCATTTGTCGGAGTGGAATAACCCTGTCAACAGTACATAACAGTTGACAGTAGGGTTAAATCGATAATTGAGAGAATACTGACATCTATATTGTTCTATTTAGAACTGATCGTGAGTATCCATGTATGGATCCAATATTGATGTTGATGCCTGAGGCGGAGACACCTCGAGCGTTATGATCGCCGCAGCTCCTCCAACTCTCCGCGTTGTATTGATCCGCCTCACTTGACTTGCTTCCCAACGCAACGCCAATATGTCCTACGCCTTGGAATCAAAGAAGCGCAAGTTTCATCGTGTTCTCGAATCAATATCCAAACCTCTTACGCCCGACAGCGCCCCTAAACCAGCCCCTGCGACGCCAGCGACGGTACAAGACCGTATCTCCGCCAACTTATCGATCAAAAAAGTACGCTTGGCCAATACCGACCGTTCGGATCTCACAGCGGTGCGCAACTCAATCCAGAAGATCTCGCGACCGGCGCACCGAATAGCATCAGCGAATTCGAATAAGCGCCCAACCTTTGTCCCTTGGGACCGCGAACGTTTTCTCGAGCGGTTAGAGACCTTCCGCCGTGTCGACCGGTGGACTTCAAAGCCATCTCCGATCAATGAAGTACAATGGGCGAAACGTGGTTGGATATGTACGGATGTTATGCGTGTAACGTGCGTGAGTGATTGCGGTGGCGCAGTCGTTGTGAAGCTTCCAGATGAAATCGATGAGCTCGATGGTTTCAACATCGAGAAGGTGGAGGAGCGCAAGGAAGTCCGTGAGTAATCCACCAGATTGCTGGACCAGCTAAACAAGGTTATATGCTGACCTATATATCTGCAGGCGCGAGGCTGGTGGATGAGTATGCGAAAATGCTAAGCAGTGCTCATGGGGAAAACTGTCCCTGGCGAAACAAGAGCTGTGAT
The DNA here is from genome assembly GCA_000576735.1 of Penicillium fuscoglaucum FM041. Taxonomy (NCBI): domain Eukaryota; kingdom Fungi; phylum Ascomycota; class Eurotiomycetes; order Eurotiales; family Aspergillaceae; genus Penicillium; species Penicillium fuscoglaucum. The sequence continues at coordinate 110,432 of HG814197.1, forward strand.
GGTGAGTCTGAATAAGACACTGTGAAACTTCCATCGACTAACATCAAAATAGCCACTATCCAACATCTCCCTTTGACCAATTGTGATGTTGCCCTATCGGGACTTCACAAGCGATATACGAACATCTCAAAAATGGGTGATAAATTACCAGCCGATGATATCGTTCAGACTCCAGAAGGGCTTGACCTTGATGCCCTTATCAAAGGACTTCCCGACGAATGGTTCCAAGAGGCGGAGAAAGCTGCTGTATCCCCCGGCGGAGAGACTCAGCCTACAAACACCGATAACCAAAACTCAACAGAAACACCCAAAGCTGTCAATCGAACTGCCCTAGCTCTGGCATTGCTCGGCTGGGATACTGCCTCCGATGGAGCTGCGGGGTTAGTCGGGTGTGGTGCGTGTTTCCGTCGCTTGGGGTTATGGATGTACAAACCCAAAGATAATGGAGATGTGACCGTCTACACTTCCCTCGATGTGGCTGATGAGCACATGGAGTATTGTCCCTGGATTGACAAGGTAGCGCAAAGTGGCACTGGGCGGCCCAACGAGAAGTTGACGGAACTACGCGCGGGGTGGCAGATCGTCACGGAGGCCGTAAAGGTCAAACACCGCCGCAGAGTTCGCACCATGACCTCCACAGATACATCGCGGACCGACATAAGCACACCAACGGAGACTGGAGGCGAAGAAGACAACCCGGACGCGAAAAAGAAAGCAGACCGCGAGTGGTGGGCAAAAATCCGACGAGTAAGACAGGTTTTGACGGCTAAGTCGCCAAAACGGAAAGCTGTCTTGCCTCAGTGATCTTGCATTCTGATATTCTTTTCTATTCAATATTACATTAATTGGGAGCGCGGGTTTTATGACGAGGGTCCAAAGTGCATCTTTCAGCGGCTTGTGTTTTTTTTTCCTTTTTTTCAGATAGCTTCGATTTAGAGTCATTGTTAGACACGACACTTCGCAATGGTGAGAATTGATTTATCTCATATTCATGTCTAGTCGCCGTAATCTTAAGAATCTATTTGAAAGACTGTACCTACATATGTACATGTAGGTATGTAGGCAGATGAATGGGAATTAGGGTTGCCTTGAGATGCTCTGATTGGTCGAGATCCGGAGCTCATTGGACTTTCTTCGGACCCCCAGCTGGCCATTACTCTGATATAACTCTGACTTCCACATCTCCGGAAACCAATATTTCTGTGAAATCTGCTTAAATTTCGATATTCCCACTAAGATCAATTACTCTAATTTCCAGATCCACATTTCTTTCCTCACCATATCTCCGCAGTCATTGTTCTACCGAACCATTTCTTTGAACCTTTCTTCGAACATTTCACAACTCTACCCACGTCGCCATGGATTATCCAAATGGAGATGGAGCTCATGATGGAGCTCATGGGCGATCAACCCCCCGCTCCCCTGCCCGCACAAATACCACACACCCTCCGACAGACACCGGAAGACACAGGAGCATCGAAGGAGACAGTGCGGCAGATGGATCGAGCCATTTATCAAGCGCCGCATCCAAGCGCAGAAGACTCCAAGAGAGACACCAAGCCCTCCGGAAACGAGGCCGAACTCCACCGTCAGTATTTTCACGACGCAACCGCTCCCGCAGCCCTGGCGGCGCTCCACCACGCGAAGACCGACGCTCTCGATCGCCACTACAACCACGCCGCTCTCCCTCCCCCGATGCACCACGTCAACGCAAGAGACCAGGTGGCGGAGCGCGCCAGGGCCTCGTAGACCGTGAGACACTACGCCGCAAACAGGAAGAACGTGAACGTGCGGAGCAGGATGACGCTATGCGCAACTCCCAGCAGCGCGGTGTCACGGACGTGGTCCGACAACACTACAACGCGGTTCCCGAGAGAGGTCGTGAGTGGCGGAAGACGGAGAGCAAGATCAAGGGGCTACGAAGCTTCAACAACTGGGTGAAGAGTACTTTGATTCAGAAGTTCTCTCCCGACGAGTCATTTGTCGCACGATTCGAGGATAGCAAGGACTGGGCGGACGACAGCCAAGGCCCGCCGCCCCCTGCTGATCAAAAGCTTCTCGTGCTGGATCTGGGTTGTGGTAAGGGTGGCGATCTGGGCAAGTGGCAGCTAGCGCCTCAGCCTGTTGACCTCTACGTCGGTCTTGACCCTGCCAATGTCTCAATTGAGCAGGCGCGAGGTCGGTACGATCAAATGCGCACAGGCCGTGGTCAGCGAGGCCGTCGACCACCTCAGCCGATTTTCCATGCCGAGTTCTACCCGAAAGACTGCTTTGGCGAGTGGCTGGGCGATATCGACATCGTCCAGCGGGTTGGTATCGATGCCAATGCCGGCCCCGGTGGATCTATCATGGCCTCTCGCTACGGCGGCGGTGGCTTTGACATTGTCACATCTATGTTTGCTATTCACTATGCCTTTGAGACTGAAGAGAAGACCCGCCAAATGCTCAGCAATGTCGCGGGTTGCTTGAAGAAAGGCGGTCGTTTCCTCGGCGTTTGTCCCAACTCAGATGTCATTACCAGCCGCGTGTCTACCTTCCACAAGGAGCGCAAGGAGCGTGAGGCTGCCAAGCCGGCTGAGCCGGAAGGCCCCGAGGATGGTGAAGTCGAGGAGGATGAGCGGGCCCAGTGGGGCAACGATATCTACCGCGTTCAGTTCCCTGGTCCAACCCCCGAGGATGGAATCTTCCGTCCGCCTTTCGGGTGGAAGTACAGTTACTTCATGAAGGAGGCAGTGGAAGAGGTGCCTGAATACGTTGTTCCATGGGAGGCTTTCCGAGCGTGAGTGTCGACCATTATCACGTTCTGCCATGCATAACTAATTTTTCTTTCAGCCTGACCGAGGATTACAACCTGGAATTACAGTACCGCAAGCCATTTTTGGAGATTTGGGAGGATGAGAAGAATCACCCCGAGCTGGGTCCGCTCAGTGAGCGGATGGGCGTAAGAGACCGCACAACTGGTGCTTTGAATATGACAGAGGAAGAGAAGGAGGCCGTCAGTGAGTAACCCCCATATGTGCATCGATTTTGTTAGTTACTAACAGATGACATCGCCAGGCTTCTACCATGCATACTGCTTCTACAAGGTATAGGCTGTCATGGAGACTTGAGTATTCCATCGACCTATATGTCACTTGTATTTTCAGTTCCAACGAATCATCTCCTTCCTTGCACATCAAAATAACTAGACTTTCCAACAACAGTCAGATGACATGAATCACAATTGATGGTAACAACACTCCAACCACCGGCATATTCACTCCCTTCAATAAAACTCCACTTAGCCTTCTCAATTTACTAGTACACCATTCCCAAATCCCTCTATACATCCTGCTGCTGAATCTCCACCACATTCCCATCAGGATCCGTAACCATCAAAAACATCTCAAACCCAATCAACCCCTGCGCCTTAACAAGCGCCCTCTTAGCCTCAAGATGCAATCCCGCAAACTCCCCAATCCCCATCGAATTAGGCACAGGCCCCGCAAAGTCCTCCACAGCCTCACCAACCCTCTTAAGAATCGCCACACCCTGCGCTTCAAGATACGCCTGCGCCTCAGCAACATCAGGAACAACGAGCCCAACATGTCCGAAGGTGTTAGTCCGTTCGGTCGACGCAATAAGCCGGTCATCCGATACATTGAACTGCACCAGCTCCAACAGCCCGTACATATTGTTCTTGGCAACCGCCATCTCTGCGCCGGTTTGGAAACCGGTGCCGTTTCGTCCGCCTTGCGAGTAGCCCATGTAGGTTACGGAGTACTCGGCTGTTACTTGTGCGTCGAAGATATTCCGCATGCCTAGGATATTGCCGTAGAAGTTCTTCATGGCGGGGAGGTTGGTGGTTAAGAGGCCGATGTGGTTCAGGGCGAAGCCTTTTGTTGCCTCCGGGGCTGGGCCGTCGGTACCTATTGTGAAGGGGTTTGGGGTGCTGGTGTCGCGGCGGGAGGGGTTGCAGGCTTTGGTTGTTTGGATTGCGAGGAGGAAGGAGAGGATGGAAGAAAGGTTCGGGATATGCATATTTGAGATAATTGGACTTGATGGGAGTGGTCTGGTCTTTAGATCGGAAAATGGATGTATAAATGGCTATAGTTCGAGATACTTTCTCGGGCATTTCTATCCTTTATATATCTGGAGGGAATCTCAAAAGTCCGTGGACTTAGGTAGTGTTTGTAAAATCAAGTTGCTATTTGAAAAACGCCATAGATTCTGCCTACTGAACTTGTTGGTTTATCGTACATCAACATCGTAGTGAAACAATGAGCTGTTGGGCATAGTGGGGGCTGCGCGCAAGGCTAGCTTTATACGGTCAGACCTGGCGATATGCCAAGGCTAAGGCCAAGCCTCAGGGTCTAAGTTTTCTTCGTAAATTCTATGTGTTGTCCATCTTGCGGGCATTTAGGGTTAGTTGTGGAGTATAATCAGGTTGAGCGTGAGCAGCCACTGGGGTCTCTTGGCAGCGGCATATACACCGCTACAGGGCATAGCGCTGCATCTGGTTACGATGTTATAGCCTTCTGCAAATGCAGATCAGCGCTCGAATCAGATCCGTATACGAATGCCAAGCCACCCGCAACTTTGATATGAGCGTTGGATTGGGGCGTGAATGTCATTCCAACTGTCGTCCGATTGGGATGGGTTTCAGAGCAAATGCATGATTATGCAGATTTCGATAACAAGGAACCCTTGTCGCTGGTAGGTCGTTGTGTATGCTCAAGGTGTCCCGTTCTGGCTTCGTCGTTTGAAGTAAGCATCACAATGTAATTCGTTGGGGAAGATTGAGGTACATACCAAATGGTATTTTGATATTTGACTAACAAAATACAAGGCGTCCATGTAGCTTGGATATTGCGACGGTGTTTTCTTAGTATGAGCTCATGCAGGGGGTTTGTGCAATGTAATTAGTGATAGATGAAACCCTGCAATTTCAGCCCTGTATTCAGCTAGGATTAAATGACTATGTGACACAAATAAGATATTTCAAATCACCGTGGTCACTTGTATTCCCCTAAAAGCTTCGATTTACGGGCGACTCTACATACTTCCAATGTCCAGGCCCACTCCGCACTGATAAGGCTTATCGCTGATATATGTAACCCAAACGAGACTAGCGTCATCGCGTCTCGCGTCGGGATTTCGAGATGCGCTTTGTTACTTGGACTTTCTTTGTCAACGGCCTGGGAACCCTGTACTCGAATCAAAGCATAAAACCCCCATAATCCGGACCTCACCAATTCACCCACTACAATAATTCTTCTCCCACAACGATGTCGGCAACACCAAGCCGACGGCTTTCAGCCCATCCACAATCAGCACAATCACGCAGACGAAACGCAACCCACACCTCAGTCTCAGAAGCAACACCTCTACCAGAATACGAGACTCCCGAGGCCCCTCTCACAGCCGAAAGTCAGCGCCAAATCGCCGCCCTCCTCGCATCACAACACCTCCGCACCCTCCGCACCCACCTCCAACATGCCACCGAGAAACTCACACACTCAGGTGGTGAAGTAAATGAGCGTCTTAGTGATGCCAGGACTCGCTATGAGAAACTGAAGGAAGCGCGCCGACGCCAAGGCGACGAGGATGTCGATGACGATGAGAGCAATGAAGAGTACCAGCGGCTTGCCGAAGCAGAGGCTCGAGTCAATGCTATTACTGCTCAGATGGAGGAGAAGACCCGACTGATTGTCGACTCAGAAATAAAGCTTCAAGGGTTGACGGATGCGATGGGTGAAATTGAAAGAGAAGAGGGCGAGACCGTCGCTGCTGCTTTGGGAGTGAGACAGACCCGCCAACAGCGGGCAAGGCAGAGAGCCAATGCCGACGATGACGCCGATGGAACCGAGGATCCCACCGATGGCGATTATGAAGATGCCCAGGAGAGAGAGATGCGCGAGCGCAATGCACAGAACCCGCCTAGTCGCAAGCTGGTCGATAAGTTGACGGAGGGCGTTCAGAAATGGGATGAGCTTTCTTTGACAGAGAGGTATGAGATGTACTTCTGGCCATTTTTGTGGCTGTTACACTCGAACGCACAGAAACTGACAACTACAATCTAGATATGCCAGCAATAACTCCTACATCGGTTTCTACCGAATGGTACACGACTCCAAATTCCCCGGCGATGACGTCCCGCCATTGCCCCACTCATCTACATGGTTCGAACACATGGAAGATACGAATACGCAATCAGGGGCACCGACACGTACACGCAATCAGAACCGTCGCGCTTCGCCTGCCGACTCCGACGATGACATTGCCATTGAGCGCGAGCGCATCTCCCTGAAATGCCCATTGACTCTCACACCTTACCAGGATCCCGTGACGAGCACCAAATGTCCGCACAGTTTCGAGCGGGAGGCGATTATGGATATGATCAAACGCAGCCCGACGACTATTGCGCCCCCGGCATCTCGTCGGGGACAGCGCCGCGTCCACGTGGTCAAGTGTCCTGTTTGTTCTATTCCGTTGACTGCGGACGATTTACGGCCAGATCCTGTTCTACTACGACGTGTTCGCCGTGCTCAAGAGCTCCAGGAGCGCGAAGAAGAAGATGATCACCTTGAAGGGGATGGCAGAAAGCAGAAGGATCGCAGTACCGGCATTACCTTGGGTAGTGACGTGGAAAGCGATGATGATGCTATGGATGTCGATGCCCCTCCTCCCTCACAGCACATCAAAATGGAGCCGCTCAGTCAGGCTGCTCGGGCCGCTCAATCTGATGATGAGTCCAGTGACGATGCGGAGAGCCAGGATGCTGAGGTTGAGGATGTGGATAATGTAGAAGAGGAGAGTCAAGAAGGGGAAGATGAAGAAGAGGAAGACGAGGAAGGGCAGAACGAAGAAGGGGAGAGTGAAGAGGTGGAGACTGATGAAGAACAAAACGAAGAGGTGGAAACGGAGGAACCGGACAACCCAGAAGGTAAGAACGGGGAAGAGGAGAATGAAGATAATGAAGAGGTGGAGATTGAACAAGAACAGGACAAAGAGGTTGATACCGCAGAACCGGACAACGAACAAACACAAAATGAAGAGGCGGAAATCGAGGAACTGGACAATACAGAGAGTGAGAATGAAGAAGGGGAGGATGAAGAGGTCGAGATCGATGGACTGACCAACGAAGAAGCAGGGAATGAAGATGAACAAACCCAAAATGAAGAGGTGGAAATCGAGGAACTGGACAATACAGAAAGTGAGAATGAAGAAGGGGAGGGTGAAGAGGTCGAGATCGATGGACTGACCAACGAGGAAGCAGGGAATGAAGATGTGGAGACCGACGAAGTTGACATTGAACAAGAGCAGAATGAAGAAGAGCGAAACGAAGAGATGAAAGTCAACGAACCGGAAAATGAAAATCGGAATGAAGAAGAGCAAACCGAAGAAGAACAAACCGAAGAAGCGGAGACAGAAGAAGCGGATATCGAACAAGAGCAAGATAAGGAAGAGCAAAACAAAGAGATGGAAGTCGACCAACCGGAAAATGAAAATCAAAATGAAGAAGTGAACGAGGAAGTGCTTAGCGATGAAAGCCAGAATGAGGAAGAGCAGGATGATGAAGCGCAGAACGACGAAGTGTCCAGCGATGAAGAGCACAATGAAGAAGCGCAGAACGGAGAAAAACACAGCGAGGAGGAGAATGAGGATCTACAAGATGAAAATGAAGATGTGGAGAGCGAGCAGGGGCAGAATGAACTTGTGGATTCTCAGAAGGATGCCCAACAAGTGGATGTGCAGAGCGAGCAGGGGCAGGATGAACCTGTGGATGTGCAGAGCGAGCAAGGGCAGAATTCACCTGTGGATTCTCAGAAGGATGCCCAACAAGCAGATGTGCAAAGCGAGCAAGGGGATGAGCCTGTCGATTCTCAGGAGGATGTCCAACAAGCAGATGTGCAGAGCGAGCAAGGGCAGAATAAGGATACCAGTGACACTGAGGACAGTGAAGACACCGACACCGACACCGACAGTGATAGTGATATTGAGGTCAAGGTCGAGGGTGGGTCTGAGGATGAGGAAATTGAAAGCCAGGAGAGTGATTGATATGCATGATACCGTCTATTTCGAGCGTTTTGCAATGAATTCCCGTTATTCCTTTTCCACTAAGCTGAGACAATGAAACGTTCCAAACTACATCTCCGTATTTTGCAGTCTTTGCTAAGCTGACGGTATCTGTGGTACTTACGATTTCTGGTATGCCTTATCTTATAGATCTAAATATGGTGACTTCATGCAGATGTCAAAAGCACATGTTTTACTATGCCGAAAGAATGGAACACGCTAGTCCTATTCTGGAGTCTCCCCGCAGTTGAGCCAACGGATTGGCTCGTGGGACCGGGACTAACCGACCAATCAATATGAAGTATAGCTGTTTCCAGACTAGTGTCCCTAGCCTCCCTCGTTCACGGGTTCTCCTTTCTCTCTTTTTTCTCTTTTTTGTTTTTTGGATGTGACTCTAAATGCCCAGATCTGCCAACTCTATTAAGCCCAACCCCGGAGTTTCCCAGAGTTCCCATAGTAACCTTGTAACCTTGTCTCAAAATACTACATCCCCTTTCCCCAGTTCTCACGCGACAACCCGGTCTACCCGTCCAAAGAAACAGTACCATCAGGGTGTAACACTGCTATCAAAGCGGACTGGCCCCCAATCAACTAGACCCCGCAAGTCAGCATCCCTGTCCAATTGGATCTACCACCAATATCTACTCCGTTTGGGTTCTCTTTCTCAAGACCCGCCACATAAAGCTAGCCCCAGTCCGTGACCCAACCAATGCTACCTTGCAACACTTATTTTGATCTATCTCTTGATTGTAATCTCGACTTAGCTCTCGCTTGGCCTATATCTCTCTTCGAAAAGTTGGGGTAGGGGTACATCGTACAAGAAGTTGGGAAGCTGGCTATCTATCTTTTTTTAATTTTCTTTTGGTTTAAAGGTCTCATGCCTCCTTTCTCATCTCACCCTCTCCCCCAACACACCTCTTATTATTCTCTACACATTTTAATCCTCTATTCTTCGACGGCTTCCAGCCTCCATTCATAATGGATGCATTCAAAAGGAATGAACGGAAGACTCCCCCCGCATATTCCACCGAACCTGACCCAGCACCCCGACCCCCAGGATGGATGTACAAGTCCAATAAGATCGGCAAGTTCTCAACGAGCTGGTATGCCTCGCCGCGCATCCAACTGGGCATGGTCGCCTTCGTCTGTTTCCTCTGTCCAGGCATGTTCAACGCCCTAAGTGGAATGGGCGGTGGTGGAAAGTCCGACCCCAACTTGGCCGATAAAATGGTATGATCTGCACACCCTCGGACACTTTTGTTTTTTTGTTCTCTACCTATCTCGTGCCCCCCCACTCTTCACCAATCTAATACTCCGAAACTCCGATTTGGTCGCATTTTATATTGTGGTATTCACGCTCTAACAACCAACAACCAGAACATCGCGTTGAACAGTACCTTCGCCGTGGTGGGTTTCTTCGCCGGAACAGTCGTCAACCGTATCGGTGTCCGTCTTTCTCTTTCCTTCGGTGGAGTCGGTTACTGCATTTACTCCATTAGTCTCCTCGTCTCCGAACATGCATATGTCCCCGGTTTCAATATCTTCGCCGGCGCTTTCCTCGGTGTCTGCGCTGGTCTTCTCTGGGCCGCACAGGGTACCATCATGATGTCCTACCCGATTGAGCAGCAGAAGGGTCGCTATTTCGCCTGGTTCTGGGGTATTTTCAACGTCGGCGCCTGTATTGGTAGTTTGGTATGACAAGCCCAGCATCCCCCCTTACCTGGCCCTGCAATCCCAATTGGCTACATCATCCAACAACGACTAACATGGCAATCCAAAGATCCCTCTGGGCCAAAACATCCATGTCACGGAGAACAAGACCGTCGGTGATGGTACTTACATCGCCTTTATCGTACTCATGTTCGCAGGCGCATGTCTTGCCCTGTGTCTCTGCGACGCAGACAAAGTCGTTCGTCCCGACGGCTCTCGCGTTATCCTCATGAAGAACCCCTCGTGGAAGTCCGAGATCGTCGGATTGTGGGATACAGTTCGTTCGGAACCATGGATCGTCCTCCTCTTCCCCATGTTCTGGTCCTCCAACTGGTTCTACACATACCAACAGAACGCCATTAACGGCGCCTACTTCAACACTCGCACCAAGGCACTGAACGGATTCCTCTACTGGTTTGCGCAGATCGTGGCTGCCGTTATCATGGGTCCTTTGCTTGACACTGAACGTGTTCGTCGCTCTGTTCGTGCTAAGGTGGCCTTGGTCACACTGTTCGTTCTCACCGTCGCCATTTGGGGTGGTGGCTACGCCTGGCAGGTGAGGTACACCCGTGAGGACGTGAACCCCACGACCACGGACTTCAAGGGCTGGGATTGGACTACCAAGGGTTACGTTGGCCCTATGTTCCTTTACTTCTTCTACGGCATGTACGATGCCGCCTGGCAGGGTCTTGTCTACTGGTAAGACTTTCTTCGTTTTGTTCCCTGCTATACGTTGTGACTGACATTCTTTCTTATAGGATCATGGGCGCCCTCGGTAACTCCGGTCGCAAACTCGCCAACTTGGCAGGTTTCTACAAGGGTCTTCAATCCGCCGGCGCAGCTGTGATGTGGTCGTTAGACGAAAGAAAGATTCCCTTCATGAACGAATACGCCTCGAACTTCGGTCTGCTGTGCGGCTCGATCCTCATCGCCGTCCCTGTCGTCTTCTTCAAGATCAAGGACTCTGTTCCTGCGGAGGAAGAGCTCGAGGGCACGGGCGAGACACTCGAGGATGTCCTGCCGCCTGGCGCCATTGAGTCCAGACATGTTGGTGATGACAAGATCTAGTTAATCAGAACTAATATGAACTCCAACGGAATGGGATGGAACGTGATCTCTTTTTTTTTTTCTTTTCGTTCTTGCGATGGGCGTCTTGTTGTTCTGTGATGGATCTGGAAATGCACGTCTTGATCGTCGACTGCCTGGTTCTTATTTATTATGACGTCCCCCCCCCCTCGCTTTGTGATTCCCCGGCCATCTGGTGAGCATATTTGCTTTGCCGGTGGTGCACTTTGGGCCTCATATTTTTACGAAGTCGATTTTAATGGTGAATTGTTTCACACTCACGATGGCATGTCCTTTCCTTCTTGTTTTCTATTCTGCAGGACCTGCTTTCTGCTTCGCTGTTAGAATGGAATACATTCACATAAATAATGGAGAGACTTATTTACTTACGTCTACTATTTCTATTTGTAAAAAAGTCATGACCTAGAACCATTGGCAGAAAGTCGATCGCAATATTGCTGGTCGATAAGTTCAACAAGCTTACCTAGTGCAGAAGGACCTTCATCGCCTCCTTTGCAATCTTCGCAGAGTTACATATCATGACACCTACATATGCAATCTGTCTGAAACGGCTTATCCGACAGACCGGGAGTGCCCACCTGATAATCAAATAAGGAGATTAGTCATTATTCCTTTACTAGAAACATCCTTATGGCTCTTGAAGAATGCAACCTTACACGAATCAAAGAGAGAGAGTAGCTATTTTACCATTGAAGAAAAGAAAAAGAAAGAAACAGGCAAGTAAGCTATCTATCCACTGAGGATCCTACCTAACTCGCATATCCACCTCAAGCAGACATCGAGGCCCAAGACCATGACGTAGAGTATGACATAGGCGTAGAACAACAGCAAGACAAGGGGGTATTCGCTTGTCGAAAACAGAAGAAAAGCAAAAGCAGAACAAAAAAGCAAGAAAATGAGCAACGACTTGAGACAAAGACCTGACAAAGACAATGCGTTGTATTCTGTCGTCGTGCTGACTCTCCGCGGAAAAGACTTGTCGGCCGCGTATCCTCTCTCCGACGCGTTTTCATTTTCTCTTCCCCGGGAATGAAAAAAGGAAATTGCAAATAGGAATGGGCCCTTCGCGGGTCATGTTTTCCGAATGTCCAGGAACCAAATCTACCATGGGTAATTTGTCATTGTAGGGAGGGGTGGGTTTGTGCGATGCACACAGACCTGACGGAGCATAAAGTGTCTCGGAGTTGGATTGGCTGTCTTCCTCCGGACGCCGCGCTTCCCATGTTAAAAATAGCAGATTGTGTCTATTGATAGACTTTGTGGCATGGTGAGAAAATATTAAATCGCGCAACTGAGCAATAGGTCGATGCGATGTCGTGTAATCGAGCAATGTAAACGAATGAAACCTGAAACCTCAGGCTTTCAAAACCGGTGAAGCAAGTTTACTTGGTGAGGAGGTTAAGATAATCAGCCACGATGAGGGTGACCATCCTGTAGATGCGAGTCAGTGGGGAAAAATCAAAAGTTGGGGTAAAATAGTGGGGGGAACTAACGCATGAGGAGCGATCCGGACGTAGTAAGTACCGAAGCCACGGTAGAAACGCAACCAGCCCTCTTCCTTGGCAACCTTGCGCGCACAATCCACCAAGCCCTTGTAAGGAACCAGTCCAGTCTTGGGGTCCTTCTGTTGCTTCTGAAGACGGGTCTTGATGAAATCGAAAGGCAGAGACAAGAAACTAGCAAAGAAGCCAGCAATGCCAGAAGCAGCAAAAGTCTGATTCTGAGCGGAGAGAGAAGTATGCTGCTTAAGCTGCTGCTTGGCCTCAGCGAAGAACGTCAATTGACCCATGTTGAGAGCCATGGCACGGACAACTGTAGGCGAAGCACCGGCCCACAAGGCAGCGAGTCCCTCGGTGCGGGTGATACGACCGAGAGCATCGAAGACGGAACGGTAGTTCGCGCGAGCCTCGGGGGCCTTCAGGCCGTCGGACTGCATGCGCACCAGGGCCAAGTCGGCCGGGTTTCCAATCATCGCTGCGATTCCACCGGCAGTCAGTCCTGCCGCAGCACGCTCGGCGAAGGTAACTTTTCGGCCTGCGGCTTCGGCGCGGACGTTGAGCTTCTTGATGAATGTCTCGAAGAATCCCAGACGTGCGGTGGTGTATACGGCTTGGCGGAGGATACCGGCGGACAGACCGGTGTAGAGATCGAGGACTTTGCCGGAGGCGATGATATCGCGAGTGATACCGAGGGCGGATGGGCGAGGACCGGTGCGGGCTCCTTCACCGGCGAGCTGCAGACGCACCTTGACCATGTCGACGGGTTGGATCACGGCGGTTGCGGTCATACCGGCCAGTCCGCCATTGAGGAAGGGTAGGGCATGGCGGGTGTACGGGTGGTGCAGGAAGTCGGGAGGATTCTCAATGGCGGTCTTGGTTGCGGTCTGGGCAGAGACAGCAGCAGTGCTGGCACCGTCCTTGATAGTGGATGCCATAGTAAAGTATTAAGATCCTAGATCCAGGTCAATATAATGCACGATGTATAGACGTGGAAGGGTCAAGAAAACACGGGAGATGCACTAACAATAAGAAAACCTTTTCAGAAGGTTAGCAGGATCTCTTTGGTGGATTTAGAAGCCACGGGGACTGTTCACGGGTTTCTTGGACCATGGTACTTACCGATGACGTAGTTTGATATGAAAGATTCAGGCTGTCAACGGGTGGCAACAGTACACTTGAAGAAGAACAAGAGAACAGAAAGCAGAAAGCCAGAAGAGAGAAAGAATATGAGGGGAGACACAAGAAAAAAGTCACCGGACAGAGAAGGTGCGGGGTGTGATGTCGTGTAGAGTCAAGTACTCTGGTACAACTATACAGAAGGGTCAAACCGGGGACAATCGGGGCCTGAGCTTGTCTAATATAATGAATCTCTCAAGGAATCTCAAGTAAATCTACACAACCGTGAACTCATTCCGAACCGGAGATTATCCCCCTTCAACCGACTCCCAACCGATGGCTACCCGCGGGTTCCCCGCCCAGGGTATATGGAGATGACAATATGGAGACGGCAATAATGTCTGGCATTTCCCTTATAGAGCGAAAGTCGCTAGAACCAGGGCCTCTCCACCAAGGTTCAAGTGTTGGACCAATGATATTTGCGTCATTTCGATTATCCATGCACGGATTATCAATGCACGAACGTCGACATGTCTGCACGCTACGGAGCTTGTCAAAATGCGGGGGGATAGCTTGACGATCCTGCATTCCACGACTTTGTTTTTTTACATGAGGGACATAACCAGGTCAGAAGAGTATCTGGAAATCCCAGGACTGTTTCTGATATTGTCTAATGCAAAACAAACTGCAGACTGCCATTCCCTTTCGTTGATTCCCTTTCGTTGGCCTCTTTCCAACTGGATCAACACGGCAGATATATTAGTGCCACGAGCTAAATTCGGAATCCCCACTCACACTAAACCCCTTTGGGATTCCCCACGATAACTTATCGGGATCCCGGTCCTACTGATATACCCGACACCGCATACACACCCTGTCCGGGCATATCTCGGAGATCAATTACTGTCTGCAATTGTGGCTGCAGATGTTCCATGGATATATACCTTGTTCAAGGATACAGGCCTCAATCTATTCCCAGCACAATCTCCCAACGGGATCAATTCTGCGTTGGGTATTCACTACAAACGCACGGATGAGCCGTATATCGGACCATGATCTAATTGTTGGGCTTTGTCCCAATGCCTAGAATCCAATAGCCTGGACTAGCATATGGGCGGGGCGAGAAAGTCTAATCGGCTATTCCACCTCAGTAATTCTCTCCCGCTTCCCTCGGGCCAACGATCCGAACTCTCTCGGACGGCAGTCCAATCGGCCGAGCATCATTCCGCTGACGCTGTGGTGGGCCCGCCCTTACACCATCCCCTGGTCGCCGACCAATCTCATCCATTGAGATTCTAAATGATCCCCCTTTCCTGGTGTGGAGCTGCGGCTCGCGCTACTATTGTTGAGTTGACACGGCGAGGCTGCATAGATTCCTCCGGTTTGGGCGTGCTTCTGGCTCCTTTCCGCCGATGACCGGTAATAATTATGTCAGGTAAGCTTCTAAAGTGGATTCTCACCCTGTGCCTGGTGCTGCGTCCACTCCATGGTATTGGTCGTTTGTGACGATTGCGGATATAAGTTGTCAACTTCTAACATCGTTTCAAGAGGACCGGGCATATCGGTAAGAGGCAACGGAGGAGTGTTCTCCGGACAATATCGTCATTTGTTTGTCCGGGGATAGAGACCCTTGCTTATTTGTCCTGAACATGGCACGGGGAATAGACGGGAACTTGTTTTGATGGACTAGTGTTCGAATTGGTGTGGTGGGAAGGTCACCAAAGCGATGCGAGACTAAGCTACGAACATTGAATGCCCAACCAAGATCCAGCATCGGATATCACCGTTTGGTAATAGTGTACTCCGTACGACCCGCCAAGTCCATGTTCGACTCATTATACTCTCTGTCAGAGTCCGAGGCCCCGGTGTAATCCAAGTCCGGCACTTCAAAGGACAAGACAAAATGCCCAACTAACCAACTCATTCGCATATCCACGGACCTCTTCGATGCCCAAAACATATTCAGCTCTCTGCATCATCCTCCGACAGAAAATAAAATAACTCACATTGTCTCAAATCTGTCTAATAACCCGTCAACTTCTAGTAAACAACATCGACCAACGCTATCATTGCACCAAACCAACCAATCGTGAAAGTCTAAGTGCCGAATGCGCTCCAAAATACCATCTGCGGAATCCACTCCGTGCCTAGCTCGATCCTGAAGAGTTCCCACGCGGAATGTGTCAATCAAACTCAAAGCGCATCACCACTCCCACTTCTCTCCGCGGAAAGGTTTCTCGGCAAGTCGGGAACTCCACCGGCCTCAAGCCTCGATTTAGACCCACGGGCCCTACCGGCATGGGAGTTCGGGAACGTTTCTTATATATGGCGTTCCTGGATAGGGGTATCACATTGAGGAGCCGGGGCCGGGTTGTAGGAGCGGGAGTGAGGGTTTGTTCTATCCACAAGTTCAAGGACCCTCTATTTAAGCCTTGACTTCTAACCTCTTGGCATATTTGACCAATTCATTTTCATTTGCATCATTCCGGGCATCTTTGGATATTCAACATTCTCAGGTGTTCTCCATCCACCACCACTCTCTGCTTGGATTAGTTCTCTTCATCGACCACTTCGATTCTTCGAATTCTCTTTCTATGTTATCATTGCAGGACAGAAACTCGGAGAGTGCCCCAGATAGGTCAAGAATAAAGTCTCCAGTGTCCCCTCGCAAGTTGGGAAAATCGGGCTTGAACTCATGAGCAGCGGCAACAAAATCACATAACGCTCGCCGAGCAGGCTCCATCAAGCTGATGTCCGACGAGGTTGTGCTGTCATAGATAACATGGGAATGGAAACTTAATGGTCGCACAGGCTTTTGATTAACGTTCTATACTTGAAAAAGCTCTGCATATTCTTGATGGTCACGAAAATGCATTCAGCAAAATGAGCTACCTAGGTAGCTAGCAATTGGTTAAGTTAACCCACTGCAGGCACAAAGTAACTAAAACCAGAAAGCATTATTCCCACCCCTCCTGGGCTTGATCTCCCTCCACCCACTACTTTCTGTGCTTTTCGATTCACATGTTTCCATAGACTCCTTGCAGAAAGGCCGTCCAGAGAGCTTCGAAGCTAGGTCAACCATAAATTCCCCACTGGCCAGTACATATCTCGAGCGCGTTCTGGTAAGTCGCTGGCAGAAACACAGTAGAAAGGAATGAAATTTGCGTCGGATAGCATCAACTGTAGATGCCACCACGAAGGATCTCGACCCAAATCGTATGGTGATCATGCATGAAAACCAGGCTATTACTCTGGGACAAGAGGCCGGGTACTTGGACCTGGACCTGGAGTAGTAGCTTTCGGCTGCACCAACGAAGATATCAACGTCTTAGTTAAAATCAGCTTGAGGTTCCAAAGGTTGAAGAGATACTGCACCATGACGACAGTTCCCGTAAGTGAGGGCAGCCGCAACATCCTTGGCTGTTGCATCGATGTGGTCGAAAGGCACTTTCCCAGGTGTGTTTGCTTCCATGACTGAAATAGTATGGCTAGCGAGAGATGCGGAAGTTTAATGAAGCGAGGTAGTCGCCAAGAGTTAGGCACCAGATTTGGGGTGCTTGCTTCAAGCCGTAGAGGGCCTTGTTAAGGAGGCAGACCTTGGCCGAGTCGTCGTTGAAGTGGCTTGGCTGTTCCACGTGGACCCTGGTGTCAATGCTTCCATGTGCGAAAGCGGTTTTCACATCCATTTGCTCGATGTCATAGTGCTTGAGGAACGGCTCGAAAAAATCTTTCATCTGAGCAATGGCATATTGCTCCAGGTCCTCAGCAAGATACCGATGGGCGAATGAGTAGACCTTCGCATGTAGAACAATAGCCTCCCCCATGTCGCTTCGGCGAGTGTGTGAGGAGCCGGACCGAGCATCTAGGGAAGCAATCAGTATGCTGAGAGCCGAGTTGTTGAAAATTCAGTGCACTCACTGTGTTCAGTGGTTGACGGTATTGCTTCCTATGTTCCTGTGCCTCGGCTTGACACGTTTCCATGGGACAGTGTAATTCCGGACATAGCAAAGGTTCAGGACACAGTCGATAGTTTCTTCATCAAACTCTGACCAGTCCAGCGTGCTTTCTCCGGCAGCTTCCTGTGGTCTGGTCACCATGGCGGTCAACGCAGATATGCCTTGGATCAGAGGACCAGGTAAGAAATAGAGAATGACCGTATTTTTCCCCACACCAGCCTTGATCGGGCTTTCCCTATAACTGTTTTTTGGTCATTAGTGTTTGAATGAGGTAAAGGAAGGAATGGATTTGTTACCTGCGAAATGATGTCTCCTCTGTTGAGCTCATGATGAATGTCACGCAGTGTTTGAAAGAAGACGAAGGAAGATTGTCAGTAGAGGAAGGGTGTTGAGATACTCGAGAGGTCTGCCTAGGTGTACCCTGCAATCACTCAGGTCCCTGCTGTGCGGAGGCGAGAAAGTTATAGTGCGGTTTGTTTGCTGCAAAGTCAAGGTTTCTTTAGCAAATGTCCTTGATAGGATGATGTAAGGGTCGAATGGGATGAGGCTCAAGTGAGACTTGAATTGAGTGGGAAGAAAGTGCAGTAACTCGGGCTACAGAGATATATTTTAGATATAAAAGGATCACAACATGGCTTATCTTCAAACTGTAGAGGTCATTCTTCGGCATCTATCCCATGGATCATAATTATATAAAGTAATATGCAATCAGAAAGACAGAAAGATATCAGAAAGACAGCAAGATCATCAATATTTAGTATAATCGGCAAGGTAAAAAGCTAGGCTTTGTGGAAGATGGCCTGTTGGCTGTATTTATATGCCTCCAAGGACTAGAACAAAGATATATGCACTTTAAGGAATATACACAAACATACTACAGCAAAGGACACAACGAAACCTTCACAAGAGAATGCTTTGATTATTTCCCATCCACAAAGGCGGCTTTGTTGATATGATAAATATATATCCCACAACCTTCCTGGAAATCGTTGATCATTTCCCATCTTCATTCGCACATAACGTACATTTACCCATGAGATTCACTGAGAAACGTCTGTGAGCAATATATAACTATAATCGGATGTTTATTTGCTATTCCTTTCGCTGTTTGCCATGAACTTTCTCACCTGGTGAACCCCCCCTCCTCCCCCTTCTCTTCTTCCTTCTTCCTTCTTCCTTCTTCCTTTTTTCCTTCGACAACACACCTGGCATCCCCGGCAACTTCAACTTTGCAAAACGAAATCGAATATACATAGCCTCCAAAGGTATTCTCAGTCTTGGTGTCACCCTCTCAAGGTAAGCCTTCTCGCCGTAGAAGCCATTTCGAAGGATCCGAGCTAACATCAACGCGATGGAGACACTACATGATGCATCAAGCTTCAAAGCTCTCTCGCGCAGGTTGAAAAATATCGTATTTCCCAATGTTCCCCAAAATGGAATGTCTGTCTCCTTCTGTCCACTTCCGGACAAAGGGGAGAATGCTCTCTTCCCAGACTGAAATGTCCAAATCTCCATTATATAATCTTCCAAGATCTGGACATCGAAAATGAGGAGAAGGACGATGACATGGGGCCGGACGCAAGGGAGTTGGTTTTCTGGTTGGTTGATACAATACATACATGTTGCAATGCCTGCTTTGTCCATGATTCACTTTGCTTCTTGGAGATTCTATCTTCCATGCTATCATGGAAGTACCCATGTCTTAAAGTCCCTGTCAGGTATACCTTCTCTTGTGATACAACCAGGATGACTAAAGATTGTGCGCCCCCCTCGCCGCAGAAAACCAGTGGACGGCGCATCCTTCCTCGTTTGCACATCGATTTTTGGCTGATGATCCTACAAACTTTGCGGGGCGAAGCATATGATATACAAGTATCTCGAAGACACAGAGAGCACCCATTAAAAGCTCCCGAATGTTGTACGATGCGATTTGGGGCGATCTACACAAACACTACATCACCTGCACTAAAAACCCGATCAAGCCCGACGTGTGCTTCCCAACTTTGTGGCTGTCAACTACATACATTTTCCAGACCACTTCCACCTACCCAATGGGTCTAGTGGGAGTTTTCTGGCGGACGGGGAAAAGTCGTGGTTTGAGGATGGATATGCTTCTCAGTTCGGAAATCCACGACTAATATACGACGTGGTTGAAGACGCCGAGTCCGACTAGGGAAGAAGTTTACAGAGATGTGGCGATAGCTTCCGAACCGGACGCATGGGAATCCAATGCTTCCCTCGGACTGAAACTGTGTTCCATGATGGACGAGAAGGAATCACTGTTCCAACGCACGCTTTTGTGAAATTCAGATCCATCAGGGATGCTTCCAGATAGCGTCGGTTTTGCTGAATGCCCACTTGCGCTGTCGGTCAGCGAGAAATGAGATAATGCATCATTATCTTGTGAGGAACTCATGTACCAACGGTAGAAAGGGTTTTGGGAGATGGTACTGGGGATGGATATTCCGCCTGGTCACTTCACTTCACTTGGGGATAAATCAAAGAAACAAGGTATTCAACAGCCGACTCCCATACCATGTTATGTGAAGGCCAGAAGCGAGAGGTATTTGGTGGGGTCTTATCAATAATATAAACAGCATTGTCCACCAAGGCAAAGTGAATTTCATTTCAGTTAGAGTTACCTGTACTACACATTGTCATACAGTATAGGTACATGTATTTCTGGCAGACTACAAAAGGGAATGTCAAGTCAGTCTTGAAACGTATGATTGCATTGACTATCATGTAAGAAAATTGCGTCGTTAATATCACTACATAACTCCATTCAGCCAGTCAAAAAGGATGGCAAAAGATAAAAAGCAAAACCCATATCGGGGGGAGATCAAAGCATATCCATCGCTTGTCCCGATACAAGCGGCAGACGTCGGCGAGAGGATCCGAAAATCATCACCAAAAACAAAAAGCAGCACGCCATGCAAATGACTTATTCATCCTGTTTGGGAGAACAAGAAACAAGGAGAAAAAGAAATTTTTAACCATCGCTCGAAACCCTCTAAACCTGGGGAGCGGCGGCGAGGACATCGGGAGTAGCCTCGTCGGAGTACTTCTTGAAGTTCTCGTTGAAGAGGACAGCAAGCTTGGTGACCTCGTCCTTGAAGGAAGTGGAGGCGGTCCAGCTCTTCTCGGGGTTGAGGAGCTCGCTGGGGACACCGGCGCAGGAGGTGGGGACGGGCAGGTTGAAGGTAGCGTAGGTCTCGTACTCGGCCTTGGCGAGCTCGCCGTTGTGGATGGAGTCCAGGATGGCACGGGTGTACTTGAGAGGGCAACGCTTGCCGCCAGTGGTGGCACCGGCGCCAACCCAGCCGGTGTTCAGGAGCCAGGCGTTGACCTTGTGCTCCTTGATCTTCTCGGCCAACATGTGGGCGTAGCGCATGGGGTGAAGAGCCAGGAAGGGCTGAGCGAAGCAAGAAGAGAAGGTAGCCTGGGGCTCAGTGACACCGTCCTCGGTACCGGCCATCTTGGAGGTGTAACCAGAGATGAAGTGGAACATGGTCTGCTCGGGGGTGAGCTTGGAGATGGGGGGCAGGACACCGCGGGCATCACAGGTGAGCAGGATGATGTTGGTGGGGTGGTTGTCGGAGACGCAGGGAATCTTGGCGTTCTCGATGTACTCAATGGGGTAGGCGCAACGGGTGTTCTCGGTAAGGGTGGCATCGTCGTAGTCAACAACGCGGGAGATGGGGTCGAAAACGGTGTTCTCGAGGACGGAACCGAAGCGGATGGCGTTGAAAATATCGGGCTCCTTCTCGGCGGAGAGACCAATGCACTTGGCGTAGCAGCCACCCTCGATGTTGAAGACACCGGTGTCGGTCCAGCAGTGCTCGTCGTCACCAATCAGCTTGCGCTTGGGGTCAGCGGACAAGGTGGTCTTGCCAGTACCGGACAGACCGAAGAAGACGGTAACATCGCCATTCTCACCCTGGTTGGCAGAGGAGTGGAGAGTCAGGACGTTGTGCTTGACGGGCATCTCGTAGTAGAGAACGGTGAAGACACCCTTCTTCATCTCACCGGCGTACTCGGTACCCAGGATAACCATCTCCTTGTCGGCGAAGTTGATAGCCACGGAGGTGGCGGAGGTCATACCCTCAGTGAAGCGGTTGGCAGGGAAAGAGCCAGCGTTGTAGATGACATAGTCGGGGTGGAAGTGCTCGAGTTCCTCACGGCTTGGGCGGATCAGCATGTTGCGCATGAAGAGAGCGTGGTAAGCACGAGCGCAGACAACGCGAACGCTGATGCGGTAGCGCTCATCCCAGCCGGCGTAACCATCGATGACATAGATGCGGTTGCGGGTGTTGAGGTAGTCGACGGCACGCTCACGGTTGATACGCCAGACCTGTGGGGAAAAGATTGTTAGTCACCAGCCTTATTGACGTCATGCACGTGTCTCGGGCCAAAGGCGGGGATCGTGGAGCCGCAGCTGAATGCCGAGGGAATGCCGAGGGGCAATCTGGGGGCAAATTGGGAGGCAAAAAAAAGGGCAAAGAAACGGGCAAAGGGAAATATTCTCAAGATGAGAGGGAATGAGGCATATTTCGGCAGAGACGGCATTCCAATGGGTTGCACGAAGTCATGCCGAAAAGCTTGACCTCCCGATGCATATGCAAGGGATCCCAAGTGGATCTCTCATCGGGCCCATCTGCAAGGGTGTATGCTCCCAACATCGACAAAGAAATATCCAGTAAATCGCGCATAGAATAAAAAAAAAAGGTGTAACTCACATCAAGTGTCATGGGCTTGTTTACGGGACCCCACCAGATATCGCCTTCTGAGGAAGCTTCTTGGACGATACGCTTGTCGGAGGGGGAACGGCCAGTCTTAGCACCAGAGTATGCGCTCAAAGCACCGCTGGAGGTGACAGCAGTACCAGTCTCGTATACGAGAGCATCTTCGTAAAGGGCAGGAACAGAAGGGTTGGCAATCTAAGACATGTTAGTCAATGAGACAAGATAGACAGCGACATAGACATGATTAAATGTCAAGCGCAAGGGTGGCAAGGTCTTACAATAGAGACACGGTCGTAGTCAATGTGAGCAGTCTCGTGAAGCTCCTCCTCAAGCTCGGTGTGACCCTTGCTAGGCCTAAGTGAAGACAGTTAGCGACGAGAAGGTAAGGACAGTGAGGTAGGAAGGCAACATACTGAACACCACCGGGGTGCAGCGCAGTGCGATTAACAGATGTGGCAACCATTGTTCTGAGTGAAGTAGAGTGATAGTTATTGTTGCGTTGTTTCGCGATTTGTTGTTGAGTGAAATCTGAAGCCAGAGGACCAGGAGAACTGGAGCGGTCGAGGGGTATATAATCTTTTCCAGCAGAGGCCATAGTCACGATCGGTCTTGGTATGAAGGAGGTTCTCGTGCACTTTCGGTAGTGTTTCTCCACAGTTCCACGGGTGATGTCGGGGCTGAACGCCGAGCTGAAGCGGACACGCGGTTGGTGATGGGATGAAGCACTGTGGGTTGCAAATGCTTGGAGGCGCAGTCCGACTTAACCCGAATGGTTCAAATGGGCACGAACTTGATTCGGAACTAGGGGGATCTATGACCGGGAAAGCGAAGGGTTCTAGAATCAAAAATCACTCATTGATATTTTTCATGAGTAGTGTACGAGGAGAAGTTGATAAGTCCAGTTCATGTGTTCTTTTATGCTTGCTTTGACGGATGCGGCAAACACCTCAACCTAGGTTAACTTTTTAGAATTTCGTCAATCATCTACAAATTAGACTTGTATCTTAATGAAAATGAGTTTTTATTTCTCTTAAAATCTAGGATTTCATCCACGGACGAGAGGAATGACGCGCAATGACTTCACTAGGTCGATATACTTCTAAAAATGTCATGGCCCAGGCAAAAATCGCGGGGAGCTGACATAATCTTGTCGATCAACTTGACCCCCTTCACTTTAATATCCCTCTCTCTTCTGTTTTCGGCTTGCATCAACCCGAGCAGATATCGGAATGTATCGCCCGTGGGAAAGACCAACAGAAAAAATGATATATCTCCCTTTGAACCCGGATGACGACAAGTTCGGCTGCAATATCGGAACGAAATGTCTGGGAGTAGGATTCAGGAGCAAATAACGGCGTTTAACCAGCCGAGGATGATGCACATGCATCCATCGATCGCGGCGGCGGGGACCAATCAGAATCCGTACATTTCCACCTCCTAGGATGGTCGGGTGGGCAGAAGATATTGCCGCTGGGTCCTAGGCCCTATTTTTACTGGCCTTTTGCTGGGCGGCGATAATCGCTCGTTGTGGTTGTGCAATAAGATCAACGCCAGGCTCCGAGTAGTACCTGGGTCTCCATACTCCAACCCCAAGCCCTAAGAAAACCCATGCATATTACGTCCCAACGCCGAAAAGTATGGCCTAGACCCACAGGCTTTGAAGAATGACTCCTAGATAATATCGCACATGAGCGGTCTGTCATGGTTTGCCATCGTGTGCCATGATTGTATGAGTTTCTATCGGTCGCCGTCGCCGTTGCCTCTCGGGATGTTCAGGTGTGGCTTGTGCGATACAGTCAACCCCAGATCCTTCTCCCCGTTAGCGGCGGATCCCGAACCGGCTACGGGCCTCGGGATCGTGACTTTTTTTTCTTTTTTCTTTTTTTTCCCTCCGTTTCTTTGGTCAAATTCCACCCGGTGCCATTCTTCGTGAAACAATTAGTTATTTTTGCGCGATTTGTTTCATCTTACGTAGTGACTGGTCTTTTTTAAACCCTGCCGATCATTATTTTTGATTTTTTCTTTC
Organism: Penicillium fuscoglaucum FM041; assembly: GCA_000576735.1. Classification (NCBI taxonomy): domain Eukaryota; kingdom Fungi; phylum Ascomycota; class Eurotiomycetes; order Eurotiales; family Aspergillaceae; genus Penicillium; species Penicillium fuscoglaucum. The sequence continues at coordinate 134,628 of HG814197.1, forward strand.
CTTGCGTGTGACACGAATACCAGCTGAAGTATGTCACGAATTTGAGGCTTTTTTGTTCACTCCCTGAAGGAGTAAGGGCTGGTGGAGAAAAGGGGGTTTCCCCCTGTCTCCTCCACAAAACGGAATATGTATGGGAGTATAGACCATAGCCGTGATCTTCAATGAATCTATTCACGCATTCCGGGAACTTCACTTTGCCCTTTTTCGTCCACACCCGTCGCATTTTCTTCTTGATTTCCATTATCCGGACTAACATTCACCAACGTGACTAGCATGTAACTAGTAGATGCTCGGTCCTTGATATCAATCACAGCCAATCATTTCTGAAACTTAGCTTCCTAATTTACCCGTTGTGATATGATTCTTGTCTTTCATTCGAGTCTACCTATCTAAAATATCTGCCCAACCAGCGCCGGTTGTTTGAAAATGGCCTGGACCAATTTGAAGGGGCACAAAGATTCACTTGTCTCCTATTTTCCCCGAAACTGACCCTAGCTGGCTGCACGTCATTGTTGATATTATTACTTCATTTTACAGAGTACAAAACTAAGTTCAACTACAATATGAGACGAGCCTAAGAAATCATTATACCTAATCTCGTCCCTAATCCCATGACTTGTCACATTGGGTAGTATTGCTCCGGCCTTTATACATTTCCGTCGACGCGCACTTCTTGGCGTCTTGGCTTTTATCTGGGGAAATTGTCGCGTGGTCTCATCCTAGCTCGAACTGCGGATGCGGGGTATACTTTAATGAGCTACCAGTAAGAAGGCACAGAGGATAAGCCCGTGACCTAACTCGGCGATTTCCATCTAATGATGTAGTTGAGTTTTTGAATTGCAATTCGGACTGCCTGGAGATGCCACGTCCTAGTTCGTTTTTCCGAAGTTGAATCTGTCGGCAATGGTGAATTAGGAAGGTACCTAGGCAAGGATCACCGCAGGTTTGACGGTGTGATATCAAATGCTACTACAACCAAGTAGTTCTGTATTGTTACTATTGTTGTTATTGCAGTATAAACATCTAGCAAAACATCCATGAAGCGCAAAAAAAAGATGCCCTCGTCCAGGATCGAACTGGAGACCTTCGGATGTCAATCTTGTTACCAAGAATGTCATATTAAAGGATATGAGACCGACGTCATGACCAAACTAGACCACGAAGGCTGTCGACCGAGTTGTCGGATAGACCACTCGGAGCGATTGTCTCCAACGGCGCAGGAAATGCCAAGGTGTGAAGTGGAAGAATACAACAGGTTGGGTGCTGATCAAAATGAAAACTACAAGTGTCGTCCATTTGTATATTACTTCAAGTTTTTACTTCTCGCTAATTGATATAATATTCCCATGAATATTTAAGTCGTTTCTCATTCACAATAGTCGAGCTCTTTTCTGCATCGCCTTGAAAAATGAAATGTGCAGCTAGGTGGATCCCACGGGTTCATGGCGATTCTCCACTCACTGAGCTTCGATAGATCCTACATCAACCTGTGGCGGGAAAGCTGCCATTGTTTCTCTCGGAATGTGTACTCTTTTCGAACATGGTGCTATGCCTGTGTACCGGGCTAAGATGGATAGAAATGTTAGAAAATTAGGGATTGCTCAGTATCAGCGGCTCAGTATCAGCGATGCTTGCCCTGCCTCCCTCCCGTTCTGCGTTGGTAGCTTCTATAGTAATTTCGAGGCCACCCAAGACGTGGATATGATTCATATGTGTGAAATTTGACTGAAAACATGAGCGGTTGTGGTTTAACTAACACTTTGGCGGACATCCTTCACAATCCTACGTATGACTATTACGCACAAGGCATTAGTGAACATGTTAGGATATAAGAAGCATTTATCTGTCATCGTTGCTCGTGAACATGCCGATGCCAAGCTGAAGTATGGTGATATCATGCCATTCAGATAACCATTGGGGGTTCATCTGATCCGTCCTAGTATACTGTGGGCTAAGATCGATAAACCCTAATAGTATTCCGCTCTGAAAGTACACCGGCTTTGTGAATAAATATATTGAACCCCCAAATATCAAACTTGAATAAAAAGAAGTCAAACACTCTAGTACAAAATAACCTCATTACTAGTAGCTCCAGCCTCAACCCACGCACCGAGCAATTTCCTTGCGACTCCCGCAACAAGTTGGTGGTAGTTAGGCGGCGGGACAGCACCAGGAGGAGGCTTGCGACTTGGATCACCAGCAATCCACAAAACTGGATCTTGCGAGATACTAGCGACATCATCACGCAATGCCTCAATATCCTCCAAGTCAAACCCACGGCCGAAGATTATCGCACGCACAGGCCGACTGTAGTCTTTCGTGCCGACGTCGTTGACGTGGGGGGATTGAGGATCCCGGCCTGCGAGGAGGTGGGGAATTTCGGATTGTGCTGCTGAGAGGCTTTGGATGAAATGGGTTACTGTTGGGCATTAGCAAGCCGGTTCTGAGATAACTCGGATTCTTTCCAAATCAAGAATAATATGCTCTACTAACCTTCAAATTCGGGGAGGAGGAGCTTAGACACCGGCTTGCCGATCCCGGAGTCTAGGGCACAGACAACGATTGGGAGAGGGGAGGACATTGTGGAGATGTGAAGAATGGGTGGAGTGATCTGTATTCGCTTTTTTAATGTGATGGGAATTCGAATTGAGAAATTATAAAACGAGCAGGCATCCCCTGTATTTATCTCGAAGTTCGGAGTCCGACCTACTAGATGCGGCTCGGGAGCGGAGACTATACAGCCCCACTGGTGTCAGTTTTGGGACTAGCGACATCCATGTTATTAACTTGGGACTATTGGAATCATTTGGAATTTACTCCGATTTATAGATGTCTGGTATTCATAACATTCAAGGCGACTACCTATGTATGTAGTATGGAGGTGTATAGATAAATTAAGTTATGCTTTATGCTTTGCTCCACATGTCCACATGGACAGGCAATCTGTCTAGACGTCATACATCAATCACCATTGGGGATATTAGCAATTTACTACGACAGTTTCCTTTTGACAACATTCAAATCATGCCTTACACAGTCCCCCTGGGTACGCCAATAAAAGTGAAAAAATTATAATAATAACAATAAATATTATATAATCAAAGTGGCCACGGTAACCTCTCCCAACTATAACACCTGACGGGGGTTACCGTAGCCAGTTTAAAGTGGGGTACCCTGGCTTGGCATGACTCCTAACCCCCGTCAACTGGGTGCCAGTAACCCGTACATGTAGCTAGGCTTGGAATGAAATGATTGGGTCGTTCCCTTGCATAGAAAGGTAAGCGGCCCCACCCACTCGACTAAGCCAGTTAGGGCAAGAGCTTGCCCGAAACTGTACCTAAGTTGAGTACTCGACATACTCTACTAACGTACAGCCAATACCTAGGTAGTTTCTTGAAGAACCATCTTCTTACTATAACACACCTTACTTTCACCTTGTTTTTGAAAAATGGAGTCCTTAAATCCACACAGGATTTTTCTTATAACCGAGATCCTCGAGATGATCCTGCTCAAAACCGACATGCGTACATTACTCACGTCGGCGCAAAGGGTCTGCCGGAGATGGCACGGTCTAATCAAAGACTCGTCCGACCTACAAGCCGCCCTATTTTTGAAGCCTGTTCGATACACTCCGCCGCGAGGGGTACAAGGGATTCGCAACCCATTAATAGCAGACTGTATATGGCCATGGTTTTGTGGAAGACACGCACGGAAGTGGGGAGCACCGCCTATGGAAGTAGAGGTAGAGATACCTCAGAGTCATCCTCGGGATGATGAGCCTTTCTTCAGAGAGGGGGCAAGTTGGACGGGGATGCTATTCCAGCAACCTCCTCGATCATGCATCGGACTTGTGGAGAAAGAGGGAAAAGCGGTCGATGGTCCAGCATACACAGAGATTGAAGTTCAACCGGACGGGGACTATCTAAGAATTGGCGATATAGCCATTCCTTGTGCGACGCTTGCCGTGGCGATAGTCCACCCTCTGCCGGAGGAAGGACTGATTTGGATTGGGCGTATTCGGACGGAGGAAGAGTTAGAAACATATCCTTTTATAGCAGAATATCCACCACCAAGAGACAGCCAACACGGTGACATCCCACAGAGCCATGTGACATACGCTAAGTCGGTATATTTACAGGATTGTGATGTTGTATTCTTTACCATGGAATGCGGGTGGATTCGAGGGAAGTATGTTGATGGATATCCCGACAACCCTACTTCTGGGCGGTTAGGTAAGTGGTTGTGGGATATGCGCGCGAGTTGTAGGTTTGGGTATATATCTATTCCGATGCTGGTAGACTAGGCGCTTGCAAGATCTGCTGCCTTCCTAAGCGTGATTCAGCAACGGAACTTGCTAAATTTGTCCTTTATATTTAGTCAATCAAGAAATGTCAAGCTTCTACAAAGTATTAATACGATACTAACTTGAACTTATCTCGGCATCGGGGACTGTAGCCTCTGGAAGAAATAGCCAACGGAACTTGGGAGTGCTAAGGTTACCTAGGTAGTAACTACCTATTGGGCTAGTCCTGACTAATCGAGGCGAACCTCCATGTTATTTCAGCGCCTATTGATGAAAGGGCTAAAGAATGTTTTGCGATCACCGTAGCGATTCTACTTTCTTAGCTACCGAATACTGGTATCACTACTGAATTACACACTACCATATAAATTGATCACAAACTTCGTTTCGCCCCCAATCCGACCCAGCACTATCCAGCAAACTCTGAGGATTGGTGCCGACAGCATGAATGAATAGTTGAGGACCATGAATCCTCGGTGAGAGCCAATGTCACAATTCCAAATCGCATAGATGGCAAAAGCGAGTGTCGCTAGGACACCAATCGCAAGCGATGATAGGACATAGGCGAATGTTTCTCCGGAGAAAACCTCTTTGGTTGGCATAGCATCAGCTAAGAAAGACCTCGGAGTCTAACTGATAATAATGGCCAAGAGGGCATATAGTCGCTCGAAGAAATGGTGAACCAACGGATATCTGAATTGTAGGTTGGTATTGAATTGGATCAGGCCAACGACAATTGCTATAGAGCCAGCAATTGTGTGAGAGAACATTGCATTAAAGTTGCGTAGATATACAACGATCTAGCCTCCTTTATTGTCGGAAAGAGTGCCTGAGCCGGTTCCGTACACGAATTCGGGAGATATTAGGATGGCCAACACTTTGTCGCTCAGGTTTACTTCTCTCGGATTGGACTATCGGAGGCTAAGCAGGTAAGGACTCAGGTATCGTGGGCGTGGGGCATGACGCGCACGGTTGATTGTTCAGTGGGCTTGGGACGGGTAAACTTGTTGATTAAGAAAGGCGAAGGATATACAGCTAGCTAAAGATACATGAGTCCCTGCAATAACTTCATTATTCCTTCCGGGCATTGCGGTGGTGGCGGGTCGATGGTAATCTATTATGACTCAATATCCATTGGAGAGTCATCATGACCGGCTGAGCTAGTGAATCGATGCTTCGTTTTATTTACGCTTGATTGAACAGAGGCAATTGGCGACTTTTGGGACGCGTCGACCATTATCGCGAGAAGGAGGCCAAAGACCTTAACGTTCTGCGCCTGGTCTTGGCCCCAGTGGAGGGTATAGGAGGACCACTTTGAGATGTCAGAATAACACCGATAATGGTAGTAGACATTCTTCTCACTCGCCTTGCCGTCACGGCTGATCTGGTAGAAGTTAAAGGTGTAGTAGCTGTCTGTCGCCATACCGTACACCTTGATGTTCCCCTTTCCGCGTTCCTTTCGGCTAGAATGGACAAGCCCTCTAAACTAGTCAGCGATGCTCCTAGTGCGATGGATGAGACTGACCCATGTACGCAAGCGCCTGGGCCTGACCCTTTCCAAGCTCGGCTCGTGTCTTGGCCTCCACAATGACCAAGGGCACTCGTAATCCTCTCAGATCGCTAATTCCAGGTGGGATCAGCCTTTGTGACAGCGGCTTCCCAGGCAGATTCTTCCCACAGGATACATATCCTCTTACTAGGCACAGGAAGGCCGAATACGCTAATGACGTAGTCCGCAAGAAGTGCCATCTCCCAGCGAAAGTGGATCGTCGCTGCAAAAATCGGTGCTCGTTCCTTGAACTCATCGCGTTCGTAGTATGCACGTAAAGTTCCCCCAAATCCCACCATCCGCTCTCTGTCCCAGTCTCCGGGGCAAGTTTGGTGGAAAATCCGTCCCATCGCTTTAATCCGCCCGTGTACAATGTTGTCTGTCATCTGGTGAACAATCTCTTCAACACCACCAGTGCTTGCGGGGTCAGCCTCGCGGAAGGTAGGGTTGTCTCGGTGTGTGTTTCGGAGGTCACGGATGTCGGCTGGGCCGGTGTAGGGGTTGGAGGCGAGCTGCTCCCATCGGCGTTTGAAGTCTGCTAGGGGGTCCCCGGTTTGCCCTGTCCAAGAGAGATCCCACCCATCACCCTGGGCGCTGAAACCGAATTCCTGTTCACTCCAAAGCCGAGTTACGCGATGCTCACATACTTCCCAGATCGAATGACAGAAAGCATTATACGTCTGGGTTTGGCTTTCGTCGGGCTCTTCAGGCTGCAGGGGTTGTAGCGAAAGCAGAGCCGCAACTGCGGCCGATGCTATGGGAGACTTCACACGCGTTCGATGTTCCGTATTTCGTTGTAGTCTCGTCGGCAGTTGCCATGGTGGTATGGTCGAAATCTGGGCTTGTGACCCAGCCACTAGAGTGACATGCCGTAGTAATGAGGGTGACACGTATGCCGAGCTCAAGCACACCTTTAAGTCTCACCATGCTCAGACCCCTCTGCGTATCCCCGTTGTTTAAAAGCAACTGAAAGTTTGGGAGTCCGTAGCAGAGATAAGAAGGAGAAGGGGGGCTGACGTTCGCCCTTCTCGCTTTTATCAGAAATTGGTCAATCATTCTCGCCGGGCTAACCACAGTCACAGGCGAGAGTTCATCGCTGTCCAGGAGCTCTTGGCTCAAGCCTATCTTTCGTTCCCCATAGGGGTTTCCATGCAGGGACGGGCCGTACTTCTTGACGAGCTTGGCGGGTTCCACAGCGGTTTGCCCAGTTTGCTGCATCCCGAGTCCTTTGAACAAATAGTTGAAAGCGTAAAAAGCCGAGATGAACCAACCCTCGTCCGCCGAGAGGCTGGTAAGGTGATATAGAGGCTATAGGGGTATGAGCTCTTTTGAATTGAAAGTAACGCGAGGATGGAGAGAGGGAAAAGAAGGGGAAAGAACGGTACAACCTTGCTTATATATGTATACCTAGGTAGCCTTGTCACGTCTTTTGGATGTCTTTTGAGATACCTTTTAAGATAGCTTTTAGGATAGCTTTTAATATGCCTTTTAAGATGTCTTTTGAGATGTCTTTTGAGATGTCTTTTGAGATGTCTTTTGAGATACCTTAGAAGATACCTTTTGAGATGGCTTATGGGATGTCTTTCAAGAGGTCTTTTAAGAGGTCTTTTGGGATGCCTTTTGAGATGCCTTTTGAGATGCCTTTTGAGATGCCTTTTGAGATGCCTTTTGAGATGCCTTTTGAGATGCCTTTTGAGATGCCTTTTGAGATGCCTTTTGAGATGCCTTTTGAGATGCCTTTTGAGATGCCTTTTGAGATGCCTTTTGAGATGCCTTTTGAGATGCCTTTTGAGATGCCTTTTGAGATGCCTTTTGAGATGCCTTTTGAGATGCCTTTTGAGATGCCTTTTGAGATGCCTTTTGAGATGCCTTTTGAGATGCCTTTTGAGATGCCTTTTGAGATGCCTTTTGAGATGCCTTTTGAGATGCCTTTTGAGATGCCTTTTGAGATGCCTTTTGAGATGCCTTTTGAGATGCCTTTTGAGATGCCTTTTGAGATGCCTTTTGAGATGCCTTTTGAGATGCCTTTTGAGATGCCTTTTGAGATGCCTTTTGAGATGCCTTTTGAGATGCCTTTTGAGATGCCTTTTGAGATGCCTTTTGAGATGCCTTTTGAGATGCCTTTTGAGATGCCTTTTGAGATGCCTTTTGGGATGTCTTTCTTGAGGTCTTCTCGGAAAAGTATTGTTGAACATGCATGCATGGCATACTTGTTTGCCTGCAGACTGAGCGCTTGTTTGTTGGATGCAGGGTATAAATTCCCTGCTTTCCCATCGATTAAAATTAACAACTTCTTCTTCTTCTTCTTCTTCTTCTTCTTCCTTCATCATCTCTCTATCTTGTAGTACTCCACTACAACAAGTATCCTAATGTCTTTTCAAGATATTCCCTCCTTTACTGGCTGTTATACCTAGAAGGATAAGAATGATCATAATTAATATATTGATATAATGCCAGGGTGAATAAAAGCCGATATCCCCCCCCCCCTTTCAAAACATTCTTCTACTGCCTTTGCCTATTCTTTATCCCTCCTATTTCATTTATCATTCTCTCACTTTCTTACCTTACATCGAAAATGGGAAGAGACTGGGTCCGTCAACCGGAGGAAAAATCGACATGGGAACAGTCTCAACTTGGATGGTCTTCCACTTTTCCATCCACAATTACTGGGACAATGTCAAGCAAGAAGCACGTCTCACCCTATCTTATGTCCGCTTGACGGACGAAGGGATTTTCTACTGCATCTGTACCATGACACCTCACCAGCGGACCTCGCGGTTCCAGGCCGACTTCGACCAACATGGAGACATCCGGACCTCACGTATTCTATTGGACCCCCCAATGATTGTTTGGGCTAATGGCCTACCGTGGTTCCCTGTTTACAAAGCTTTTTCCGTCCTCTGTGGAAGTTGGAATGCGGTATCCTATCTAGTCGGTCGCAAATATCGGTCAAGTATCTCCGAGTTCTACCTTGGTGCAGCCTTAGCCCCGCCCGAAGCAGTGCAGGCGAGCCAAGAAGATTCCCTCACCTCTTCATACTTTCTTCCTTGCATCCCTTTTTGACATCAAGAAAAGGGCCTCCCTCCCCTTCTCCTATCGATGAAACATGGAGCCATCATCCTCATCCCACAAATCTGAAGAAGACGTCTATATGCTGACCGAAACGGGACCGGGACCTAGCGACTAGGGAATTCCCAACGTCCGATGACTTTGCCCTTTAGTGTACAACAGCTGGTGCCAGCACAACAAAACCATACCAATGCGTTGGTATTGAGCTACTTGCTCCAGATAGAGAATTCTATGGCCTTCGAGCCCGATCAAGTCAAGCCGGCAAACAAAGTGCCGTATTTCTCCTCAGCATGGTCTTATGCCTGGGCCCACCGGCCTAAGTAATCCTTGATGTCGGTTCCCAGATTCTAGAGCGGGAGAATGGTGATTGTCCTACCATCGTGAACGGAGCCATGCTTTATTACAGATTGGTTTTTGCCAACTTAGATATGACCTAGTCGGTCGGGTTGAACTTTTCGGGCATCAGTTAGACTAGCTGGAAAAAGTGCCGTCTACGAGATGCCCAGCTCGGGGCACCCAGAGACATGAAGCATGCCCCTGATCAAAGGGGTCGCGCGAAGCAGCAAGATCCTTCTGGGACCGAGCAAGCCTTTTTTGCGGCCGTGCGGGGCATCTAGATCCTGACACACAGGATGGGTCCTGGTCTAGTCTTGTCTCATCGGTGGTCCGCGCATACTGCGATGCGGAACCGGGTTCGTGGGATTTCGAACTTACTGCAGCTGCACAGATTGAGGTATGGGCAGGACGTGTCCGTACGTTGACGGATGACCTGGGTCCTGCGGAACCCGTCGACATCTCGGACGTGAGCCTTGTGAGCGTCTCAGCTCTCAGTATCGTTGCCCGTGGTACGGCGTTCGCGGATAAGGCTTTGGAGGACGTTCGAGCAGTTCTGTGTGTGTGTATAGTCAGTCAACTACAGCAGTTATGACTCGGATGCACGTGCGCGATATCCGTGCTGATATAACAAGGACGGGTGCCCTGAGGGCACGAGAGAGCTCCTTTAAAATCCAGATCAACCATGGTTTTCAAAGTAGCTTCGACTATCAAAGAGGCAGTATTACCCACACATTGTGGTTTTCCTCACGAATCGGTTAAAAAAGGAAGACACGCAAAGGCTCCAACATCTCATGACGGTTCACGGCCAATTTAATGTGTTTGGTTTAAATTGGCAAGCCATACCTGACTTTGCCACGGAGAAGCAGCGAAGTTGGCATGGCCAACAAAACCGAAGAGCGGCGTAGTAATGAGCGGCCGGTGCGAAGGGAAAACCATATTGCTTTGTGTTGGATGCTTAAGGCATCACGTGTTTGATAGAACCTACAGATAGTTTGCCTGCTCTCTCTCTTCCTCTCCCTCTCCTCTTCGTCTGTCCAACTCAATACATACAGTCTTTCTCTATGAGCATACACATACTGTATCACTTTGAAGGATCTGACATCTGTGAAGGCCACTTTTGGAATGGAGGCGACAAAATCGGAATCTAGGAATAATTTTGCGTGGCCAAATGTCAGTCCCCACGTCAAGGAAAGGATCTATACCAGCTAGCTGAATAAATCGCTTGGAAAGAAGAATGGCTATCAACAATGGCTACCAATTGTGGCTGTTCCGTGACATTGACTTCCAAGAGAATAATCCGGGCGAAGCACATTAGAGGGCCCTTCAACTGATGAACAGTGCCGCTCAATTCCACAAAGTCCCCCCTGCCGGAGATTTGGAGGAAGCCATGAAAGAACATCCCTCACCCCACCAGTTCCAATTCTTGATGTGGACATTCATGCAGCAAATTGACTTCATGAGCGAGATAAAGGACCAAATCCTAGCGGAGCATGACCAGACATTGGCCTCTACTCTGAGATACCGGGAGTTGTAGACATCATATCATATCGAGGCGGATGTCGGGCGGTACAATTCTCGGCAGCAAGACGCCGTAGCTGCTGAGCTGGAACTTCCAAAAGGAGAAGTAAATGGTGGGCGAGGTTAATCAAGCATCCCCTGTCACCATTGCGTGGCAGGCTCTGGCTCTCCGAAATTGCCGCTGGTCGAACCGATCCGTCCCTGATTGATGCTCGCCTCTCGCTACCCGTTCCATCACTTCTCCCCAAATCGTCCCCGACAGGTTAACTACTGATGTTATTACCCATTAGTATCATTAGTTAGCTAATCGGCCTGGGCCGTAGCTAATCCTAGCCGCTCGTTAGAGAATGCATCTTTCATCTTCTGCCCACAAAACACCATAACTACTATGTAACAAATGTAGTCTTGTCCTATTCTGTTGAAAACTCATATCGATGACATGGACTTTGAGGTCGATACTGCCGCTACTAATTTCTTTCTCCGTTTCATTTGCTTTCAGACCTTTTTCTTTTGTCGAGGGCGCAGGTGTCAAGTTTTGATATGCGCGCCATACATACATGAGTAACATGACCCTATCTATTGCTGTATGTTTTGTTTATTAGCAAACACACTAATACGAAGTTCATCTATTCTTCAAGTTCTGTATTAATTATTTCCTTTTACCGTATTAGCCTATCTATATAAGCGTGTAATAACTGAGCAATAAAATGGCCCTGAGCGGGGCACCAGTCAGGCGGGGTAGAAAAGTCAGCAATTTTCTCGCCCAACGAGGTTTACTTCATTTCTCCCACATCTCCGAATAATCATTTCTTAAAATAAATTACTTAGATCAAAGGTATGCATGGGCTGTGTCTTGTTTTGTATCTCATGAGGACCTTGGTGGTTGCTAACGCTTTATCAGATCTACTTCATCTATCATCAACAATGAACGGACACGCTGCCTGCCCCAAGTGTGGTGCCGCCGCTGACGGCGCTGGCAAGAGCTGTGGCGCCTGTGGTGCTGTATGTTGATTCTGCAGTACTTTGGTGTGAGCTTATACTAACCATCCTAGACCTGCCCCGTTTAAAGCATCCCTCGAGCGTTTTGGGTGAGGGGTATTGGAGTTGGGACTGTTTGTGGAGTAGAGATGGCGCGAGGATGAGCCAGGGCAGGACTTGGATATCGATATTGTCCATAGGTAGCAATGATATGATGACAGCGACGAGAATGAATACAAATATATCCGAAACCAAGTGCGATTGTTATGTTATGTACGTAAACAAAAGAAACGACGTGAGGACATTTCCCTAGAATGATAAAAAAAAAAGATAGAAGACTGTTCACAGGCGAGAGAAACAATCATCAGGATATAGAGTGCGCAATAAGAATACCTCCTCGTCTCGTTCCTCCCCATTCCCGGGTCAGCAGCCGGACCCAGAACCCCAAAATCACCCAAGTAGAGGGACATCAACCACCCACTTTATCATGGACAAAGTATACACCGCTTAGACAGGTCCGGCGGTCTTGCGCCACTGGGACCAAACACCGATCAAACTGCTGACGGTACCTGTGATACCGACAAGGCCATCGTCGAGGTTAAGGACACCAACAGCAGTCAAAGGCGCAGCCAGATCACAAACATCAGAGATGAGTTGTATCCGAGCAGCAGAGCGCTCCCTAGTAAAAAAATATCAGCATACGATTCATTTCCTCATTCGGGTAATAAGCAAGGAACCCATACTTCTCAATCTTCTTAGCCTCAACAACACCCTCACCCTCCTTACGGTCAATAGTCTTCTCCTTCTCCTGAAGACGAACAAGAGTGTAAACACCAGCCACGGTGCTGAAAATCAGACCCGCAGCCCAGGAGCGGTAAGCGGACTCCTGCAACCGCTTAGCGGAAGACAGTTTCCGAATTCCGATGACATCGATGACTGTGATAGCGTCGAGAGTCAGGTATCCGGCATAACCGAGCTGGCGGCCGATAGCCAGGTAGCGCAGGACGGGGTCGACGGGACTCTTGTTATCGAAGGCGACGGCAGCGGCCTTGAGATGCTCGAGGAATTTGCCGATACGCATAATCTTGCGGGTCGTGCCGAACTGCTTCTTCACGGCATTGTACGGGTCGATCGCCGACTGCGGCTTGTTCGTCCGGTATAGGTACCACGCGTAGAATCGGGAGAAGTATTGGATTGTGCGGAGGAGCTTATCGCGACCGACTATAGGTTGCGTGGATGGTTAGCTTGAGTGTTCGGGTAGGAGCTCCGCTGGGCTTCTCGGCCGAGTTCCCGACAGATAGGAGTTTTGCTCTGGGGGTATTGTTGTGGTCGCCAGGTGTAATAGGGGTTTTGTGTGTGCGTGTGTATGTGTGTACGGATAGAGGTACCGGGATGTTGCTTTTTGGACTCTGGGGATGTGTCACGTACCGGTTGTCGCGACGAAGCGCAGCCAGTGCGCCAGCGCAGGGTGGTAGATGAGGGTGTTAGCGACCATTTTTTTTGGCAGTTGTCAATGGAGATGAAGAAAATGCAACTTCGGACACCTAGGAATGGAGGATGTCAAGAGTCAAATGTGATGGTTCACAAGGGAAAAGGGAGTCGGTAATTGACCGGCGTATGGAGCCGGAAGACCGACCTCGGCTGATCTCGTGCGTGTGGGGAGAGATCCGGAGTACAATGTAATGGTATTTACGATTATTACAACCTTTATAGTATTTGAGGGCTTATTCTAGTGAAATCTCTTGAAATCCCTTGAAATGCTTGATTTCCATCTCCACGACTGTTTTATCCACTCGGCTTTCACTCTCCTCTGTTTTTCACGTGAGTCTGCGTCATCACATTCTTCCGACATTGCGTCTTCGATATAATCTGATTTTATACCCTTTTTTATGCCCGGTATTGCTCAAGAGTATTCCTTCGGACCTTATATACAAAGTTAAATCTAGTTCCAATTTCACCCGAGAACATCGTCAACAATATCCCCAATGAATAGCATCAACATTGAATCAAGCACTCTGGTTAGCCCTACCTAGGTATACCCATAGGTTGCCAGATCCCGTCCTAAGCCAAGCGAATGGATTCCTTTTCACATGCTCTGCCGAAGACCGTATTTATAATCCTTCCAGTGGACCTAGTAGTGGGCGATTTCCAATATTTATTTGTCTGATTATGTATATATATGGACGACATTGAAGTTCCCACTTGAATTAAATTGACTGTCAATACAAGTCAGGAGTTCAGCTTCCATCCCGCCAAATTCATCACCAGCAGATCAAATAGAAGATGCCCGCAATCCTTTCATACATTCATGGGTCATGTCGCAGGGGCAGGGGCAGGGGCAGGGGATGGGATATCTCAAGTCGCAAGGGCCGGGTAGTCGCTGTCTCATGAATGGTATCTTCTCGTTTGTTTTACTGAATATGCATTGCCGCGTATGGATGAAGTCCGTGAAATTAAGTAAGGTTGGTTGGAACACAACAGCCCAAAGGGGTGAGCAAGTATGTGTCTGGCGCAGTAGGGCTGGGATCAAATTACTCTTGGTCGCGAATGTCGCTCTGGCGGTTATGGTTGCCCATTTGGGTGGTATCGTAGCCGTTAGCCTCGAGGTAGTCGCGGAACCTGGCATCCTCGAGGGTAATGGTGTCCTAAGAAAAGGTGAGCACATGAACAAGGTACTCTATCTGCAGCAGTTCATACCTGGTCGATATGCGGCATCATGAAAATAGCCATGAATGCGGCCAATAGGCACAGGGAGCTGGAGACGAAGAATGGGTCCTGGCCTGCGCGGATCGGGTTGGGTGCATTCTTTTGGATGACTGGAATCACGTAGGTGCCCACGAAAGCCCCGACCTTCCCGATAGCAGCAGCGTATGAGTAGTATTGACCACGGATAGCAGTAGCGCTGGTCTTGGCGGCGCAGAGACCGATGTTATCGCCCGGTCCCATTTCACCGAGAGCAGAGAAGATTCTGTCTGAATATTAGCATTGGCAATTGCTAGTCTAAGAATTCAGTAAACTTACCCGAATACGACAACAAAGGCTGCCACATTCTCTGGGGTCGCAAGCCACTTGTAGCATCCGGCCATGATGAACCCGATGACGCCCTGGAGTCCAACGCCAATGGCAAGGGTGTAACGAGGGCCAATCCAGTCACTCATGAAGGCTCCAAGGGCAGAGCCTGGAATGTAGAAACAGTTGACCACGGTAGTCCAGCCAAAGCTCTTCCACAAAGGAGCCGAGTCACCCAGGATGATCTGTAGCCAGGCTGAAGAGTAGATACCGAAACTATAGGCAGAGAAGTCGTAAAGGAACCAGATGATAGAAACAACAGCCTATAAATCACACCCAGTCAGTTAGTCCGTTCGGCTTATAAAAGCAACATGCAGCAGGGATTTTTACCAAGCGCTTCCAATAGAATCTAAATTCGTTAGTCAACAGGTCCACACACTGGGAAATATCGTACTTACTTGATAATTAGCAAGATCGGGAACTTGTGCATGCGCTCCCGGTTGAACTCCTCAGGCTCATCCATCTTCAGCCGGAGGTACATCAAACTCAGAGGGGGGATGACTCCCAGGCCCAGAGCTACACGCCAGCAAGCGTGCAGGTGGTTCTCGGTGAAGATCAAGACGAGAATCATGGACACTAAAGCAGCAACCACGAAACCAAAATCGATCTGGAAGTTGGTGAACATGATAAACCAGCGATTGCGATGACCGCTCTTGAGCTCTCCGGTATTCTCTGCAGCGCCGACTGACCCAGCAGGGTATTCTCCACCAATACCAATTCCCAAGAAGAAACGATAAGCCGTCAAAGCAGCAAGCATGCCGCCCAAGCTGCCGCCAGCTCCATAGGATCCAGCACCGAGAGCTGCAAAGACAAACAGGATAATGGTGGAGATCATCAAAGACCACTTGCGAGACCAGTGATCACTAGTGTATCCGAATATCAACATACCGACCACAGTGCCGGCAAAAACAATCGAAGAGACATTCTGTTGGGCTGTCGAGTTGGTGTATGCATCTCCGTAGATCTGTGTCAGCATGGTACCGACAGGACCAATGACCTAGATCCAAGGTTGTTAGTAAAGATTAAATAAACATTCGCCAAGCTGCACACCCATGTGGAGCATTGTAGCTGCGGGGCTGCGCACACGAGGACGAAACACAACGTACCTGGTTCAAGTAGCCATCAGAAAAGAGACCAGCACCACAGGCAATAGTGGGCCAACTACGTTCCCAGCGACCCTTGGGCGTCTTTTCGAGAGGCGATAGCTCGACAGGGTTCTCCTCGAGGGGACCGACGCCCTTCTCGGGCATCTTTTCAGAGTAGGACTGAGGTTCGGCCATTTCGATCGTGTTCGGGAATAACAAGAAGGGATTTGACTGTATTCAATCGCGCGGTGAGATTGAACCTCCTAGGGGTCAAAGGGATAGTAAAACTGGCACGAGATCAACGAGAGTTACTGTGTCACGCGATCACAATAACAAGGGTCGCGTTGATCAACTGTAGGTGTCTCTGCGAACAGAGAAGGGAAAAGAGAAGTGAAGCAGAGAGGAAAGATAAATAAGACCCATGGGGGGGAATAGTTGACAATTAAAAAAAAAAAAGAAAAAGAAAAAAAAGAAATCTCGGGAATAGCATCAATCTAAGTCGCATGGGGAAAAAGTACCTAGTACCTATCATAGAGTGGTAAAGACCTGTGTTTGGCCAAGTATCGGAACTTAGTGGAACCCCGGCCCCCAAGCTTGATTATTCTAAGCATTTAGCTTTTGAGAATGCCCGCCAAATACATTTGTAGGCCAATGATACACCCCAGAAATATCATGGACCTGTCTCCAACCAATGGTGTGTGTCTATCTAGATAGGTCGGTCGGGGGAGGGGGGTAGGTTGCACTCCTACATGGACTCGGTCACTCCGAAACTCCCATCGAGATGGGTTGATATCGGTATCCAAAAAGTGAACACGCGGCTTCCCGATTAAATCCAATATGGAAATCGGTTCCAGGGTGTCTTAGAAGGATGTTAGGTGGTTGGATAGAGGGAGCGCATATCCCTATAAGATACGCACGTGCTTCGGTATTTCCCCGTTGGTCTTAGAGGCTGGCAGCACCTGCCTGTTTCTGGAATAGTCCTATTCTGCAAATGAAAAACACATTTTGGAAGGATCAAGAGTAGCCGAATCAGGACAGTGTCAAAACGGGCAAGTTTGACACATGGATAACAAAATCTAAACTTTATGTGCTCGAGGCAAATGCTAAGCAACGGTTTCCAGGTCTTTTATAACGCCCATAAAGTTAACAATTCAGCCCTATGTTGTATGACGGAATATCACTACGGAGTACTCCGTACTCAGGTCAGGCCTCGGGCTTGAGTCTTGACCATAATATGTAACATACAGCATGTTATTGCAATTGATTTATAAAAGCGTTTTCTCAAGTCAACACGTGGAATTCCTATGTTGTAGAATTATCTTTAGGGTGGACCTAGATCCAATGTGATTACCACATATATAACCCAGAGTAGACAAGCAGATATATTGCACACATGTATATATCTTTCAAGAGCGAGAGAAATGGAAAGAAATATTTCTTTCCACAAAAAAACAAAAACAAATATATTTTGAACCTAGATGCGACCGGCATCTCGTACCAGACCAGATCGATTTTATCAGGACGTTCGAAGGGAGAAGGCCAAAGAAGGCTCGGCACGGAGAAACATTCCGCCAGCTGAGCTCGGCCTACGGTGATGCACCTGGCTTGATCTCATCCCCAGACATCACCAGCTTCCATCTTCTCCCTCCTCTATTGCATCGTTTTCTTAATCGTACCAGTTCGGTCAGCATCACCAGGTCCCCATCGTCACCATGGGGTCTGATCCGCAGTACATCAAGTTCCCCAACCTCTCCATCGCCCAACATGTCTTCAATCTCTCCAACCCAGCATGCGCGCCAGCCGTCCAACAGAGCTCATTGAAGAAGCTCCAAGAGGTTATCTTGGAGCACAAGATGGCTCCCTTCTACCGGCATCTAGCTCATCCCACCGAAGGCATCTTGAAAAACTCCGGCGAAGGCGTAACACAGCACCCACAGAATGGAGGGAACTCAACGAAGCCTCTCATCACTTCCAATCTTCTTGCATCTCGCAAAACACCGTTGAATTTTGATTTCCCTTGGGATGAGAAGCTCTACCAGTCTCTACTGGAGGATAACAAGAAAGAACTGGAGACCTTCCAGAAGGAGGAAGATGAGGCGGAAGAGGCTGCTGGAGAGACCGAGGTACAAGCTGCGCGCGGGAAGCGAGCTGAGTTCTGGGCTCGCGTGGGAGATAAGGTGAGAATCATTCGTTTATATTTGCTCAAGCTTCTAGCTAACACCAGTATTTCCAATAGGACAAAGCCGTCGAATCCCACGAAGCCCTCCTCGAAAAGACCGGATTCCTGGGCACCAAGATCGATCTCGTGATGGCTATGCTCCGCATCGGACTCTTCTTCGGCGACCTTTTGTTTGTGAACAAGACCATTGAACGAGCAGAGACCTTGGTGGAGAGTGGTGGAGACTGGGACCGTAGAAACCGTCTCAAGGCATACAAGGGATTGCATTTGCTCACTATTCGCTCTTACAGCCTTGCCGCTCCTCTCCTTCTCGACAGTCTATCTACCTTCACAAGCTACGAACTTTGCAGCTATTCTTCGCTGGTGATTTACTCGGTGCTTGCGGGATCTTTGTCACTCAAGCGTGTGGACTTCAAGGCGAAGGTAGTGGATGCACCGGAGATCAAGGCTATCCTTGGCTCTGGGGAAGACCAACTGGCTGCTCTAAGTGGGGAAATTTCCTCGGGCCCCGGTGCCCGGGATGAGGAGATGAAGGATGCAACGGCGTCACTACCCACACCCGCCGGTGCCAAGACCGCTGTCAACATTTCCTCTTTCTCAACCGGCTCCGGTGTGGCAGTGGAGGCCGAGGCGCCCGTCGATTTCGCACCGCTTGCAAACCTGGTTACCAGTCTCTACAACGGCAACTACCGCTCATTCTTTGTGGCACTCGCCGCCGTTGAGGACCAGTTCCTGACACAAGACCGGTATCTGCACGAGCACCGGGCCTGGTTTGTTCGCGAGATGCGACTGCGCGCCTACCAGCAGCTTCTGCAGAGTTACCGCGTGGTGGGGCTGAGTGGCATGGCCAACGACTTCGGTGTGACAGTAGACTACTTGGACCGGTATGTGCTGTCTGGATCTCTTCGAATATTACCTCATTTGCTGATCATAACCACAGGGACCTTGCTAAATTCATTTCAAACAACCGCATTGCGTGCACCATCGATCGTGTCAATGGTATCATCGAGACGAATCGGCCAGATGATAAGAACAAGCAGTATGCCGATGTTGTGAAGCATGGTGACTCTCTGATTACTAAGATCCAGAAGTACGGCCAGGCCGTGCGTCTTCGGGGGAGTGAGCGAAGCTAAAGTGGTATATCTATGACTTTGGAGGCATTTTGGGCCTCAAAACCACAACCTATGATCAACTATGTATGCCTGAATGGACAATCCTACTTACCTCTCAACCTCATAATGGGTCCCGTAGATTCTATAACATGCCACTCATGTATGACATGATTCTCCCCTAACTTACCCCGTGTTCTTCACCCCAGAATTGGTGGTACCTGGGTAGATTCTATAACATGCCACACATGCATGACAAGGGTCGTTCTCCGCCTCAACACCTACAACTTATGATCAAATATTTAGCCTAAATGGACAATGCTACCCCATGTTCTTCACCCCAGAATTGACCCCGTATATTCTATAACATGCCACACATGCATGAACGATCCGTCGTTGACTAAAAGTCTCCATATTCTTTAATCCCCGCATCGGGCGGCTCCGGAAAATGGGACATCGGGCAACCGTTTTAACTTTCCCTCGGAAAATGATCGTCGCCGAATTTGTTATCATGCATGAAGATCCTCCAAAGTGTGTATACGATGTAGTTCTCATCACCAAATCTTGTAGTCACATCTCCAATGTCCCTTGATTATCTTGATTATCTCATGCTTATCGCGGGTAATCGGCTGCCGTCCACTCGGCTTCAGTGGACGGGTGGACGGGTTGTGGGGAAATGCTGACTCACAGGTTCACCGCCCAATGACCAAGGCCAATTTTTTTTCCCCTTCTTCTCCCGATCGCAGACAGTCACGACAGGGGTTCGCGCGACAAAAGGACTTTTTTATATTAATCTGATCCCGGATTGATCATTCGTCAAAAATGTCCTGGCAATATAAGCTCACATCCAGCGTGCGGGCTTCTCCGCTTAGGGCGCTGACTAGCCGGTCAAATGGCCTCCTACATCGCCCGGCCGCACGTGGCGCTGCGGGGTGTCTCTCCGCTCGATCAGGTACGTGGGATACCAACGGGTATCACCCCGGCTTACATAGTTTGGGGGCGCAATGTTTCGGTGGGAATTCTGGGAATTCTGCTCATTACTAGCCCGTGTTATTACTTCCATATCGCCTCATTTTTGGTTACGATAACGACTCCGCGGCCTTTATATACCTTTGATTCTCCTCCCAGTTTCGGGGATACTAGTCTTCTTATTCTGAATCTCACTAATCTCCTTCGGGTTAATCCAGAGCCCATCATGACTCAAACCGCCGTTTCATATACCACCAAGCGCACCTTGTCGGCCGTCCAGAACCGCAAATGTCTCAACGTCGACAACATCAACCAGCATGTTAGGGATGCCAAGTACGCTGTGCGCGGTGAATTGGCCGTCAAGGCTGAGACCTACCGTCAGCGTTTGATTGATGGCGACAAGTCCCTGCCCTTTGAAAGCGTCATCTTCGCCAACATCGGTAACCCCCAACAGCTCGATCAACAGCCCATCACCTTCTTCCGCCAGGTCCTCAGTCTCGTCGAGAACCCCTTGTTGTTGGAAAACCCCGAGGTCCTCAAGAAGTCATTTGGATACAAGCAGGATGTGATCGACCGGGCCCAGGCCCTTTTGGCCAATGTGCAGAGCGTTGGTGCCTACAGTCACAGCCAGGGTGCACCGGGTATCCGGGAGAGCGTTGCCAAGTTCATTGAGAAGCGTGATGGCTTCTCTGCCAACCCTAATGACCTGTTCCTGACCAGCGGTGCTTCGTCGGGCGTGAGCACCATCTTGAACGTCCTCTGCAACGATCCCAGTACCGGTGTCCTCGTCCCCATTCCTCAGTACCCTCTTTACACCGCAAGCTTGACGCTGCTGAACGCCCGCTGCGTTCCTTACCTCCTCGAGGAGGAGAAGGCGTGGGGTACTAATGTCAACGCGATCCTCAAGTCCATTGAGGACGCCAAGGCCGCCGGCACCGATGTGCGCGCCATTGTCGTGATCAACCCGGGTAACCCAACCGGTGCCTCTCTGAGCGCTGAAGACATCAAGAAGGTCATTGATGTCGCCGCCGAGGAGAGCTTGGTGGTCATCGCTGATGAGGTGTACCAAACCAACGTTTTCAAGGGCGAGTTTGTCTCCTTCAAGAAGGCCCTCCGCCAGCTCCAGAAGGAGCACCCCGGCAAATACGACGACGTCGAGCTGGTCTCGTTGCACAGTATCTCCAAGGGTATGGTTGGTGAGTGCGGTCACCGCGGTGGCTACTTCGAGCTTGCTGGCTTCGACCCCCTGGTCCAGGAGCAGATCTACAAGCTCGTCAGCATTGGCCTGTGCCCGCCGGTCGTCGCACAGTGTCTGCTCGAGTGCATGGTCAACCCTCCCCTCAAGGGCGACCCTAGCTTCGAGCTCTACAACAAGGAGTACACCGCTATCTCCGAGGGTCTGCACAAGCGTGCCCTTTCCCTGTTCAACGCCTTCCAGCGTATGGAGGGTGTTGAGCTCCAGGAGCCCCAGGTATGTGTTAAAAGACTCGTTCAAATTGTTACACATTTACTAATAATCTCAATAGGGTGCCATGTACCTCTTCCCCACCATCAACCTCCCCGCAAAGGCCGTCGAAGCCGCCACCGCCGAGGGCCGCGCCGCCGATGAGTTCTACTGCTTGGCCCTGCTGGACGCCACCGGTGTCTGCGTCGTTCCCGGCTCGGGCTTCGGTCAGAAGGAGAACAGTTTCCACTTCCGCACAACCTTCCTTGCCCCTGGCACCGACTGGGTTGAGCGCATCGTCAAGTTCCACTCCGAGTTCATGGACAAGTACCGTTGAACATGGTACAAAAGTACAAAAAGCCATGTAAATGTGAACCGCCCATCCATCGCCACCTGCTCTTCAAGCGATTGGCTGCTACCATATATATCATTTTTGGTCGTGGCTTTCTTTTCACGTATATACGAGATTGGTCCTTGGAATCCATATATGTGTGTGGCGTCTACGACGAATTGGTTTGAATATTTGAATTTGGATATGGATCTGGAATTGGTTCGCCCTCGATACCTCATAGACTACTGACTCTATTGGGCTTGCTATTTTCGATTCTCATTTTTGGGTACTCTTCGCAGGCACTTATGCATTGCATTTTGAATAGTGGTATACATTTCCCTTGGGCACATTTGCATCGTTTGTTTTGTTTGATATAGGTACTGCGTACCTTGGTTTTCCTTTATAGAGAATAAAATCTGCTTCATTGATTCTGAAAAAGTTCTCGTATCTTCGTCAATCCTTCTGTTCCTGTTCCTGCATTCATGTCTGGGTAAAGGTAGACTAATGATAGGAGGAGGGACAGGTGGATAGTACTAGGAAAGAGATGACTTGAAATGCCAAATTCCATCCGGAATGTAATGCAAATATGACTACTCTCCAAGTCCAAAAGAGCAAAGCAAACCATGGTGATCACTCCAGAGTGCGGCTGCAGGCTCAGTCTGCTCGGAATCGGGTGTATTCGCGTCACTTCGAGTATCCTGTCGTCCCTCCGACTCCCCCACTCGCCGAGCCTCAAGTATTTCAATCCCACGCGCCTTGAGACCAAGCATCGCGATCCTATCCATCCGATTCGGCGGAAACCGCTGCTTCCCATCCGCTCCCCACGTATAACCCGGTTCATCAGGACGAATGGCTAACCAGACATCCGTAAGACCATTAGTCTCTACAAGTGCAGCATCTTCATCCAGAACCGGATTGAAATCACCAGCAACCAGCCCACACCCCGCACTCCGCAGAAAAGAAGAGACAATAGAGAGTTGCCGAGGCCGATGTGAAGGTCTGATAGGTAGAGAATCCAGATGAACATTCGCAAGCCGTACTCGAGTAGTAGAAGCAGAGTCTGTAGACGAAGGAACGAAGAGATCACAAAAGAGCACATCTCTACCAAAATGACTCGGAAATGCAACCCGCCAAACAGGTCCTAGAGCAAACCGGCCGATCTCAGAGCTGCGTCGTGATCCAAAACGCATCTTGGATACTAAGGTCATTGTCGTGAACGAGTGTCTGCATGATGTATTCTCGTGTTCGGTTGAGAACCATGATTCGCGGATACGTTCATGGCTTAAGATTAGTCGCAAGGCGCGCTGTGATACTTCTTGGAGAAATATGATGTCCACGTTGGTATTTAGTTGAGTGATGAATTTGAGGATTTCTGTGACGCGTTCTTGGGTCTTCTCGGATAATGCGTCGATGTTCCATGTTAAGAGGACTAGATCGGATGATGTTTCATCGGTGGTGTGCGGTGGCTCTGTGTTTTCATTCGCGCTTACTGGATTCCACTGCTGGGAGGTTGGGTTGAACTGGTGCCAGGATTGGAATTTTGGATCTGCTGGTATGTCGGTTGGAAGGGGTGTGTCGTTTTTCCAGGACATTATGCTTGTTCGGATATGTGCGTAAATATCCATTGTGAGGATGAGGTTGATCACTTCCAAGGTTGCCTGGTGAGGTTCACCTTCCTTGGGAGTTTGGGTTAGTTAGGCCCCGAAGTCTTGGGCTTAGTTAAGCATTAAGCCTCAGGCTGACCAAAGTGATGGGCTCCGGTTGTACCTATGTAGGTAGCGAGTAATACGATATACGGATTAGAGATCAGGTTCATATCAAGGCTTATCAAGTCTGGCATTTTGTAGTAACAATACCTAAATCTTGAGTGAGGGGCCCCACACTCGTAATCCCCAGATGAGCCTCCTCGGCACGTTGATATGTTATTTTAGTGGGATGATATAGATTTCCCTCTATTTTCTCTATAATGCACAGAAAGAAAGACATAATCCCTAGCTATACTGTATTGAAAATACAAGTCTATTCTTCAACATTATCATGAACATGAGTTCTCATATTGGGCAAGATATATATATGAAGTCAGTAGAATGTCCATCTGCAGACCCACCACAGCCCTAAAAGGAGAGAACCAAAGGCAACAAGGCAACAGACCAAGGAGTTTAAAAGCTTGATGACGAAGCCTCATATGCAGCCTAAGATAATGTAAATTAAATTAAATTAATTAAAGAGTATGCAAGGCCGGTAATCGATTTGCTTGGTAAATGCTTAGTTCAAACGGTGAGCTAAGACCAAACTCGAATCCTTGTACGTGAGTATGGTCAGGTAATGATGTGATCCCAACAAGGGAATTGTCTCAGTAGATACATAATTGAGCAGAACAACTAGTGTTCCATATACATATTATACCTCAATCTGACATGTACAGTGACACAAGCGAAGTAAAGAAGCGGTGAGAATTGAAGTAGACAAGAAACAAGTAACACAACAACAGAATATGAACATACTATGACCTCAGAGGCAATCTAGCTCCATCCCTGCTCAATTCTACTGAGATCAAAAAGCGGCAAGGTCTGAGAACTAAAATAGAAAGGGAAGGGTCTCAAGTGCTAGGCATTATCCGGTACATACAAAGTATGTAGGGCGCATAAACAAATCCACCCACTCATACATATATATCTACATATGTATGTATGTATGCACCTTATGTTGCGTATTCGGTAAACCGGCCCTCGGCACTATGTATCGCTGGGACCTCGACCCACACCTCCAGATCGTACAGTAAGGTGCAGCATACAGGAGTCACACTGCAGACCGCATTCTCGGATGAATACCGCACCTACCTCGTGCCCCAAGCACTGACTTGCGTTGTCTTGGCTAATGCTTAGCTATGGTTTGACGTTAATACAGGGGGATGCCTTGTTTCTCGGTATGTGAAATGTACATTATGCATGTATATGCGTGGTTGTGTTGGGATCCCTAGCTAGATGGGTAGGGGACATATGTATAGTATGTACGCTAGGTACATAGCCGATATGGAGCATCGAGCTCTTTGGTTCTATGTATTTTGGGGGTGGAGTAGTGTGATACATCTGTATCCTATATATGTAAATTTCTTTTTGTTGGTATTGTATGTGAACTGAGGCTGTGAATTTCCAATGTTCCTTTTCGGGTTAGTTGCCACTCTAGATTTAGTGTCCTAATGCATCGTCTCATAACCTCCCTTTAATGCTTCTTCTTTACTCGGCATATAAGTCATGTAGCGTGTTCTTGTGGCTTCAATGGCCACCATATCATCCCGGGGAGATACTGTGAGTTGTTGCTAAAGCTGGGTATCATTTATATGTGGGTGTTAATGACTGTGTGAATGGTGCAGTAGTTGGCTTGATTGGATGCACTCAAGTGGCGACCTGGGAGGAGGACCCCGCTAGGGTTGACTTCAGGTTGATCGGCCCGGCATCTAGCAAAAATTATATTGTGATGAATTCCGCAAAGGGTGCAATAAAATTCAGTAGTGCTTGTGAGCCTTCGAAAGCGCACAAGTCAGACATATCTATCCAAGTTTCTATTGTATGCGGCTATCTGTGTCCGAATAGTTCCTTTCCAAGAATCGGAAGATCAGGTGGAAGAGACTTCCAAAGTATTTCAGCCTCTTCTTAGCCCGAGTTCCAAATGAGGATCATCTGGGTTTGTTTCTTCGGTGTCAATGAACCCATCCTCTTCACTATCAATGTCATCTGTCCGGGAGATTGTGAGGAGGCGGGGTGCGCCGTTCTAGGCTCCATCAAGGTTTCATATCGCCATTTAGGAATGTAGTAATCATATCCCGAGAAAAACAGATTTCGTAAGCCATCGTTCGATCCACTGTCCGATCCACTTGACCTTGACATGTCCGTTTGATAAATTTTGAGTCCGTCACTGCCGCAAGCCACTGGGGGATTCTCCACTGGTAAACTTCCTGGATGGGAGTTGGATAGATTAATAGGGCAAACCGACAGTAAAGGCTATATCTTTGGCTTGAATAGTAACGAAGATAGACTTGGTTCTCATTGCACCTGCCCTTGGGTGTAAGTCGAGACATCCAGCTTGCGTGCACGGGTAGAAAGGCGTTTCTGGTCTCGAAAGCGGTTATTTTCGTCAATTCCACAGGTCCTTAGATTCTGTATGTAAACTGTTTGTTATTTTGTGAATATTATTTCAGTGTTCAGAATGCAAGAGGGCAACCTCTAAGGCCGAGAGTCTGCCGATGAGGCAGCTGCTGTTGTGGGGAGCTCTCACCGCTATATCCCGCCTGACCGGGATCTTCTTTGCATTCGACTCTGATTGTTACTAGTGTTTTTTGATGGAATACATGGAGTACAACATACATAGCAGTTTATTTGGTATTAAATCATTTTACCTAGTTGATAGGTAATTGGTGGTTAATGATACCATAGGGGTATATCAGCTAGTGTTCTGTGCCTGTATAAAATACAGGGGGATGGACATCCAAAGGCAAATCTCGGGGTCTGTAGCGATCGGCACTGTGCATTTGGGTATCGTTGTCCGGAAGTGTATGGAGAAATACCGCCCGAGTCATTGTACATGTAAAAAAAAAAAGGAATGAAAAAAAGATTCTATACATCAGGGAGAATGCAAAGCGAAAGATAGCGCATATACGGAAGCAAAAAGCAAAAGAATGTAAAGGCACATGCAAGTATCCAAATCGCAAACCCCTCTAGATTGAATGGCTATCAAGGAAGGAATCTAGACTGGCTAATGGAACAAGACAAATAAGGCATTCATCATCAATCTCTCATCATGGTCATGAAGACGGTGTGGAGGTGGTGGTAGATTGCCGCAAGAGAGCAAGCCCCAGGACAAAAAGAAGTATAGGGAGGAAGAGAATATAAGCAAGGATAAATAACGAGCAGCACTGTTTCTTACTGGCCCCAGGATTGTTGGAAGAAGTTGTCATCCATGGGCGGGGTGGAATCAGCATCGAAGAGACCGCTAGCCCAGATAGGTACGGAGTCCGGGGGCGGCGAGGGAGCGCTGGGAATTGGCGCCGACGTCATGGGCTTGTACACTGGTATCTGCGACATAGTGTAGATATCCTGAGTAGGGACCGGTTTCGCCTCTATGCTCATGCTGGCTTGCAGCTGGTGCTCGAGCGCAGCGGTGGACTCATTGGTTGATTTGAGGAAATCGTCGATGTTGATCGAGTCCAGGTCATTGGATGACAGGAGACGCGTCTGAGGTAGACCGACCAATGAGGATGCAGAACTGACGCGGAGATGGTCCATGTCAGACGTTTCGCTCACGCTGTGCAGATCGTGCATGTCATTGCTAGCATGACCCAAACCAGGAAGCGGCCCAAACTCGTCGGCCTCGGAAATGTCTCCGGATGATGAAGGCGCTGGAAGACCCGAGGGATATCCGGTGTAATCAAAGCTAGCATACGAAGGAGCTTGCGTGCTAGTTGCGGTAGGCACGTCGGAGTATAGAGGGAAACTTGACCAGTCGACCGAGGGAGCACCGATACCAGCAGACCCCAGGGGCATATCGGAGTCTGGAGAGGTGAAATAACATTCCTGGTAAGGTTCTTGGAATGCCATGCAGGCGATCGGAGAGTTGGAGCTCGTGGTCGGGAAGGAGGCGAAAGAGGAGACGTCAAGTGGAGGAACACTGGTGACAATTTGTTCCAGAGGGAATTTGTCCATGGTTGCAGGGGCAGAGATCGGGTTTGACAGCGTATCATGAGATCGGTCTAATGATGGAGCGGGAGGTGCTGGCGCAACGAAATTGTCGAGGTACGAGTGATCGAGAGGAGCAGGTTTCGCATCGTCTTCGGCGCCCGAAGCATGCGCGCTGTTGGGAGAACCATTTTGCGACGTTTGTTGTGATATAGGAAATTCAGACAGGGTAAGAGGTTCCTTGATAAAGGTCGACTGGCCTAGCGGCAAATGATCCACCGACCGACGGGGTAAGTCAGTTGGGTGGTGGATGGTATGCGATCGCGGGATCGTATAAGGCAATCCACATTTGTGGGCCATGTCATTATGCTTGTGGGCGGGTTTATGATGACCGTCGCGGAATATCGTGAGCGTCGATTCAGATTTGGTAGACGTAAGAGGGGGTTTCCGTGGGGTCTCAATCGTAAGCGGGGGCGGAGAGAAGGGAAGACCGGTTTCAGGCACAGTATCTAGATGTTCCTTTTTGAGTGCGCAAATGCAGCGCTGGCCATGACAGCAACCACAGCGACCATGGGAAATGCCAGTATGGCAGTCTTCCTTCTTCTTCTTTTCACCGCAATCACACTGGGTGTGGGTTGTCCGAGACTTGCGTAGGCCGCGGCAGTGAGTACATTGAGAGACTGGGCGGCCTTTTTTGTTGATGTGGGTCAATTGGCGGTCTAAGGGAATTAGCATAAGATATTCATTATTGCGGGAGCGTAAGATCGGCGTACCACTGTGATGACAGCTGCTGACTCGGTGACCCCGGACGCAAGCCTCACAAGCATACTTTTCACCATCGATGAGCATCGCTGCAGTGTTACTGGGAGGTACACATGCGATGATTCGCGAGGGATATTGGGGAAAATTGAAGTATTTTGAAATAAAAGAGATCCGTTGAAGAGACCGAGATATCAAGCCGTCAAGGCGATTGGCAGGGGCTCCTTGAAAGAGTTCGGGCCGAGTAGAACAAAATGAACAAAAGGGTATAATCGTATAGTCGAAGGTCCCAATGCGCGGAGGAGTTCACAGAACGCCAGACTAGCAGTGTAGAATGCCGTTGAGAGCCACTGCACTGTTTTCGATTGGAACAGAAAGCAGAAAGAAATTGAAAATCCAAAGGGTATCTCAGGCGCGAGGTAGAGGGGGTGTGTGGTCAGGGATCGGAGAGTAAGAGAGAGAGAGAGAGGGGAGAGGGGGACCAAGCCTACGCACCGTTTGGCGCCGGCCGTTAGACAGGACACCAAGTACCGGTAGTGGCGGCCAAGATAAAAAGCGTTCGATAAAAGAGGACGTTGGACGCAATGAGGAAAAGAAAAGAGGAGAGGGAGGAAGGCGGGCAGCAGCCGTTAATAACGGGGTATGGGACGAGGATTTTCGTTGCGCCACTGGTCTTTGTAGGTGGCAGTACTCACAGGTATAATAGGTATAGTTAACAGGTATAGGGACAAGTTGTATTGTACTTTTACTGCTTTTACGCTGCTTTTATTTACTGGATGGGGGTAATGATTTTACATGCATCGCAATGGGTGAATCGTAGTAAATTAAAGTAATTAAAGTAAATAAAGTAAATAACTGTACTATTACTAAAATATTGTATGTTTGTATCTTTCCCAGGCTTGTCCAAGGGTTCTTTGACTAACAACAAGCCCTCTCCAGGGCTGTCCAGGTGGAATTCTTCCACTTTTCTTTTTGGGGGGGACTCCACTCATAGGAACCATTGTTCCTTAGGGTTTCGTTCCCAACGCACATCGTGAGAATTTTATTTAGTTTTGCTTCTTTTTATCGGCTAGTTTTTCTGTCTTTCTTTCTTTTCCCCCCTTTTCTCCTTTTTTAAACTTTGACTTTTTTTTTTAAAAAAAAAGCCCAAACTGGCAGCCCCAACCGTATGTATACTACGTGGAACAACATATGGTGGCAACCGAACTCGTGGCCATTGCATGGGAAATCCCATTATTATTATGTTATATATAAAAAAAAAGATTGGCAAAGCCTAGCCATAACAAACTCACCCCACTAGTAAAATATGGATCTAAAATCTGGGGCCGCACATCCCGACCTTGACACCCTCATACTACACTCTGTACTCTGTATACGGAGTATATATTTTAGGAAATATTGTGTTTCCTTGTGCTACGGCACCCTGGTTGCTGGGGCTGAATCTATTATGAGAATGTTTCAGGGGTGCTAGCGCTTGATCTACGGAGGGTACATTGGCAAAAAGAACATTCCATAATCCCTGTCAGACTTTCCAAATGGCCTATAGGTTAGTATTACATGATAAAGCGACTTCCAAGGTTATGACAGGTCCTTGGCGTAGACATCAACTGGAAAAGGAAAAGGAGAGAAAGAAGAAAACAAAAGGAGGAAAAGGATCCAGTGGAAGGAGTCCACGTAGGCCAGGTGCCGCCCATGTGCATTCAAAGTTACTAATACCATGTTACCAATACATACAAGTACAATACCATGATGCATGTCATAGCGCCAAAAGTGGGTCGATGGCGTCAGTGTTCCTGCTTCGGGCGGCCTGCAGAGAGAGTTTGGGGCCCTGATCTGCATCTTCTTTACCCGCCAATCGCTATCTGGTGGATTCGGGATTCTTTACGTACAATCTTATTATCAACTCGATTATCTTGGATTAATTTGCGGAGTACATATATACGGTATAGAGTATGGAGTATAAAAGAGTCCCTATGTCTGATTTGTATATCCCTTATAGTATTGAGGATAACCTTGAAGTGCGTGCTTGATTCATTTGATTAAATGGCTTGTAAGTACCTAAGTATATATGATGTAATTGGAAGCCAGATCGTCATGAACGTTAGACCGATCTGGGGTTCGAGTTATACTATGTTGTATGGTGTCACGTATACAAAGCGGTAGAGATAACAACACAGGGAAAATAGAGATCGCATGGAAAGGGGGAATGGGTAGATTAAAGACATACGACTACTGGATTCACTATGGGAGAACTGGTGGACATCATGCGACTCTAGGTCAGGTGATCCCGGGAAGGATAAAAACCAGATCAGCATATCTAAAGCTTCACGAGGTCATTTGTCATTCGTTATTTGCTAGCTTGAAAGCATAGCATGATTGATACTCGCTGGAGTAGTGGCAAGGACGTTAGATACTGAGCGCCGGTACAAATTTAGGCACATGCCTATGTATCCCAATATCGATGGTGTACACCCTTTGCATGGATAATCTCTGATGAGAATGGACACAGACCAGCGGTATCAGTCTAAATTGACCTAACATGCTTAAACATAGCATGAGCACCAAGTAACTATATCAAGCCTAACTTGAATGTTGGAAGTCTAAGTCCAAGTCAAGTGTTCGTTGGTAGTTCATCCGAAGCCGAAGGGGAAATAGTATTAATCCGTTCGACACGCAGAAACGAAAGGCCGTCCTCCGTGCGATCATCCAAAAAAGACTCGGGGAAGTAAACAACTGTATATAGCTTCAAAATAATATCTAATTCTAATGAATCCTCTGTACAAATGTTGTTGCTTAATGCGGCGCTCTCGGCGCTAGCCCCCTTGAAAATCCCCCCCGCGAAATTTTAGTCAAAACTTCACCTCTGGCACTTCGCGTCCTACACCATCTTCCCCCCATCCCCCGGAGGCCCGCTTTGTCCACAACCCATCATTTTCCTGGTGATTTTCGGTTTTATCTCGCGCAATGAACTCTCGCGAGCAGTCTGACATGCCTCCGGCGCCCTCTTACCCCTCCCCTAACGGCGCGCAGATGGCCCAGGGCGTGCCCTCGTATTATGGCAACCGCCAAATGACCACCGACGAACTGCTGTCCGCGGAACTTTCCCGCGACGCCTCTGGTCCAGGCCTTGGCGAAACAAACAACGGGGTTCATCATGGCCAGTCTATGGTGTTGGGTTCCTCCAATGCTGCCGACATGGGTCGAACCTCTTCGGAGGATCAACACCAGCACCAACACATGCTACAGTTCCCTCCGAGTCAACAGGTTGGCGTCGACCCGAACCACGACCTGAGCTATGGCGAACAAAGTGCGCGCAAACGATCAAAGATCTCAAGGGCTTGCGACGAGTGTCGGCGAAAGAAAGTACGATAACAACTCCCCTCGAATGCGATTGTGAACATCCAAACTAAGACGCGTTTTCTTCTACAGGTTCGATGCGATGCGAGCTCGGAAACCGGTCTTGAAACATGCTCCAACTGTAGACGCCTTGGTGTTGTGTGCCAGTTCAGTCGCGTTCCGATGAAACGCGGCCCCAGTAAAGGGTAGAAAAACACACCTGCGCCACTACAAGAATCGCCGTCGCTGACAGATACACAGTTATATTAAAGAACTCGCTGAGCGACTCCATACTCTCGAGAACCAGATGCAACCAG
This sequence comes from Penicillium fuscoglaucum FM041, assembly GCA_000576735.1. NCBI lineage: Eukaryota > Fungi > Ascomycota > Eurotiomycetes > Eurotiales > Aspergillaceae > Penicillium > Penicillium fuscoglaucum. The sequence goes on from HG814197.1 coordinate 166,651, forward strand.
GGATCGTGCAGCCTGACGTGCCATACCAGTCCATGAATGAGGTGTCGCTACCGAGAGGGTACCAGGATTTCGCATCCCCGGTGGAATCGACCTCGGGCAATCGCAAGAGGACCTACTCGGTTTTCGAAGGTCTCCCCAGCTCCTCGTTTGCACAGCCTTCTTTCAACGCCCGGGTATCGCAAAATGCTTTCGACGCCTCTGAGACAGCGGCAGACCCGTACAACCCAGCCGTTGCCAGCGGCAGCGCACCGAAACCTGGTAATCTGTTCTGGAACCCGACCGGCCATGAGAATGATCTCCCAAGCGGCCTTGAGATGACGGATCTACCAAAGCACGAAGGTGATGACGACATGACACCAGTGACTCTGGATGAAGGAGCTCTTGATGCGTACGTGCAAATTTTAGCTGTAATCACAAGGAACCCATCTAACACCGGATTATAGTTATTATCAGAAGATCCACACCCTTCTGCCGATTCTTCCCCACACCAAGGAGCGAACATTGGAGCTTTTGCACCAATGCAATCGCGAGGCACAGGAAATTTTCTGCCATGCGTTGTACAGCGTCACTCGAACTGACATGTCTCGCGTGGCCGGCAATTTCGAGAAGATCAATGGCTTTGATAATGCTCAGGATCTCCTCATGTTCCACACCCGCCAGCCATTGATTGTCCATTCGACCCCTGTCAACCTTATCTGGCTCCAGTCTCTTTTGCTGATGATTATCGACTGTGACACTCGCGGACCGGATAATTTCGTCCTGAAAGATGGTGTTCCGAAGGGTAGCCTGGTCCAAGCGGCTAACAAGCTCGGATATGACTTGGCCAAGAGCCAAGGCCAGCTGAAGAACCAGCGATCTGTGGATCCTGATGTCGACTCGGATGCCAATCTCACCCGGCGCAACTGGGTTTCTTTGGTCATCTTGGCCCGGTGGTATGCTATCAGTGTGGCAGATGCGACCGTTCTGGGCGGCCATGAGATTGGCGGCCGTGAGGATGAACGGGTTGTTGGTCAAATCACAACCGGAATTGCCTGTATGTTGATCTTCCTTGTTTTGTACTTGTGCCGTTTTGCTGACTCTTCTCGCGCTAGCTTACTCGACATTCCTCTCGGAGATGGTCACTCTGGCTAATGTCGACCACAATGTTTGCCAGACCAACTCCGGCCTGGGTCGTATCATCGGCGCGAACCTAGTTTCGTCCCTAGAGCGTCTAGCGGAGATGGAAGACATTTTCCAGATCCACGAGCTACCGGAGAACTCCACCACTCGCCCACTTTACGAAAGCCTCCAAGCACAACTCTACTGGACCGTCCGTTTGCTCATCAAGCGCCACGTCTTTGTGTATAGCCCGTACGAGATCATCTTCTGCGCGCAGGAGGTAATCAACGAGATGCACAAATCAACCATGCAATCCCGTCTCCCATCACCCTTCGATCTGCACAGTCTAGCCCTCGCCTCGATGACTCTTCTCGAAGCGACCGTTCTCCCAGAACACGCAAACGAATGCTGGGCCGCCCTCGAAAAAGTCGAAGAGATCCTCGACCGCCGCTCCAAGCGCGCAGCAGGGGGTTCGGAGTTCGACAATATCTTCGGCACCCCGGAATGGGACGCCAAGATCCGCATCTTCCTTGAGTGGCGCCGTATCAAGTCCCAAGAGAGCCAGCTCCAGGAAGCTGAGATTGGCGGTCTTGTCAAGTCCCAGCAGCCTGTGATGGGTCCCAATGAGCAGCGTTCTCTCCAGCACCTTGCTGATCTTGCTGTCGGCGCCGAGGGCTCCGTTGGTCAGAATGCGCCCTCTACGCCCCCGCCAGGTCTTTCTAATGACCAGGGCGAAAACGAGCAGAATCTTGCTCCTCAGTTGACCCAGTCAAACGGCGGGTCGGGCCGTGTTGTTGTTGACTTCACTATGCTCACTAAGGAGGGCTATCTGAACGTCTTCTCTGGGTTGATCTACCGTCGCACACGTTAAGTTCGATTCGCGATCATGTCCTTTCTTCTCATCTCAATCTTTCTCTTCTCTGCTTTTCGTCTGAACAAAATAGCCCCATCAGAAATTGCTTTTCGTTTTGTAATATTTGCGTTGGGCTGGGCTTCTCCATGGTTCAAGTTTGTCTCTAATATCTTATGTTGTAGTTGTGTCTCGATTAGGAACAGGGGGTTTTAGCCTTCAAATGGAATATATTTTATATATGACATCTACATCAAATTTTAGGCTGCGCAAGATGACTTTTCCTTTCTACTGTACCTAGGTAGACCTTGACGTGTGGGGCTTTGTGTATAGCCCGGGCCCCCAAAACTTCCTCGAAGGTTCAATGCAAACTCAACAAACAAGGCCACTGTAGCCTTGGAATCACTCAACAATTCTCTCTTGCATCTCGGTGTTTCACTGCTACCACGTTGACCAGGGGCCATCCAGGGCTAGGCTGAGAAGAAAGCCTCGATAGTCTTTTGGACTCCATCTTTACTTATGGCCACGCCACGATTCCTTTTGCTTTAGCCTCCCCGTATAGTTAAACAGCTAAGCTGATACTGGACAGTTCCTTGCTACCATCGAAGTATCCAACATGGAATACGAAGGGCTTGACAGGCCATTCAGGTTCATCGTCACCGGCCAATATCTTGCTATTCACCATCGGGACAACAACTTTGAGATATGCAGAGATTACCATGCCCGTGGTTCTCTGTTCTACCTTTCCGATGACGGAGAAGCGATAATTCATAATCGCACATATGTCGGCGTTTTCTACGACCATCCCGACTATGATGGAGATGTATTTTACATCAACAATGGATCACAGTACCTAACTCAGGACGGGAAGTGGGTGGATGACATCAATGATGCCGTCGAAGTCCAAATCGACCCGGTGGGAGACTACGGCGATGCCGAACCTCCCATTCCCACGTCAATTCCCAATCCTGTCATTGACACGAGCAATCCCATTTCCGCTGACGGAGTTGATCTCTACCACCCTGATAAATGGTTCTCCTTATATCCCATCAACGGCGACAGTATCTGGACAGGCGATGCGGGCGAATTCGGAGGCAAGCTTTATTTTGGTGGCAACCCGTACAGCGATGGCATGTCTTTTCAGCTTTCCAAACAGGATGGGAAGATACAGATCCGCTCCTATGACGGGAAATATCTGGTCGTTATGATGGAACCTGACGTTGCTGCGTACCTGGATGAAGGTTGTAAGCAACATACGCGGTTCGATCGATGTTCCCGTTGCATGCTCCATTACACCATTGGATATAGTTCCGAGCCACAAGAGGGTTTTGTTTTGGTTCCGAACGGTCTGGCCAGCATGTTTGCTTTGAGTGATGGCATTTTCTACTATAAAGTCAATGTTCTTAAAGGCAGTTATGCAGAGGTAACTCGCGTCGAAGACATCGACGATGCCTCACCTTTCCAGTTTGTCGCTTGATCTTCCCATGTGTTGGGTACTTCGGCGCTGCCTTCGTGTGCCCGGGCTTCCCACCATACTGTAATAGGGCATTCTTTTACCCTCAATACCACACATTTCACCCAATCTGCTTGAAGAATTGATAACTACGAAAGTATTGTCTATAGAGTCCTCAGAGGCTTCTTTTTCAGTACAGGTGCAATACTGATGCTCGCGCTGAAGCTGCCCACCGGCTGGATTCCATGTATTGAGTCATTCATTTATTGAGGCCTGTGTTCTATAATATAACTAGCCAACAAGGAAGGGCATATCAGACGTTATGTGCCAAGCCCTATGTTGGTGGTTGCTTTGGTGTCCATAACTTCAGCTTGCAGACAAATTTGCGGCCCTTTGACACGACCAATAAGCCCATAGCCGAATGCTTCCGCAGATGGAGACAGTTAACGGCGGCGCAATTAAGTCCAGGTGGTGTCAGCCAAGTCATCCCGAGCCCGGTCGCAGTTGGCCTTTCCATTGTGAGTATAGCAAAGACATGCAATTCCAGCCGCCCACAATGCGCCGCACTCCCACATGACGATAGCAAGATCCCACAGCTCTATAATTTTCTGCCCGTGGGGGTAAGCCAGTTCGGCAGCGAGAACAGCCCCCACGTACTCACTCTCATAGGGTAGGGTATCAGCCCCCTTCACGTAAGCGAGGACAGGGGCTACAAGGAGGTCGATGACGGCACGAGTTTCCGGCAAAGGGCCAGAGGAAAGGATTGACTGGAGTCGTGCCTCGGCGTTGGCGAAGGGACGCTCCCCACGCTCGACCTTAGTGCCGCATGCTCGGAAGTGCTCCAATGAGGGCCTCTCTGTCGGTACGGTGGCGGCGATGGCTGCTGCGACACCGAGATCTGTCCTTCCGAGAAGGGCGATGGGTCTGTGTCGGCAGTTGGCGAGCTGCCACCAGTGAGTGAAGAGAAGGCAGAGGGCAGCCGGGTTATAGGGATCGTTGTCCCGATACCAGATCATAGCACCAGTCAATCGCGAGTAAACCTCAGCCAGTGGTTCCTCCTCCAAAGACCCCCGCGTCAGAGAAGGGATGATGTTGCTCACTTCTCCGCATGCTACATCAGCTCCGAGATCAACCCAGTCGTGTGCAACGCACCCAAGACCGGCGATAGCAGCCATCTGTTCACCGCCACCCGCGTCGTAGTAGACGTGACAGAAGACGGCGTCCGCTAATTTGTAACGGGCAAGTCGGGCGAGATCATCCCATATAACTACACACGGGCGGGACGGGATAGGGTGGGCATCCTCGATGATGGTCTTCTGGCGTAAACATCCATAATTGCAGCCCTTGACGATTCGTACATCGGTGATGTGTGGGCCGGCAGAGGGGGATACTTCAGCAACGGCAGCTACATCCGAGAAAGCAGAAAAGAGCTTGTCTGCCATATCGGAGTCTTTGACGCCTACAGAGTAATCTAGGACAAAACCCGAGTCCATGAGAGCCCACAAGCCAGAGATTGAACCGCCATAGACGCCCCGATTGTAGCCAACACCCATGGAGAAAATGCTGGTGTTGAGAAGAGGGCCTTCACAGCCCTCTGCTGCGATGAGGTCGGCAGTGACCTGATCGGGTGAGATCGCCACGCCGCTCAGCTTTGGTGGGAGGGGCTTGCGAGCAGAGCACCAAGAGGGCAGTTCGATCGCTCTCACCTCCGCAAATCCTAGACGCTCTGTCGTTCCGGTTGTGATCACCTTATCACGGGCTTCCAAGAGCGTCGAGGCGTCAGCTAGAAGCCCAACTGCACAATCGACGGCGTCTGCAACGCGCGTGTTGCGCATCCAAGAGGTACTTGCGGCGGCCGCTAGAACTCCCCCAGTCTTAGGGGTATCGAGACGACGTGCCAAGGTGACCGATGTTGTCAGCGTGTCGGTTTCAGGGTTGTATTGCTGAGAAAATTTACTTGACCCAGCTTCGACCGGCCCTATGCCGTGTGTCTTGAGCGACCAGCAAGGGGCTCCAAGAGGGTAGGCCATGGTAGTTCCTTCTCCGATGAGATGAGTTGTACCCCATGTCGAAGAAAGGCGGACGGTGGCAGCAGGGTCCTCTGCCGAAACCTCGTCGGTGCGATCAGTCCAGTGGGAGACTACGGGCAGACAGTCGAAAGCAGGCGAGCGACTGAGACCACCACTGATAACCAACCCCGGTACAAGGTCAGCCAAGGGCTGGTCTGGATTCTTTTCTTTGCGAGATAGCCCGAGCTCCCTTGAACGGGCCAGGATCTTGTCGAGTTTGGCCTGATACTCGCTATCTGGCTTGCGGCGTTGCCCACCCCAAGTTGTGGGAGTAACGCCGGCCATTTTGTGTTTCGATTCCAAAGATGGAAGCTTCGTGTTGGAAATGAAGTCGGTTGCGTCCCGGCAGTTCATCCGTTTTTTGAATGATGCCTGTTTATCGGCTCGGGGGTCAATGAGCCCACCACTGAGAGCTAGCTCCGGGAGGGCACTTGTCCGGGCGATATAAGGCATGTGGGATTCAATAGTAAGAATGTTTGATCGATGAGAGTAGTTTATCTCTCTGCTATGAGATCGGAGGGGGTATTTATGTGAAACATCACACGATGAGCCTGACAGTAGAAAGTCGGCGTTGTTACACGGATATCTACTTATGCAGATAGTATATTTGAGTTCAGTAGAAACTCCGTATGGAGTGGAGTAGATTGGAGTTTGACGTGCATACCAAAAAGTCAGACGCTCGTATTTTTGTTTAAACAGTTCTCCACGTTGGTTGCCTTCGTCCTATACTTTCCGGCCGTCTTCTCTAGATCGGTTTCTTCCTTTTGCCCCGCTAGATGTGCACCATTCCAGTAGTACCTGATAAGTGTGTACAGGGACGGGTAGTAAAATGACTATTTTGAATGTTCACTACTGGGAATTTGGCGCATGAAGATGAACAACTTCGGGAGGAACATCGGAATACCTCACAATCCAAGGTACACTTGAGCAACTGACGTACGATAGGGGCCAAAGGTGAAGCATTTCTGATACAATTAATTAATGTGCATGACATGAAATCGGTCCATCAGAGTAATTGGACCTCGATCTTCAAGAGATATGTTTACCTATTGCGCGTCCTGCAGCCTTCGTATTGAGTTGATGATCCTTGGACAACATCTTCAGATATACGGAGGTTAACCTGCAATGCAGTAATCTAGATAGCAACTTGCACATGTGGACTCAGGCCCACGGGTATACCTATTTAGGTAATAATCGGTGGATTTTAGATTTTGTGTAACGTTGGGTGAGATCGTTTAACCTTTTTAAGGTTACACGGGAGATTCTTTAGGTTGGAACTAGTCTCGAATTTGGAGATATCTCCGATGATCCCCGAATAGCAACGGACCTCGGGAATAATAGTTTGCGCCTGTGGCGTAGCTGATAGAAGCACCACCGCACGCTGGCAGCATGCACAAACAATATCTGGCCCATTATCTCCTCACATTCGGCCTCGGTGGCCCTGAATCAACGCACGAGATGCTTTAGTATCCAAGTAACCAAGTGGGCCTATACTACGTGTTCTAATGTCTATGGCTGTCATGCTATGTTCAGTGGAAATTCAAGTGGAACATGCATTTGCATTTGCACTTTGGTAAATTTGTCTGGACCCGGATCGATCATACGATACAACTGAACGAGAAAGACTGAAGATGAGCCGAAAATTACCTTGCAGACATTAGTAAATAAGATATAGTATTCCAGAGAACAAGAAAATAGCAGTCCCTTATCTCTCACTGCCTTTGTCCGAATGCAAAACGCCTCCATGTTCCATCCACGTCCTCGCACAGAGTCATGAAACTGTCATCGTCGATCAACTCGCACATCCAGTTCTCAAGAAAGGCAATTCGTTCAGCTGTTGGCGAAGACAAATACTGCGCAAGATGGTCTTCTGTCAGGCCTGTGAGTTTATTGTTTGGCTTGCTGGCCGGGTTGTCGTTGGAGTTCGAGGTAGTTAGATTGTCCTGTGTATGCAATGTGTTCTGAACGCGGGGTACTTGGGGTGTCTGTTCGACAGATTCGCAGACTGGGGCTGTCTTTTGCGAAGCAGTAGGCTCTTCATAAAGGAATAATGGCTGACTAGCCTCGGGGCAAGCATTTGTTTGGGATAAGAGTTGTGAATCGGAGTCGGGCAAAGCAGAATAAGTATTAGGCTCCACCATGAAGGGTTGTGGATCAGCCTGTGGATCCTTGGTTGGCTCAGTGTGTTGAGAACCTGGCGACGGAGCTGAGTGGGGATGCTTCTGTGTTGTTTGAGTCAAGCTTGCAGCTTGTGGTTTCCTTGTGGTTGGCTTTGAGAAGGGTAGGTCTCTCTTGGGAGGGAGCATCTGGTTTAACTGATCGACATCATGAATTGCAGATATAGTGGATAGCTGTGAGCTTGGTGGCTCTGGTTCTTTGCTTGACGTGTGTGCGAGAGCAGATGCATGCAGTGGTTGAGACAAATTCACCGATTCCATACTTTGGGATGGAGGGTTGAAAGCGGGTACCGGGCCTAATCTGGACGTAGGGTGTGAGATAGTGCTCGCAGGAGATGATGCCCGAATTGGCGCTACCAAAGCAAGAATGTGAGATGGCTGCTTGAGGTGTTGTCAGAGAGATCGTTACATACTTGTCCTTCCAGACCCTAAAGCTCCCTTGAGGTAAAAGTGGACTCCATTGCCCCCGGTTGAAGTTGATGCTGTGTTTGTAGTCCTGGGGACAATGGAAGACGGCTGCCCCGATGTCCATGATGACACTGAAGGAAATCGTTGTATTGCTGGAACTGGTATCTTGCCTTCTGTCAATGGACAGTTGATTTCGCCCAGAAGAGTCAAGGCCATGAAGTAGTCACGCTCTGTAGTGAACTTGATCTGGAACCGACGAATCTGTGGATTTAGAAGGCCACTATGTTAGGAATCAATACCAGAAACCAAATGCAGAATATACACACATGTGTTTCACCATGAGGATACTTGACTGCAAGACAAGGCGACTTTACCACGACAGCAAAGTGTGACCTTGGGGGTGGAATCAGCTGAGCCTGCATTCCTGCCATGCGAGTAAAGAATACGAGATCAAGCTGCTCCTAGATTGGATGACTCAGATGTTCAGCATTACTGGCTATGAAGCTTTGTGTGTGAGTGGGAGTGTACCAGGATGCCATCACCTCGAACCACTTTCTGAATCATCCTTGACGGCATAGATCCAGAATCGAGGAACTTCTCAAATATGCAAGCCAGGTCTCCATTCCCAGGGACATGATTCCAGGTCAGTGGACCGACATGATCGATGGCAGTGGTTGTATGGGAGAACTTGGCAATGGGTAAACGAAGGACCTGGGGAGGGATGGGTGGCTGCAGATGCTGCATCTTATAGAGGGAGAGCAATCAACAAAGAGTACAACCTCAGAAGATATTCATCGATATAATATAGATGACGAAAGAGCGAGGTGTCTACCTGGGTAGTGGAATAATGTTCGTGGTGAGGGAGAGGCTGAGAGCTCTCGGTCCAGCACTCCCAGTGTTGATTAGTATTGCCCACCCCATTAGCATCTAATCAGTGCGCAACTAAATCCCCATGTAGCAACTTTGAAGTATGCCTGGGGCTTGTATTTTAATTCAAAGTATTTTAAGCTCTTAGTAGTGATGTTGAGACTCGAAAAGACATTAGTGGGTTCCCTTTGGAACACTCTATGTAGCTGAACTGCCAATCAATCAAAATTGAGATCTTCCTTGTTGCATCGTTCGAAATTAGAAAATGAGTAAATTGTACAATCAGAGCCTGGAAACTGATCATTGTCTCTCATCGGCTCTGCTAACGATTTATAACTATGGAGCCTCGATTACATAACATAAATTACAAAACATGTAGGATTAATAGATCCTCCGGTATGTTACAGCCTGAGGCACCAATATATACAATGGTATTTCTTAGTCATCAATAGGAACAATGAATAATCCGATAACGCGCCCTGGAGAAGCGCGGACTTTTGGCTGATCAGTGCCGTTGATCGCAAGCCCAGCTCTAGCCCTCCAGGGCCGCAAGGCATTGACAATTATTTTACTTTTGAAACATATCGCTGATCTTGATCGCCTACGCGCAAATTTACCACTGCCTTAGAACTGCCGTTGCTGCTGAGCACTTGGCTCTTTTCACCGTCGCATCCAGTGCTCCAACATTCGAACGCGCGAAACCTGCGACTCAAGCCGTCTCACAGCCACTGGCCGTCACTATCACCTCGTTCGGTCAGAATCAACGTTGTATCGCCTTCGGACTCCGGCCCTTCAAAAGCCACACGAAGTCGCAAGTTTGACACCCCTGCAATTTCTCCTGCTCGACTCGTTTTCAAACGAAGACGCATCAAGGGCAGCATCCCTCGAGCCATATCTTCAAACTCTTTGGTCTTGCGACCAGAAGGTCTTGTTCTCGATTGCCCCTCGAATTATCCAGGTCAAGTTTGTCGGTCTCTTCCGTTGCAAGGACGGAACCACCACGTGCGTCTACAAACGTGAACGGCGCAACGCTGTCGCGTTCCTTCAGCAGCACCATGTCTGGCTCTACCCCTCGCACCTCGCTGCGACGTAAGACTACCATCTCTCAGACGACAGGTGTGGTACCTATACTAACACCACCCACAGAGGGCTTACGCCATGCTCCAAAAATCAACCAACCCTTCATCCCCGATACAACCCCTGCCCGTCGATCACACATCCATCACGGGCTCACATCACCACAACCGCCCACCAGTCCCCATCATGTAAACGTCAATCCGGCCGCCAATCCCCAAAGCGCACAGTTCGTGGTCGATAGCTGGGAAGGAAAAGACAATCGACAGGTTCCCATGTCGACAAGGGAAGTCCCGACCCCAGGGAACCGACCTGTTATATTTTCCCATCTGCGTGACCCTTCGAAAATCCCCCGGCAATTGGATTATCACGATCCCTATTTCCCACTGAGATATCTCGAGGTTCCAAGGAGTCAGTCTCCCCTGCATTCCATAAATTAACTAGAAATACTGACGGTCTTGTTTCCTCTAGCGGATCACATCTACAAACGTGCCCACTACGGCCTGCAATCAGGTATTCCAGACGAAGTCGACTTTGCGCTGTACCACTTGGTACAAATTTCAAATCAACGATGGGATAAATTCAAGTTTGAAGGATTTCCCTTGCTTGCGGAAACTTTGATGCAGAAAGCACTTGACATCACACAACTCTGCACGGGGGTGAAGTGGGAATTACAGTATGATCCTCGGAAACCGATTGACCGTGTCAACGTGCTCAATTCGTTGCATGGCACCCGGGATATTCTGGACAAAATTAGCAAAATCCCAGTGAACCTCCCGGACGACAGCCTGGAGACGTACGACTTCAATCATCGCCTGAGAAACATCAAAGAGGCCACGTTGGTGTTGCGAAACATGGTGCTCCTGAAGGAGAACGCATTCTATGTGTCACGTTATGCAAATGGTCTATTACGGGACTTTTTGGTTATCTTGATCAATGCTCCCAATCAACCTCGGCTGAATGAAATCAAAAATGACGCACTAGATATCGCCGAGGAGGTCACCAAGTTCTTGCGAACTGACCATGAAGATCCATTGTGGATTTCTTTGGTGAAATGCCTTGACTCCCCAGACCGCGCTCACGTCGTGCGGTCCCTGTGGGCTTTGACACACTTCGGTACCGAGCTGGACGATGCGGATGCCAACCGGGCCATGGAAACCTTGACCAGACCTACTCTTCAGCAAATGTACTATCACACACTCCTTGACCTTGACAAGGATATTCTGAGTGGTGCACTGGACTTTTGGTATCAATACACGCTCAGTCATGACAATATCGAGACATTGATGGATCACCTTAATTTCCCAATCGTCTTTGTTCCTCGCATGGTCGCACTCCTGACCTATGAAGCACGACCTACCAAAAAAGAAACTGTCCTCCAGGAAGAAAAAGTCGCACCTCCACCCACTGACATCCCTCGTGTATCCCCAGAGCTTTTGGAAAAGCTCATGGAACTTTCCGAGCCAGAGCGAAGCTCCCAGTGGCTGCGTTGCTGTTTCATCGAGGATCCGGAATGCGAGATCACCCAGATCGCTTTATGGCAAGCCTACCAAAGCCGATTCGCAGATCCCCGTGTCACTGGAGGGGGTGTTCTTCCCGCTGCAGAGTTCATCAAGAACGTCAGCAACACATTCACAAACGCTCAAGCACAGGTCATCAACGGCCCCGGCACTGCCACCAAATTCATTATCAAGGGCATCCGACCTTTAGAAACTGCACACACATTCGAGGGCTTCCCTTATTCCTACTGCAGATGGGCGGACAACTCAAAGCCTTCAAAGATGTGTCAACGTGCATTCACATCTCCGACAGATCTCCGGAATCACGTTTTCGGCGACCACATGAGCCTGGAACCCACAGACACTCCCGGCCAGTATAAGCTTGAACCCGCAGAGACTCCCATCCACACCTGTCAATGGGACCACTGTTCACGGTTCCGAGCATCTGGACCCAGCCCCAACACATCCATGGTCGCCGGTCATGTTTCGTCCCATTTGCCCGAAGATCGCCCCGCAGACGCACAGCCCACAACCGCCAAGCGTGTAGTACTCCAAGAGCGCATCGTCCGCAAATGGTACTACATGGATACTCCGATCAATGAAAAGGGCGAGCCATTCGGCGTAGCCTACAAAGCTGCCTTGGTGCTGCGCAACATTGCCCGAGGCTTGCCAAACCGGACGACGTCCAAATATGGTGGTCTTCCCTGGAAGAAGGCTTGCTTCACCAGCCAACGTCCCAAGATCGTCGAAGTCTGGGACCGAAATCGTGCGTTGCGTAAGGAGCTTACCGAGTTAATCATGGTGATCGAGAAAGAGGTAGACTATTAAATTTCCTATTACATGTTTTCCGGTGTCGCAACTGCCTCTTTTTTCTTTTCTCATGAATCAATATCTCTGTACGATTAATACCCTGATTATTCATGTTCTCACTGTCCTTCTGGTTCCCAGGTCCTCCGTCTTGTCTAAATGTACAATATCTAAGAGCCAGGACCACATTGACGGTGTTTTCTTGTTTTTTTTTTCCTTGCTTTGTTTTTAATGGCTTGCCGCTTTGATTTAAGCCCAAGTTCGCAAAAAAGGCCCCCGAAGAGTGGAGTTGCATTACTACCTAGGTATGGGTATGGGGTGGGTTTTGATGTCTGATCTTTTCCGGCGTCGCTTAAGATAGAAATTCGAGATTCATTAGTTAGTATACTGAGGCTCGGGGTTTAATTCACGCTTTCCTTTTGTTTTACTTGCTTTTTCTTGCTTAGTTGTGTGTTGACCTATTCACGAAACAACCTAGACACCCTTTATATTCGTAGTCGAAGAATAGACAAGATTCGGCATTTCTTCAATATATACAAAAACAATCCCCCCTCATCCCCTTGCCTCAGCAGCTATTTCCTCCAAAACCCGCATCCCATCCTCCGCTCTCGCAACGGGTACATAGATATGATCATGGAAATATCCACTGACGACATTGGTACTGATACCGTGGTCCTTCAGCCGGTTAGTAATGGCAGCGATCAAGCCGACCGCTTCCAGGCTGGAGTGGATAGTAAGAGAGATCTTCTTGCAGGGAAAAGTTGACTCGTTGAACCCATGCGATGCGGCGAGTGTTTCTGTTGTCACTATTGTTGTGCCCTCTTCTTCTTGGACGATTAGTTGTGGTTGCAGTGTCGAGAGGGGTAGTGAGTGGAGGGGTGATTTGGTGGTGAGGAAGACGTAGGTTGTTGGGTCTAGGCTTGGTTGCATTGTTGCTAGGAGGATTGAGATATTGTTTTCGCCTGGAGGTGCCATTTTGAATGGTAAATTGGGATAAGTTGCTTTAGGGAATGATTCCTGTACAGCCCGACTTACTAGTTTGGGCCTGCTACCTAATTGATACAATTGCCTTTTTGGGACTAGTGGAATTCCTAATCTGGACAACGGAGTATGTAGTTAATCTAAACTAAACTACATGTAATCATAGAATAAGAAAATGATGGGAAAGGTCTCTCTTAAGATGGGAATACTCCAAGGACACGCTCCCATATTTATTTCTGACTATTCCGAGACTACCATCCAACAGTGTTGAATGATCATGTTATCTACCTTGCCCTGATTAATACCACAACGATCAAATATATCACTACTATACGGAGTTGGATATCTTTGGGGAACCTCCTCCTCGCGCCAGGAGAGCTTGTCGCGTGCCACTACCCCTGACATGATGTTACACCCGGATTGTTCGCGGCGACAGATTGCATCGAAAGCAGATGGCTCTACAGTCGACCTTGGAAACGTACCGATCACACTAGACGAGCTCGACATTGATTTGTACCCGGTATCGGGCTCCCATACAGAAGGTTAGTATGGACGTGCCCTTAAACTTGTGAACTGAGATCAATCCACTCATCATGACAAACAGGCCCATGCTTCGCTCAAGAAAGCGTGATTGTCACATGGGATGGAGAAGATGACCCCCAAGATCCATACAATTGGTCCCTTTGGAAGAAATGGCAGGCCACGGGCATTGGTTTGCTGGCGAGCTTTGTCTGCTCGATGAATGGGACCATCCTAACGGTGGCTCATACGGCCATTGGGGAAGAGTTTCACGTTTCCGATGCGACCTTCCCCAATTCCTACTGGCTAACCACATCCTGGGCCATCGGAGCAGCGCTGTGTCCGCTTCTTCTGTTTCCTGTGATGGAGGATTTTGGCGTTCGACCTGTCCTTCTCGCCACCTATTTTTGCTTTATTTGCTTTTTGATTCCTGTAGGGCTGGCACCGAACTTTGCCACCCTGATTGTGGTTCGATTCTTCAGCGGAGGGTGTGTCCCGCTGATAAGCGACGCTGTTGCCAGTATTACATCAAATGTCTTTCACGGCGATCGAGCCCGGAGTGTCCCAATTTGTCTGTACGTGACCATTTATCTAGCGGCGACAAGCCTGGGCCCGGTCGTTGGCTCTTCCATCCTGCAATTCCTGTCATGGCGCTGGATTGGCTACATCGAACTGATCTGGACCGCTGCCCTATTTCCGATCCTGATCTTCGGTCTGCCAGAGAGCCGCGGACCGGCGATCCTGCGCGTTAGGGCTAAACGACTGCGCCGCGAGGGGAAGAACGCGTACACGACCGAGAAGACCGATCGGGTAGCCTTGTCGCAGCTTATCCTGCAGAGCGTGCAACGGCCTCTGTACATGCTATTTACGGAAGGGGTCGTGTTCGTTGCGACGGTGTGGGCTGCCTTCAGCTTGGGAACGATCTATCTTTTTACGCAGTCGGTCGAGCAGGTATACAAGGAGCTCTATGGGTGGGATCCCGTCCAGTGCGGGTATATCCAAATTGCGATTGTGATCGGGGAACTCCTGGGCGGTGGATTTTGCATCTTAACTAATCCCTGGTACTATGCATCTGCTACCCGCAATACCGAGGCACCGGGCACGCCGATCCCAGAGGCTCGGCTACATGCATCGATCATTGGTGGATTCTTTGGTGTCACGGGCGGCATGTTCGTGTATGGGTGGACATCGTACAATTCTATACACTGGATGGCACCCACCGTTGGCCTGGCGATGGTGGGGTTTGGGACGACAGCGGTCATCGTTGGCAATGCTAACTATCTCATCGATGCGTATAGCAAGTATGCTGCGAGTGCTCTCGGAGCGGTGGGTTTTGTCGAGAACATCTCCATCGCTTTTCTCCCGCTGGCCGCAGCAGCTATGTACACGAATCTTGGATTTCAGTGGGCCAGCTCGCTGCTTGCATTTGTGTCTTTGGCTCTGGTGGCGACTCCTTTTGTGGTCCTCCAATGGGGCAAAGAGATCAGATCTTACAGCCCATTCATGCAAGAGGCCACTATACAGCGGCGGCGAGACAGTGCCGCAGCTGCAGGTGTATAAGACCCAGACCGTACTCAGGCTGTCGCACCCCATGTCTCCCCTTCGATTGTTACGGACTGTACTTCGAAGTCATCGCCAATATGCCCAAAAGCTTTAGGGGTTCGTATAGAAAACCCGGGCGAGGACATGGAACCATGAATGTCCCTTTTCCCGTGTTTTAATAGTCAGACAAATATACATGATCAAGACCCCCAATAAATGCGCACTGGCTACATATGCTAGAGCGATCGCTGCACAACGAGATTTACTTGTGTTTTTATTTGGATCATCCAAAGCAAAGCCGCATTTGTAACGGATAACAAGACGCCGTGTGTTTTCGATCCACGACCTGACCCCACCACACGTTCTCAAAGCCCTTCGCCTCCTGCTCCGCCCATACCTCTTCAAGCAACGGGATGGTGCTCCCGAACATCTGATAACGCGTCCGGTCATTCCACACCGAGCAGAACTGCACAATCTTCTGCCGTACCGATCGATCGCGCTGTTCGCAGCCCGCGAAGAAGAGCGGCAGCAACGCCTGCCGGGCAACCATGCTCTCATCGCGACACGCGACCACATGGTCCACAATGACCCGGGCCAAACGGACAACGTGCATTGGAATCGGGCTTCCCGGCTTCCATCGGAACACGCGGTAGATATAGAGTAGCAGGCCGTGTCTCCATGCCTCCGAGCAGTGCATACAATCTTGGTCTTGTTGGATATCCTCTTCGCTACCGAAGACAAGCGCGGCAGGGGAGATGTGATACCAGGACTCGAGCGCTTGCTCGATTTGGTCAATCACTGTGATGTCGAAGGTCACGTACCGCATGGACAATGATTGGCGTCTTTCGGCACTCAGACGCGCAACTTGCATGACCAACGCAACCACACTATGTGGGCACCCGCAGAGATCAAAGAAATTCCACTTCCGATTATCGGTATTCGATAGGATGGCTTCGACGTATGCGTACGGGAATACGCAGTCTTCCCGGGACAAGAGACTGGTGATGGCATCCCACCTAAATAGTTTAGCTGGAAGCGCCGGGCCGATTTTGCGTAATGTGGGGTGAGGTTATATACCATAACAGCAATCCTATTTGAGCGTCTGCCCGAGCGGACGTGGTCCATGTTTCGATTCCCCCGCACGCTTCAATAAGGCCATAGGCTCCCTTTAGATGTGTACTCCAGTATCCAAGGGTGGATTGAGTTTCCTAACTTTCATTATCAACTTGGATTAGGTCCGAGCAATATGAATTGTGCAAACTGACATCGAAGGAAAATAGGATCATAATCGCATCAAGTATAGAGGAGCCATCTTCCACATTGCCGGATGCGTTGAGGCTCTCGTGGAGGAGTCTTAATGCTGTGTAGCGATGGTCATCGGTTGATGGACTCTTAACATGATGACCCGCTAAAGCCATCACTGCATGAACCAGAAACATAGGTTCTGGGACGATAGTTCTGGTATCGAAACGGATTCATCTGTAGGTCGGACGTTAATGGGATCGTACAGAATTCCATATTGTCTATGACTTGTTAGTGGGCATTGATATGAGCGGTTGGGAGCTGAATAAACGAACATCTTTTAAGGATAGGCCCAAACCGCTGGTAAATACTATTATATAGTACACTCGGTGGCATAGATGTAGTAGTGTTGGGGAGGTCTGAAGCTGCCACGGGACTTGGCTCTATAGTAGCGACTTGACTCGACCATTCATAAAAGTCGTCTCCCTCAGCTAATTGTAGCTGTCTGTCGTCTGTCGAAGTAGATGAACATGGAGATTGGCCTTGGTCTTCGCTGTTATAGTGGTGCAGTTTTAATTCAGCCGTCCTAGAATCGCTCTCGGGGTCGGGGGAATCAGCAGCCCTGGTCGGCAATGCATCACCCGAGATCCCAAATGGCGTCTCTATGGATGGGCTGGCTTCATCGGAAACGTTCACTTGAGAATGAGTTTCAGGTTAGCCCACAATCGTAGATTATTACTGTTAGTCTTGAGAAACCAGACAAAGGATAGGTTACTACCATCAGGTTCTGAGCCTTTTTGCCTCGTAATTAGTGATGGTTTCAACGGGCGCTCCGGAGGGTGGATAAATGATGGCTGGTGGAAAGTGTATGGTCTTACGATCTCTCATAGGGTGCTCTGCAATGAACACAAGTTGCTGAGGTCCATCGGCGATTCCCAAACGACCCCTATTGGTCCTACGGGCTGTTGACCTTCTTACGGGCCTATTGGAGAGAGAATATCCTGGCTTCCAGGATAGCTGCATTTTAAGCGTTCCGTGGATACCGAGTAGGGTATTGCCCAATCGGTCGCAATGTTCGCATTGAGCATGGATGCATACCTTGTGAAAAGGGGCATTCTATGAGGGTTGCGAGCAGGGATCAGGTGAAGTCGCCGTGAGCGGTCAGTACCTAGGTACCGGGGTTAAGCTTAGTAAGAGTATATAGCATTTAACACAATTTCTCTAAATTACCTATTAGAGTCTAGACAGTATATAAAAAGGCCAAGTCAATGGCATACAAACAAAAGAAAGGGTCGGTTTTCAATTCTAGTTTGAGGGACTCGATGCGGGTGAGGGCGAGGCCTAACCCCAATCAGCTCTGGCGTTAACGCCCAGGGACTAATTGTTATTAAAAAAAAAGTGATTAGCTGATTGAATAGTTGAGAAAGCTAAGAACTTAAGACTAGACTATGAAATCTAACAGATGTCAATCTGGGTAATAACGGTAATAATATCTGAAAAGGACCTTCACACTCAGTAGTCACCCGTAGGTATTCCACCCACAGTCGGAACATGCTGTCCATGGAATCCAAACCCAATCGCTCCATCGACATTTGCTCGGCCAAGCTCCGACAAGTTGAGAGCATTGAGGCAGAGCAAATAACTCTTCCCACGCATCCCGTCGAGAACCACGCTGAGGAGTACACCATCATCTTCACTGGTGCCCTCGGGATTAGCCACGAAAATGGGCTCACCGGGCGATTGGCCGTGACATGCCCAGAGCTGAACTTTCTGAGTATCACAATCAAGCTTCATGATACCATCCGTCAGAGTTGACTCTCCACGGAAGGTCACGGCATAGACATATCGGTGTTTCTGAGTGACTATTTTCGGATTCAAAGTCGGCAGCTCTGGCGACAACGGTTGGCAAACGGACCACTCGACCGTTGCTTTCTTGGGATCTGTGCACGGTGTTGAAGATACCGCAGGCAGACGGAACCGGGTAAAAGATGTACGGAAAGAATTATCTCTCTTCTTCTGGAAGACCTTGGCTGCATCCGACGAAGAGATCAAGTTCTCGTAATAGAGGGATTGCACAAATTCAGAGCTATCGGCTCTCACAACATCTGCAACAATATCCATCTCCGCGGGATTCTCCTTTGAGGGCTCGAGCCATGCATTGACCGTGTGGAAGCAAAAGAATGCAGGGCTTTCGTATGTCGCGATCAATCCCTTCCCATGCTTACGGTCAATGACATACCACACTGCCGGTTGACTTGGGTCTGTTGGCAAGATTGCATCTATGAACGAGGAGCCAAACAGCTGTGGGTTTACGTGTGCGTTCCACACACATAGCACAACATGGTCCTCGGTGATGAAGAGGGAGTGAAGATAAGATGGTGTTGCGGGGAAGGTTGCTAGGATTGTGGTCTCCCCCGTTGAAGCCGAGACCCTGAAGATACGGTATGTACAGGTTGGTCCCAGGGTGAGATTATAATTAAAAACGTCTCCCGTGATAGGATCGGATCGAGCATGAGATGCAGAGAGTTGGCCCGAAAGTTCAGGGTGCAGATTGGTCTGTGTGGCTAGGCCGATGGGCTCTAGGGTTTCCGGGTCAAGTTTCTTAAAGGCGTTGTAGTCGGTCTTCGCATAGAGAGTTCGAATTCCCGTGGAATCACCCCAGCGTGAGGTCGACTCTTCGGGGTTAGGATCGAGGCCTGGGACGTTGATCGAAAGGGTGACGGATATATTCTTACTCGACGGCGTCGGTTGCGGGAAATATTCAGTCTGGACTTTGCCCAAGACGCTCTTGCAAGGATCACGTTTCTGTCCGAAACTGACCATATCCAGTGATCCTGTCTTTCTTGCTTCTTCGATCAGGTCGTCGGTTGAGAAGCGAGAGTTGTAGAAAACTCGAGGTGAAGTATTGGAATCATCTGGAGCAAGGATCTGGAAACGATGGGTTTGACCGAATCCATCGAACCAGTGGGAGAGCCGTAGTGTTTCTCCATTCTCAGTTTCAACTTGGCTCTTTCCTGGACCTGTACGGTACAAAACTCCAGCAGCGTAGGCAGGGATCTGTCCGGTCACAGAGAGCTCGACGGGTTTAGGCTGTTCGTATTCAGGATCGAACTATGCAGGGATTAGTATATATATAGATCGAGGTACCCATCACTTGACTTACACCTTTGTCATTGGGCCAGTTGTTATAATGATCTCCATTCATACCATTCTCCATGGCTGATGAGTCTGGACCAATCGAAGGCATATTTTCAAGTTTGTGATCAATCTGTTCAGGTGGTTGATATTGTTGCCTTACGTTGCAGGCTAATAACTCAAGATAGTCCTCTTGTTCCTGTCCTTTCGTCTTAAGAATCCGATTTACTGAAGAGACTGATAAGTTAACAATCTCGCCAATTGATCCTTTATATATTTTTTTAAGCATTTAATTGTTTGGACCCTCCCCCTTTACTATCTTGTAGGCCTAATTTTTGTGTTCGTCATTGGCGGGGGAATCGCGACGGGCTGAATTCCACAACCGACCTCTCCTTTTCCCTCGCCAATCGCCACCGTCGAATTACCGAGTCTCGCTCATCATCGTCACTTCGAGCCGCGCCAAGTCTGTAACCGACTTCGAACCTTGGATTGCACATTCGATTTTGGTTTCATCCGGGGTGTCTTGGCGGGATACACCCACACGCTGTTTATAGCCCGTCTTCCAAACGCAAATCATCTCTCCTGTGAGATCCACACCATCCGATGTTATCTATCACCTAATCACCCTTTCGGAGCCATCTATTAAACCGACGCCAACCCCCCATGGAGCAACAACTACGGAAACCCGGGACCAAATCAGGGCCAAAGATGTGGAAATGTAAAGAATGCTCCTCCAATTTCCAACGATTAGATCATATGAAACGCCATGCCCTTACTCGTATGTTTCCGATGATATTCGGAGGGATAGAGTACCGTAATGACTTGCCACAGATCACACGGTAAAGAGCCACGTCTGTTCATTTTGCGGCTCTGCATTCAGCCGAGGGTGTGTCATCTTCCATCACTTCCGAAGAAAAGATATGTCACCCCGTCATGTGTGCTGACGAAAGTAACCCAGAGATGTGTTACGGAGACATTGGAAATCGTGCAAGGCCCGTGTAGACAGTGGCCATGAGATCCCCGAGCCGGAGCGCGGCGGGAAACAAAAACGTGCCTGTGATAGTTGCGCAGGCCTGAGGAAAGCCTGTAATGGCGAAATTCCGTGTACGGAATGCACACAAAGAGAAAGAAAGTGCACTTACCAACGTCTTCTCGATGACGAGCTTCCCTTGCCATCCACATCGCAGGCTTTACTAGAGACCCCGGACGTCGAAAGTTCAGGTGCGAATGATGATACTCACAAGGTTTCGGAGTCAAGTTGGGAACTTGGCCCTGCAACACTTTATCCATCTCATCGAAAATTTATTGCCCGACGACGGAAATTTGCTTTTGGTTGATTAGAAAGGTTAACAATCAACTGAGTTCAACCAGGATACGGGATCGGGTATCTATTCACTCCTTGATTGCGCGCCAAATGGCATAGGTACTGGGTGGCGATGTGGTTTTTGACGGTATGACACATTATGAATGCGATACACAGGTCATTGGTGAACAGGTCAGCTCAGATTCCTCCGACGGCGTTCTTCCCATTCAGAGGTCGGCGCCATCGGGATTTAAAGGATTGAATCACTCCATGCTCTCTCACCCTTTGCGCGCTATTTAGTGTGAAAGGTAGGAGAGAGATAACGTATAGAAGCATATGAGCCGATGTGTTGGGAGACTCGCCCGCAGTGGAGATTTTTATTAATTAAATTAAACTAATTTAACGTGTCTAGTTACTGATCGTGGCGCGGCTGGAGATTTATTTATGTACATCACTGCTGGATATGGTACCTAGATAGACATCTATACAATCCAGGTTCCCCTTCACTGGCACCCCCAGATGTGTTTTTCACCGTGGCAAGAAAATCGAATCAACGCTATCGTAAACATTTTCGATAAAGTTCTCATAACTCAACCAAGCCGTGTCATCGGAGCCACTTTGCAAGGTCGGGTCACTCAAATCCATCGCATCCCACACATTAGGCCAGGGCATCGGCGAAAAGGAAGTCGGCACTTCTGCGACGTGCGAGTCTCGCGGTGCATCAATGGCCTGTCCAAAATCAAGCGAAAAGTCCGTAATATTCTGTTGGGGTTCGGGTTGTTTCGAGAAAGGCCCAGAAGCAATGCCGTCGAAAGAGTATTTACACATCGGTTGGTGAGAAGCCTCAAAGTCAGCACCCAGAAGCTCATTTCTCCGCGTTTTCGCCCGAGTCATGAGCCTCTCCAGAGGTTTCCAGAGCATCCCCTGCTCAGAATCTGCGATTATGAGCCGCGAGCGCTGGTAGATGTCGTCAACGACGGTCCAGTATTTTGAAATCACCGCGGGGTTTTTGCAGACGCAGAGTTCGGCAAGGGCTACAGCCAATGCGTGCCACGGAACCCACATCGAGCCGTACCACCGCCAACACTTGGAACCTGGGTAGTAATATGCCTCCTGGGACCACAGTAGGTTATCAGCTGCGATTTTGAGGAGGGCGTTCTCTTGGACTTTCGGGGGGACAAAGTTATAGCTTCGCTGCAGCGGCCGGAGG
The DNA here is from genome assembly GCA_000576735.1 of Penicillium fuscoglaucum FM041. Lineage (NCBI taxonomy): Eukaryota > Fungi > Ascomycota > Eurotiomycetes > Eurotiales > Aspergillaceae > Penicillium > Penicillium fuscoglaucum. Next base: position 188,885 of record HG814197.1, read on the forward strand.
GAGGCTAGTTGCAGCCAGCTGCCCATAACACCCGCTGTCTTTTGCGCGTACCACTGGAACTCCGACAGATCGGGCCTGCAACCTCTCAAAAGATTTGATGTCTTTTGTTGGAAATCGTGGACGACTTGCTGCCGCAAACTCATGATAGTCACGGCTGGCTCGGTGAGGTCTGAAAATGCAAGGGTTCGGGTCACAGATGCTGACGCTGCACTGACCAAGGTATGGGTCATGTCGGTAAATGTGCCATCTATGTGTTCGGGAATTGGACCTGGCATGTCGAACCATAAGTCCTCGTCGTTGATATTCGACGGTGGGTTGTAATCGAGCCATGCGGATTGCATCATCGGCTCAGATGCCCTGTCTAGGGAGGCTGCTACATCCAGAAGGCCGATTCCTAGCCATGCTCGTTTGCGCATCTCGTGCTCAAAAGGGCGTACCGTGAATGGTGGGTGGGGGATGTGGAGAGATAATGCCTGGCCTACTCGGAGTGCCATGCTCAACATGGTCCACACCCTTCGACTTTGGTCTTGAGATCTCGCGGCGAGCTAGAAGCGTTTAGCTTACATTCTGGTAACATGAAGAGGCGCGAAAGACGAGAAGCTCGTAGTCGTACTCACCAGAGAGATTATATAAGCCTGGAGAACAGTGAGATCGTTTGTCGTGACAAAGTCCGCCTTTGCGAGCGCTGATTCGGTTTCTCTTTGGAATTCTGCGACTACTATCTTTTTGCTCGTGTTGAAAATTGACTGGCATTCCACTTCCTCAAGAGTACACACAGCACAAAGATAGATAGCCGAAGCAAGGGTGGCTGGTGCTTGGTGATCCTGCTTATAGTCAAGATAAGGCTTCCCGTCCTTAATGAATGCTTGTAGTGACGGTCGATGTAAAATTTTGAAGAGAGGATCAACGTTTCGGAAGAAAATGTCACATAACCTGTTCCGGATTTGCGGTTGGAGGTTTAATCGGCTGTTGGCCTGGGGTGAGTTTGACGAGCTTTCAGGACTTTCTGAGCTCACAAGCGATGCACCAAAACCAGATGCTGATTCTTTGACAGTGTGATCTTCATTTTCTAGACGACCTTCCAGGACACTGCGCAATTCTTGGGTCTAGGGATTGTAACATAAAGGTAAATCATATTCACGAATCATGAATCCAATAAGCTCACCTGCTGCATGATATCCTCCCAAAATGGACCCCCAACATAGGCAGTCGAAGGGCGAGGAAGATGTGGTTGGCCTGTAGCGGGCAAGTTATCATTCTGATCCTGCCGAATATTAGGAGGACTGGCGTTGCTGGACTCTGCTGCCGACTGCTGCTGTGTGTATGGATATGCGGGCGCAGGGACAGTCGAGGCAACCTGTAATCCATCTTCCCGCTCATTGGCGACTTTTTTGAGGAGTTTCTCGAGTCTTGCTACCCGCTCAGATAGCTCTTTGTCCGAGCCTACAACCCGCTCAGGTTTTCGCGTGCGACCGCGCGGGAGACGTGCACGTTCCACGGGAACACACACAAGGCCAAGTCTCTGGCAGCTTGCACAAGGACTTGACTTGTCGCATTTTACTTTGCGCTGGCGACATGCTTCGCAGGTGAGGCGGACCCGCGGTGCGTAGGACCTTGAGTGGGTTGTCCCGGCTTGGCCCACGGGATCGGCCATTCTTGTGGTGGGGACCCAATTGGTCTGGATATAAAGCAAACGTGACTTGAGATGGTCTGTATGGTTTGTATGATTTGTACAATGTACACCCTTGTTGAAGATCCAAGGCTTGTTGCATAGGAGGTTCTGAACAAACCCCCGCGAAGCTATCCACATTGGAAGGTTCTGGCCAATCAGAGGTCGAATTCGTACATTCCATCTCTGCGGATGATATGCGCAAGTCAAACGCATATAAAAATAAAAAAAAGGAGCTAGGAACTAGATTGTTTGGATCCTAGTTTCAGGTAATAACGCTCTTGTTTTTTCCCTACAAACAAACCCTAACGTGAGATGGTATAAATAGCGATAATCCAAGTTGCAAGGAAAAACCGTAATGGAGTCCAAGTAAACAATCCATGAATTGTTTACTCAGGTCTGACCAAATAACCAGATATGAAAACTCACAAAACATAATAGAATGCCATTTATAAATTATCCAGTTCATAACTCAAGAGTACAGATGGAAAGCAATGAGAGTGTTCGACCGAGATCAATGAGGTGAACAACATAGTCGAGGACCCATAATCCAAAGATTTTCACTTCACTCAAAAAGAGGTATGAATGATGTGGCCACGGTTTGGGAAGTACATACCCCTTACTACTCCGTAGTGAAGATATTAATGGGTCCAGTGAGCACGGCATCAGGGGTTAAGATCCGTGCGTCGCGGCCGAAGACCAAGCCAAGAATATATCCCGCGTGGTATACGGAGTATACTTTGTAGGACGCCACAAGAAGAAACGTTAATATAAAACTAGGGATCTTCCAAGGTTTTATTGAAGTTAATTGAAGTTAACCGTCTAACTAACGTCTTTTTCGGATGTCATTTTTAGACGTTTGACCCCATTGTTAGTGTTTTAGCTGCTTCGCTAGAAAGATTTCTGGTTGATATGTAGAGGGACATGGGAAGAATGGTAAGGAGTAGACATGCCGGGCTTATTATCACTCCGCGAGGTACGATACAGGTCGTCCAGACCCCTTTTCGATGATAATCAGGGATGGGTTGCATAACTAGATCACACTGCTTACAACATAGGTAGATATGATCGGAAACTAGCATCGCCGATTTCATTCAAATTCTCCGACACCGTGCACACGGCATTTCTCGGAAGGGTTGGGGAGATATGGATAAGATCAGCATTCAACCTTTATGTTGTACCTTCGATTTCACCGGTTAAAGGCTTTGCCGAGAGTATAGTTGTGATTGAGACAGTAAATATTGAAATGTTTCGATATTCAAGAGAGTTTTGATAATCAAGAGATATCCCCGAACTCCCCGAAATTGGAGTTTCTCGGGCTTCCAGGATTGTGCAGGTAGAAAATTGGGCTGCAGAGGTGAGTGCAGATCGCAGGAACAATAGGGTTGGTTACAACCCCCCACCTCCCCTCGAAGCGAAGGAACCTGAGTCTTTATAGGATCTTAATTGGGGTTATTTGACACTATTGATTTTATATTTCGGGGACAGTCATGACAGCGACATTTAACCATGGATCAATAAAGCACGATCAAATGGTAGGCGAAGGGAAAAGTGGATCTTGGATACTAATATGAAGATTTTGATCAGACTAGTGTGCTTGGCTAGCCTTTACACGGCATCCATGTGCCTAGCTTAGTCCGCGGGGGCAATGATCTCGAGTCGATGTGACCATGTGGCTGGACCAATTGACCCCAAGAGTGAAAAAAGTAATTATTCCCACGTTGTGGGGGTATACGCGTCCAATGGCAGTGCCATCACAATCCTAAGCAGGGGAGAGCTTCCTATTATGTAGGTAGGCCGTGACCTCAGGATGTCTGACCACGCCAGTACCATGGATCAGGCAGCCGAATTAACGAATCAGAGGGCATCTTTTATGAGAACAAAGTTTATGCCATGCAGAGACCATGTGCTGTTTAGGGCAATTGCATACCTACTTTGTACATCCATGGATATGGGCATATATTAGGCCATATATTATTGACAATAATATAGAATATACAATGAATATACTGAGTACTGAGTACGATGTACAATGAATCTGGCGACTATTCTTCTAATAATATATGATTATACGATGCAAGACCACTGATCATTTTCGCCACACAAGAATGGGGCCCGCTAACAACTAGGCTGTTGGGAGGAATATGAACGTCTGATCGAAATTAAATAGTCTATGGAGTATTATTGCCCCATCTCTAGCTCGGTGGCTGAATGGGGATCTTCGATCTTCAAACCGGGTGGAGAGGATTAGAGAAGATCTCGTGTTGCTTTTGCATTCCTGCTTATTTTGTTTTGCACTCAATACTTCAATCTCTCATCCCCTCTTTTGTACATATGTATTGAGAAGCGGGCCATTCCCCCGTAATCACGAGAGACTTCCTCTCGAGCATTGACACAGTGGTGTGCATATCTACTATAAGTCAACAGAGGAGCTTTGCGATCTCTCTTTCAGCGCATTGAATGTTCCCCTGTTCACAACCCCACTGTGCACGAAACTTGGCCTTCACTCATTTATATACGCCTTGATGACACAATGACTACACTATCAACATCCCGCGGCCACCAGGCCCTCGCTGTCAGCATTGTGTTTACGACTATAGCGACATTCATCACTGCCGTCCGTATATTTACACGAGCATTCCTCGTAAAGCAGATGGGAGCAGACGACTATGTCATCCTAGTTTCTCTAGTCTTCTCATGGATATTCTTCGGCCTGATGGTAGGCGAAGTCTACCATGGCATGGGAGAGCACTATACCGCTATCCCGGCGTCAATCTTCAAGGCTCAGATGATCGTACGCTTCACTTCACCAGAACATATCTCTAACACAGTGCAGTTCCACTGACATGATTCTCTCACAGTACTTCTGGGCCTCAGTCCCTATATACCAAACAAGCCTCATCAGCACAAAGATGTCAATCCTTCTACAATACAAACGAGTCTTCTCCACGCCACGCATGCGCTTAGCATGTTGGATCATGATCGGTGTTCTAGCTTTCTACGGAACCTGGACCATCATTAGCGCCTGGGCTAACTGTGTTCCTCTCGCCAAATTCTGGGATCCAACCGTCCCCGGCTTCTGTTTGGATAAGAAAGCCTTGTGGTTCTCTAACTCGGCTATCCACATTATTACCGATATCGTCATCCTCATATACCCAATGCCAGTTCTGAAATCGCTACAATTGCCCAGGAAGCAAAAGTTCGCCCTCATGGCTGTTTTCGCGCTAGGTGGATTGTAAGTCCACTTGCATATAACGACAATCATCTACAATACTAATCATCCTCCCAGCGTCTTGATCACAAGTGTACTCCGCCTCAAATCTCTCCTCGTCATCTCCAATTCAGACGACCCAACCTGTAAGTACTAACAACACCCAAAAACCACCTTCCATTACATACGAGCCAAATCTAATAAATCACCCTAGACGACAACGTCGGCGCAGCAACCTGGTCCGCCGTTGAGTGCAACGTAGCAATCATCTGCGCCTGTCTCCCCGGCACACGCGCCTTCCTCTCCAGACTCCTGCCGCACATTTTCTCCACCCGAAGCAACGGCTACCGCAGCAAGACGACACGACCTTCGCGAAACGGCCGCAATCCACATACAGGAAACGGCAACACGCAAGTCCTGGCCTCTGTCATTGGCGGACGTGATCACGGCTCGGGCTACGACCATGATCTGGAAGAACTGTCGCCGTCTGGATCCTTCAATAGCTACACCAAGGAGCCTGTGAAGGAGGCCTTTGCGGGCATTAAGGTCACGACAAATGTTACGCAAGAGAGGTCCTCGCATTCCAAGGTTGCTGTTAATGACGATACGGGAAGTACGAATGAATTGGTGAAGAAGTATAGCTTTTGAACTATAATGATTTGGGTTGGGTTAACGGGTTCGTTCTTTATACTTATTTCCTTTTTCTTTCTTTTTGGATGGTGGTCTTCTCTCTTGTCTTATATACCTATGGCTTTTATGTGACGGTCTTTTGCATACGTTCTTTCTGTGATTTTATGCGATGATATACCCAATTACAACAGGCCGGACTGTCAATGTCTGTACTATCGAATATACAAGGAGCCCTTACCTGAACTATCGAGTTAAGAAATCGGGCTAGTTACTGATTCATTAGAGCCGAGGATTAAAATGGTCCAAGTAATGTATGAAGTACCTCAAAGCAAAGTTATATCAATGTGTCTCCTAAAAAGGACATGGCTAGCATTACAACAATAATTTCATTAAACTGGGGTCTTTTCAAACCTCAATGCTACCTACAAAGTCTTCAAACACGAGCTCTAGGGTATTATGAATGCATTGTAAGACAAGTGTACAGATGTCGAAGCGAACAAAACGAGCTGATCATTCAGTATGCATGAGACCCGCCCATCGTACATTCGGAAGCCGCCCACATTTCAGAGACTAAGGAGTCGTGACAAAGGAAGATGCATAAAGGACAAAATAGAAAATAATTCTAGGCAAGGATCTCGAAAACGATAAACACCGGTATGTGCAATGTGTAATATGAAATTATGCTTGCAGATACGCAGATGTTATCATGCAAATCCTGGAAACTCAAGATAGGCGTGGAATCTGGACCTGTTGCAAAGAAGATATAGTCTACTCCCAAACGTTGGAGAAGAGGTCGTCAGATCCGCCAAATCCACCAGACTTGTTATTCGTGCTGGTGGGGGTGGGGTTGGAGACCGGGGCAGCGCTGGCCCAGCCGCCGAAGTCCTCGTCCGCTGCCACAGTGGGTGCGGGCTTAGAAGCAGCACTGGGCGCACCCCAGCCGTGGCCCACATCGTTCGGGGTCAAGGTATCCGGGACCTTCATCATGGATGCAGGCGAGAGTGCGGCAGAACCAGGTGATGGGGCAGGATCGGGTGTGCTCCATGCGTTCCCGCCCCATGGATCAAGGCTTCCGGACATCATGTTGGCTGCTGCTGCGTTCGCAGCGCTGGGGGCTGGCGCTTTAGGAGCAGCAGGCTGGATCGGGGGAGCAGAAATATTAAACGCAGATTTCATTTCTTGCTGAGGGGAGGTTGCAGTAGACTTTGGGGGCGAAACCGTTGAGGTATTTGCAGAAGGCGAAGAAAACCCGAACAAGTCATTTGACAGGGACGATGATGGAGGGTTAGGCTTAGCAGTCGGGGAAGTAAATCCACCGAATCCGAAATCTTGCCCGGTAGAGGAGACGGAAGTTGTTCGGGACTGGGACTTCGGGGCTGACAAAGTCGGGGAGGTGAAGCTATCAAAGAAGTTACCGCTCGCAGAGCCCGAGGGCGATGTGACCTTCGGGGCAGCAGGGGTCGACTTGGCGCCGCCGAAAGATGAGAGATTAGAGAATGCTGATGGCTTCTCAGCCGGTTTAGCGGGTGGAGGAGAAGTAGTAGTCGGGAAGCTCAGTCCACTGAAGGCGTCCGTCAGACCGCCCATGTGAGACGAAGCGGAGGGGGCAGGAGGCGAGGCCATGTCGCCGAAGGAGTTGCCCCGCTGGTGCTGCACGGGTTGTGCCGGCTGCGGCTTCGAGTACAATGACAAGATTGACTGTTTGAGGTCCGGCCGAGACATTCCGGCTGGCGCTGCTGGTGTGGATGCTGTGCTAGCCGGGCGACTGGTAGTAGAAGGCTGGGTGCTGCCGAAGAAGTCGAGACCCAGCAATGAATCATTGGGCTTGTGAGTCTTGACCGGTGCGGGCTGTGCTTGTCTAGGTGGCGCACGCGGGGTAGGTCCGGTTGTGCTAGGGCGATTCGGAGGAGAGATATCGTCGCCGAACAGATCAATCGAGGCTTGTTGACGGTGTACCGGGGGCTGACTGGCAGTGGCGACTCTTTGCGAAGCAGAACGTTCAATCTTTGCTTTCTCCTGCACAACCGCAAGAGGCTAGCAAGTCAGTGATTGCTGCCAACTGGATATTATCCGATCACTTACCACATCGTCATCGCCGTCATCCAGGGCCGAGGGGTCCGGCATCTCACCGTCCATTACCCATCGCTTGCTCTCGTACTTTGTCCGGATGAAGTTCTCGATTTTTCTGTTCGCATTTATTGTCAGAGACTACCACCACCAAATGAGTGCCATTCGAATGCACTTACGCATCGGAGGGGACATGGCCGGGTGCCAGTTTCGCTTCCCAGTATCTGCATCCTGTTAGCCCATGCCCAAAATGGTCGGTCAATTGGCTGCGACGAACTTGTTGGCTCTTCCATTGCCCCATCTTACAACACTTTGAAGTTGTTCATCGGTCCACGCATCGAGATCCACGGACTTGACTCGGCTGATATGCGTTCCCATACCCCGGTGAATGCCGGAGCACCGAATGCAGACAAAGACACCTAGGTTCCAGGAAGCCCATCGCGGGTCTGTTCAAAAGACAATTCAGTATATGAGCGCCAAGAAATAGCCCGGAGATGAAGCCAGCGTGGGCGCAACTCCAGGAGGGGATCGGGGACCACTCACGCTTGTTCCGTTTACAGTCGGCACATATCTTGTTGTGCTCGAGTTTCAGCAGAGCCTTGATAGTCTGCGAGTTTTGGGCAGCTTGCCCTGGAGTAGGACGTCGAGACATAGTAGCAGCGACTCAAGTATCGATGGTTAAAGGGATAGGAGACAATGAGAGCGACCTAATTATTCTTAGGTGGCGGTCGGCAAACGGTTGCGGCCTAAGGCTGCGGTGTGTATACGGATGGGGGAAAATGCCAGTCACGCAGTTTGATGTAAAGTAACAGGGGGTCATGGTCCAATAACAGTAGATCTTTGAAAATATTTGTACATTGTATATTTCCTTTGGTTTTCACAACAGAATTTCTTTGCAGTTAAGATCTATAAATATGGTTGGTCCACTCCAACGACGCCTCTCCCCGTATCATGCATGTCGGTCTTTCTGCAGCCTTAGTCCCCGACTCCCCGCAAAACAAATGATGATTGAATGTCATGGAAATCACTCAAGCTTTCGCCTTAGGATCCTTAGCAGCGCTAGCATCTTCTGTGAAGCGCAGACTGACACTATTCACACAATGACGCTCATCTGTGGGGGTTTGATACCCCTCACCCTCAAATACATGGCCGAGGTGACCCCCGCAGTTGGTACATACGATCTCTGTGCGCTTCATACCAAATGTGTTATCAACGTGTCTAGTGACAGCCCCAGGGATGGAATCAAAGTATGCTGGCCAGCCACAGCCAGATTTGAACTTGTGATCGGCAGTGTAAAGCGGCGCATCGCAACCAGCGCAATTGTAGACACCTTTGGACGGGTAGTGAGAATCGTATTCACCGGTGCCAGCGCGCTCAGTACCTTTTTCACGGAGAATGCGGAATTGTTCTATAGCCATTCTTGTAAGCAAATATCAATCATATATCGTCTAGGAGATAAAAAGCCTCCATGGTATACAAACCTGGGTTCAAAACAGCTCTCCACTCATCTTCGCTTCTCTGGTTGGGGGGCGACATGGCGTCGGTTGTTTGTTCAGGGGTGCGGTTGGAACTAAAGAAGGCACCGAAAAAAGGAATGGCCGGCGCAGCTCGAAGAGCTTTGGTGCTTGTCTTCGAATGCGGAGGCTTGCGCGACGAGGACAAAAGCCGGGAGGAGGAAAAAGTCGGTGCAAGTCGGATAGGAATGGTTTGGTGTCTGAGAGGCGAGATAATGTTTCGAGATAATTGGGATCGCATAGAGACAGAGTTTGATAGGAAAATGAGAAAACAGTAAGAGTGACCGGCAACTGAAGCAGAGCAGAGATGAAAGTGGGGTGAGGCTAATCCCAGATGGGCACCTGGACTCGGGTTTACGTCATCATGCGGGGAGACCCCTAGAGCCGATTCGGGGACTCTTTAGGGCCTAGGCTGATACCTACAGTAGAGACTTATAACATGAACAAATCTCTATATATTCCGTGGGCTACGGTGTTCTAAAACCAATGGGGGTTTTTTTTAATTTGAAAAATGTTTATTCATTTAAAACAACCCCAAACTCCGGCAGTGCAGGGGTATCTCAACAGCAAATCTGACATCTGAAAAAGAAATTGAAACATGAAAAATGAAAAAATTGAAAAGCAAAAAGAAACAAGTCAAAGAAAAAGAATCAACGGCGGTTCACGCCGGTCACCAGCATAGAACCCCGATTCAGCTCCACGCGCCACCCCTCCTTCAGCAGCATGTTCCACACGGCGGGTCCAATATGTGACTTGCGGTCCTGGGAGTGGTGACCAAGACCGCACACAATATTGAACCCGCCGTGGGAGTTCTGTCCTCCGCCACGGACGTACTTCTGGTCTCCCAGTCCGTCCCACCACGCCTGCACCCTCTCACGGGCGATTCTGACGGCATTGGCGACCGTCACGCCATGCAGATCCAAGTCATGTTGAGAGGATTGCCGGGCCACCAACCGGTCGGAAGCTGTCGCCAGGTGACGCATGGCGAGCTGGCGTTGCTCGTTTCCGACGTCCCGGTAGTAGGCGGAGGCGCCGCCGTAGAGAGGGTTGGAGCGGGCGCGGCGGGCGGACTGGGAAGCTTGGGCGAGGGCAGCTGACCGAGCTGCAAAGTGAGAGTTGGCAGCAGCAGCGGCTTCGCTGAAATCCATGAAATCCGAAGCACTCTCTGTCTGCTGACCCGGGGGGATATTCTCCTCTTCGTCGTCGAGGGCGACCGGGGATGAAACGAAACTGATGATATTTGAAACTGAGGTGAGATCCGGGCGACGGGCCAGGGTGTCAGCGAGTTCATCTGCAGCTGGGATCTCATTGTTTGTGATTCGAATCAGGCCAGTGAGAGTGATCGGATTGATGCTGGGGTACTTGTGGCCGAGCTCCCCCACCTGTGTGACGAGTACAGGATCGTCTTCAATCTCATGGATGTCCTTAGGCGCATGAGCCTGTGCCAAGACTCCGATTGTCGCACAAAGTGACATTGAATTCTCATGATAAGTTGACGCGATTTTCTCCCTCTGCAAAGTGCAGGCCCGCGAGGAAAGAAATTCGATATCCTTCTTTCCTGCCTCCCATTTATTGGTGGCGGTATTATTCATGGCCTGGGAGGCCAGGTCGACTCGACGTTGTTTCTGCTTCTTATTCTTGCGGGACTTTTTGCCACTGGTCTGGTCCTCCTTGGCCTGGAAGCCATCGATTGACTTGGGAATGGAGGACTGACTGTCTTGACCAGCCTCCTTGGGGGTGTGTTGAGGAATTTCTCTGGCGATTTGTGTCTCTTCGATGAAAGCAAGATTGAGTAAGACATCCATTGAGCGACTGAGATTGTCATGACAATCTTCGAGGATGCGCTCAGCTTCCAGACGAGTAATAGTGGGGAACATGCTAATCAAGTTCTGTGCCTTATCAGCAGTTGTCATACCCAGAAAGGTGTATGCAAGCTTCGAGCCTTTGAGCCTTTCGGCGTCGTGACTGGCGCTGTTGGAGTCGCCATTATCGTGTTCGGGATGTTCAAGCGATGGCCAGCTTGTAGGATCTGAGGGTGCGCCGTCAGGCGATTCGCCGACCGCAGAGCCTGAGATATCGGAATTTCGGAGGTTGGTTGTGCCCGTGGGGTCAAATGGCAAGTTTTCTTGCTCAACAGCAGACGCGTTTAACACGTCCAGGGTTTCGCGCAACTGTTCGACCTGAGTGGGGATCGCCAGGTCAAAGTCTGATACGATCGCAACAAACAACGCAGGATCAATCGGTGGACAGTAGGTGCTTTCAAGCTCCTGTATAAAGAAACAGACATCAGAGAAGAACTTGACAAGCAAGCAGTACCGCAACAGGCTATGCTTAAACTGTGTGCGAATCAGTGGGACACACAACATACCTTGAGGAGCTCATCGTCGCAGTCTCCCATGGCTGTGATCATGGATTTAGCTGCAGTGTTATTGGAGGTGTTTGTATCAATCTCTGTGAAGGAATGCAAGGTTGGACAAGTGTAAGGGACGTTTGCGAGAGATGAAGGTGAAAAGTGGCTTTTTTTTCGCGATGATCTTGATAGCTCCGCGATAAGATACCCGTGGATAGGTAGAGATCGATGCGGGTAACGGTGGGGGAACCAATCACAGAACCATGTCTCAGTCACGTGTAGGTGTCACGTGGGTGGGGTAACCATGACAGGCACGTGTATGTGGATCACGTGTTCAGGGGATGATTTTAAAAATGGTCCGGCTAAGCCTCATCCCAAATCTGATCGGATATTAGGATTCGACTGAGGTTACTTTTTTTATGATTTACAGACTATCACATTGGTATATGGACTTGTTCTATACAAGTCGCTGGAGTATACACTTACACTATATCCCTACATATATCTCTAAGGCTTCTGAATATATATGAGTCGTAGTTTGTATGTAGAGATATCAACATACTCACCAGATGGGACAAATTGACATTCCTCATGAAAAACGGAGAGTGATATATAGAAAAAAAAGTCCATTGAACCAGTCAGCTAATAAACGAACATGATATAACGACATATGATTCATAGGTCTCAAAAAGCCTTCTTGGGGACTCATATCGAACGTCGGGTTCTGTTTCCGACTCCAATTCTCCAATTTAGTTCGGTGCGTCCACCCGACTTTTGAGCCCACCGATATAACTATATATTTTGGTCAAAGATGCCAACCAAGATAACTTGTACCACTAATCATTTGTTTGTATCCCAATCCTCAAAACCCTTCTCCTAATGTTCTCATACCGTTGTCTTCGAACAAAGACAAACGCAATTTCAGCTTGTGTTTCCGGGTCTTCGCAAAGTTTTTCAAGTACCGCGGTAAGAACTATGGCAACCGCACGAAGAAAAGAATTCCTTTGCATCCTTCCCGACAATGAAAATGTCCTGGCTATCAGAAAACAAGTGAAAGGGTTAGTTTGTCACAGCATTCTGTGGATAGTTAGGTTGGGATGAGCATAGCTAACATTGATTAGAATCCACTACGAGGGAGTCAAGCCATTAGTGGCCGCTGGAAAGCTCGTCGATGGAGGTGCCATCTTTGAGAAACACCCCGAGGAGGGAAAAGATGCCCTTTTCAAGGGTAGCGTGATCGTGTACTCGGCCAATGATGCCGAAGAAGTCCGCGCTATTCTCGAGAAAGATGTTTACGCTACCAGTGGTGTGTGGGACTTGAGTAAAGCACAGATTTTGCCTGTTAGTAGAGTCCTTTCGTCTTCATGGGTCAATGCTAACAAACGTAGTATGTCCCTGCCGTTCGAGAACCGCTTCCATGACGAATATAGATGGTGGAAGTATATACATAAAGTGGCAAACAGCAGAGTTTGCACTGAGTTTAAGAGATTAAATTATAGGGTACAATAAGGCACTTGAATTCTATAAGAACATCGATCTTTTTGTACTAATTTGTCCTTCAGGGTCTGCTTAGATGAATATATGCTATTTTCTTTCCCTACACCTCTATCATTTCTTGTCTTCCAGGCTCAGCGATTCCATGCGATATAGGGCCACGTCCATACTTAGAATGATTTGGACCTCCAGAGGCTGCGGGAGCCTGTGATTCATCAATACATAGATGGACGACTTCCATTTAGAAGCGTGTTAGAGGGCCTGTATAATGACCACTGATTTTGATGGCTTTCGCTATGAATACATATGCGGTCAATCACATGTGTAGTATTCCGTTTATGCCCATGGCCACAACTGACCTAGTTGGCTGCCATCATTATTACACCAGTGGACCCTAGCAGTAGTGTTGTGAATATAAACCCAGGTGTCAAAATAATCTTGATAGCATACATAGGTACACGTATGGACTAAGATTACGTTTGGAAAGGCATCGAAGTTCAAAAAGATGAGGAGTTGACACAAGACATCAACGAGTCCGTGATTCATTCGTTGATTCATTCGCGTGGGAATGTTAAGCATTGGAAAAAACAATGAAATACAGACAAGGTATAGGATCGCGGTGTACCAAGTAGAGGGAGAAGAGGAAAAGGAAAACCCCAGACGCTATGCGAAAAGATAAATCAGGGCTTTTGCCCAAACACAACACCCGGCCCACGCGTTGGGCCGAATATACCGCACTCTATAGTGCCAGATGATACGGAGCCAAAAGAAAAAGAGACGCAGGAATCAAACAAACAAGAAACCCCCTGCCAAAGCTGCATTTCACCTTCCCTGGTGCTAGATGCCAATGAGTGCGTAATAATACGAGGCCCCTTTGAGAATTGGTACACGGGGAATTATGAAGAAACATTTGGAAGGATATGGGTAATGCATGAAAATGGGAGAACGCGGCTTGATACATGTTCTAGGAACGTCCTGAACCGACAAAAAGCATGGGTATTTCCGTGCGCTGCTAAAAACGAGAAAGCAGAAGTGTGGGAAGAGAAATAGAAATGAAACGAGTGAGGATGCCAGCCCCAGATTCACCACATATCATCGTCATCGTCGTCATCGAGTTGTACGTCGTCGCCAAAGGACGAGTGTCCGTGCTGCTGGTGGCCTGGGCCGTACGCCTGGCCATTTTCATAGCCCTGCTTGTCGCTCCTCGAATGGCTACCGTAGCGATCATGCGGATCGTCATCATAGTCATACATGGAAGATTCGTCATAGGCACTTTCTCCGTAGTGTTGTTGTTGCTCCTGAGACTGTGCGAGTCTGTTAGTAATCTTGCTCGCCCCGAGGATAAAAAGAATCTTCGCTTACCTGTTGGTATCGCTGATATTGCTGATACTCATCTGGCTGATCCCGTGATTTCGATGATCTCTGGGATGATCCAGACGAAGCAACCGACATCTGCGGGTGCATCTGTTGTACCTTGGCTAGGTATGAGTACATGAAATTGCTCAGCAATACTTGAGAGTACAGAGCGCGCCGGGGATTTGCAAGCTTGATATGCGCCATCCGGTAAATAGCTCGCTCCTCCAAAATCGAGAAGCGGGACCACGGATAATCGACATCGGCGCGAAGTACTCGCATTGGGGGTTCGGGAGAAAGGTTTCGGGACGAATGCTTTCGGTGGTGACCTTCACTACTGTGCTTCTTCCGTCCACCACCAAAAATAGAAGAGAAAATGCCATCCTTTTCTTTCTTTGAGTCTCCCGATGCCCTCCTCACGCCGTCTTTGCGTCGTTCTTCCTCGAGCTTCGGATCAAGGCGGTCCAAAACGAGGCTTTCGCGTGCCCGCGGAGTGCTCTCGATAGATGATTGTAAAACGTCTAGGCGTGTGTTGTCATGAGTTTTGTCGACAACCTTTGATTTAGTCTTTTTCGAATCGTTGTCCTTGTCCTTCTTCTTGTCTTTTTCTTCGCTACCCAGCAACCAGTGCCAACTAGACTTGCGGCTACCATCAGAGTCCTTCTTGTCCTTTGATTTCTTGCTGTCGGGTTTCCGTTCTTCAGGTTTGCGTTCTTCTGAAATAGTAGGAATGAATGAAAGACTGTCGGTGCGGGTACTGTTCCCAGGTATCATCTGAGGGTTATTGGCAAAGTCATTGAGAGAAGGTGCGGGTTCGTGGGGAGGTTGGCGAGGATTCTTGGGACGTTTCGGTGCCGGCTCATGCGAAGACGTGGGTTTCGCCGACGGTTTAGAGGCCACGGCACGATCCGGTGACCGCCTACTTGGTGAAGGCGGACTTGGTATGCGGCTCGATTCAGTGGCTGGAGGTGTTTCAATTATTGCAGGGATCTTCTGCTCGCCTGGGGCTACGTTCACGGTCGATCGGCCATTCGAGCTGATACGAGAATGCCATTTCCTTTCATTGGTCGTATCGCCTGAATCGGATCGATCCAGAGCAGCATCCGGTCGCCCACCAGAGGTGGGCGAGCTTTCCTGCTCAGCCTCAGGCTGATCGACAATTGCATCGAATGTCGAACTCGCGGGTGAACTTGGGGCATAAGCTGAGCCATGCGATGAGGCAGAGGGGGCTCGAGCCGCTCGCGTCGTTTTGGGAGAAGGTTCAGTGGAGACACCGGCGAGTCCCGGGATTGTAGGATCTTGAGGTAGAACCACCGCAGATCCTGTATCACTCCCCGCAGATTCCGATGCCCCCCGTCCAACTCGTTTAGAGTATGGCAACTTTTCGCCCTTTTTCAAACTTCCAGCTTTCTTATATTGTGTCCGGGTTGACCGGCGTAAGCTGTTTCCCGGAGGTGCAGGTGGTAGGATCGGCATGTCCTCGTTTCCCGCGAGGTCGATCTTCTGCATGCCGCGCATGAGTGATTCTTTGTTCAGCGGGTTCGAATCATCCACCAAGGTTTCCAACTGTTGCAAGTTGGGGGTCAACATGGCATCTCGCCTACTTGATTGAGAGCGTTGACGTTCCAACCGATCCGCACCATCTGTATAACCCGAGGAATTGTCGATTTGTCTCGACAACATAGAGCGTTTGCGATTGAGCCCACCTCCCGACCCTTGGCGTTCGGAACCTGAAGTCGAATAGTCGCCGGATCTGCGCTTGATATGGTCGGCCTTGGTATCGAGAAACGACTTGAATTCTTTCGGAGCCAGTTCGGGGTGCAGTCGCGCAGGAACCCAGAATAATCGGGAGGCGTCATCTTCGTCGGCTGAGGGCGAGGGGGGTTGCGCGAAGCCTGGGAGGTCGGGATCACCGGCAGCGGCCACATCCATCGACATGCGCCGAATCGCAGCGAGATTGGTCAGTTCCTGGGCAACGGCTGCAGGGTTCGATTCGTAGTCGATATCGTTGAGAGGAAAAGAGGACGTGGCAGTCTCCGAGGGCAATCGAGCACCATCGGCATTCCCCGGATCACCTCCCACCTCAAAGGACCGATGTGCAACAAGCGGCGGCCGTTGGTTTCCATTTGTCTGTATCGTTTGCACGTCTGACGAGGATTGATGCAGTGGGGAGGACGGAGAAAGAGAGGACTCGGATCCATCGGCGGCGTGCGGAATGGTTGTTATTGACTCGCCGAGGGGCGTTGTTATATAACTCAGGCGTCTCGGATCATTACGATCGTAATCGTCGTTGTACATGTGTCCGATAGCTTCCGTCACATGGTGGCTTGGATCACTAATCGATAGATGGGCGGCGTGACCTCTCCGCGTCGCATGCCCGCCTGCCTCGTGGGCACTCGTGGAAGCCTGAACGCGTACGAAATATGATTAGAATCCACAATGCGACAGTTTGGAGTCGAGATCCTATTCTCAAATTCCATGGGAAGGGGGTCCAATTCCATAAGAATGCGGTGGTGCCTGAGGGGTTCGAGGTTGAGGGGGGGTCTCGACAAAAAAAAAGGCATGCCCACATGAACCAAAGAATAGGAACCGGGGAAATCGACACACCTGCATGGGAAGCCAGTTGTACAGGAACCAAAAGACGTCAAAGACGGAGCCCGAATGGAAGCTTAAGAGGAGGGGGCAGTGTCAACCACGTTGGATACCGAGGAGGAACGGGTCATCGAAGCGGGGAAAGAGGAATGGAGACAAAGAGCCGGTAGCAGGGTGCTAGACATTCGGATACTACCGAGTCCAAATGAGCGTCATATGGGTGAAGTGGGAGAAGAAAGGAAGAGAAGAGAAGAATGGGAGTTTAGCGGGCGGAGGGCAGATGAGGGAGGTGAGAGAGTACATAAACCTCCGCAGCACCTGACTTATCTTGAACTCGTTCCAAAGGAGATTCTTATTATATTACATTACTATGTAAACTATTTCTACAAATGTGTATCTAGTTCTTTTCTTCTTATTTTTAGGGTTCTTCTAGGTCTTCGGGGCTTTTTAGATCTTGGATTCATTGACCACCTTGTTGGCTCCACTTACATTTAAAAAACGGGGGATGATGGACGATCGGTTGATCGACACACACGTTCTCTCTTTTTCTTTCCTTTTCCTTTTCCTTTTCTCTCCACTTTGTACTTTTTTTTTTTTGGATTCAGTGATACATTCTTGTGGTTCGGATTCTAACATCGGACTCCAAAGAACCAAGTACTACCTACCTTTCAGAGCTGAACCTGCAATAGTATTTATTTGATTCGTGACACCGCATCCATGTACCTCGAGGGCTGAAAAGATCACCTCAGTACATTCATCTTTAACAAAGGTTAAAAGGTTTAGATTAAAATAAGAAAGGTTAAAAGCACATCAACAATACAAATTTGCCATTGGAAAGCCGCTTGGCATCCTTTTAGTCCATAATAACACTAATATAGATGGAGTAGATGGGGTCGGACCTGAGATTCCATACGCCGTGTGACTTTATCCAACCTTCCCCGGGAACCGAAGACAATAGCTGGATATGCCATGCAAGTGTTCGCACAAGTCAATGACACGAGAAGGCCCAGTCCAGAATGTAAAGGATTTCAACCAGTGAGAGACCTGAGTACATGGGATCATTATGTTCAATGTTGGAACCAGATCAACTCAAAATGTAGATGAACCTGACAGGTGTATTCAACTTAAGAGACTGAGCAGAGACCTATGAGACATGGATGGAATAAACTGGAGAAACTCTGGAGAAAGCCTGGGAAATCACAATCAGATGGGAAATGCTCTGCATAAAACCAAAAAAGACCCAAGATGATAGTATCCCCGAGCTCCGCCCCAAACGAAGAAAATAAGCATGAGAACGAAAAACTCCACGCTGAAGAATGTAAATGGCACTGAATTTAACGTGAATGAAAGAAGGAAAAAAAAAAAAAGGTTGACGAATCCGTACACGCCAGGATATATGTAGGGCAAAGAGTTGGGGGGACGTATGTTCATCAAGTCCCGGAGAAATGTGCATCAAGAGTTCATCACGGTGTGTGTCCTACATGGACCAGAATTGGACGCACATCAACCTAAGATGCCTCGACATAGTTGCTGCGAATGAATTAGCCGCCAATTCTAGGAAGTGGAAGGAAACAAGTTCTTACCTGGGGAAGATGCCCACGCGATCACCAATGCGACCAGTCCACCAGTCTTCCGCCTTCTCCGTCCGCTTCAGTATGGTAATAATTTCACCCTTCTTGAATCCAAGATCGCCTTCCTGATCCGCATCGAATGTGAAAAGGGCGACGGCTTGGTCTGATCGTAATTGAGCTGCACCAGTCTTTTGTTGGAAGACGGGCTTAGGGGCAGTTGGACGGGTAGGTCTGCGATCCGAATAGACATATTCCTCTTCGAATGGCGCAGTGTTGCTCCGGTTGCGCCCATAGCTATCATATGAATCGCCGGCAGGGGCCCGGGTCGTCGCGGAACGACCAAGCCCTGAGGCAGGCCGATCATAAACATCATCAGCCCAGGTGTTCGCACGGCGCGGCTTATCGCGGTAGTCGTAATCGTTTCCGGTGTTGGATCGACCACGCTGGCTGCCTTGACCGTAGGCATCGCCCTTGCGTCCCTCCCAGACCACATCGTCATGGCTCTCGTCATAGACAGGAATGTCATTGTACATGGAGTCACCGTAGGCCCGCGCATTTCCTTGGAATGCACGGGAGGTCAGCACGCGCATCAGGGCATCGGCAGCCGGTGGGGGGCGAACGGTGCCTGTGAGAAGTTGGTTCGCGGAGACACGGCTGCGGTACAATTTCTCGTTCGCATCCTTGCGTTCCACCAGCATACTACCTTCGAGACTGACACCGGCGAAAAGACCCTTGGTTTTTGAGTAGGAGAAGACGGCCGCAACGCCCTTGGTACTGGCTGCGCCAGCCGCCTCGGCATTTCGGCCAATCGGTCCAGCAGCGAGCGATACATTACCACCCAGCGTCAGTGTTCCCACTTGTGAGAATGTTCGAACAGCAGCGGCATCGTTGAGAATGAAGACAAAGTCGGTCAACTCGAACCCAATCTGTCCTCCAATTCCGGCACCTGCAGTCGCAATAGCTGAGGGAGCCGACCAGGACCCATCGGCAAGACGAGCGACAACGATACCGGAGCCAAATCGACCGGAGCCTAGGAAGCCGGCTTTCAGAACCGTGAGAACCGCAAGACCCTGAGGGACAACGTCTGTTAGCCATGGATGTTCCCAACCGGGGCGTATGTTAGGTGTCTTACCTTTGCATTGGCTAAAATCTCTGGGGGAATGACCTTGTCGGGACCGAATGATTGCCTAGGGTCAACGAAGGATGTCAAGATCTTTGCAGCCTTTTTGCATTCGCCTGTTAAGAGAGAATCCACTGTCAGCCGGATGTGCCGCACACGACTGCGGGGAAGTGGGCTTTGGGTATCGATGAAACCTACTGCTCATAGACGCCGGCAGCGGATTGTTGATCCCGAAACCCATCTTGGCTGGTGACTATCGAGGTAGAACGAACGCAAAGTCGAGGGTGTGAGAAATGGGAGGGGGAAATGAGGAGCTGTTGATGTCTCGAGGGTAACGGTTAGTCAGTGAGTGTGGGCCCCGGAGCCCAGCTGATGACGGCTAAAGCGGGACGCCAGTTCGTGGGAGGCTCAAGACGCAGAATGAGATTGGGTAAATACTACCTAGGTAGGTACAGTACAATGTTGGAGATATTTTCAGGGCAATAGATAGTCAATTGGAGATCCAACGCCCTCAGTGATTACGAGCCCTTGATATCCCGTGCATTTCGACAATTTTGGGGTCTCTTGGCTCGGGGTTTAAAAGTGGACGAGCAAGACGAGCGTTGCTTGGCAAATTAGGAGTTTTTTTTTTTTTTTTTTTTTTTTTTTTTTTTTTTTTTTTTTTTTTTTTTTTTTTATTAAATATTTAATAAAAAGGAGCTTGAGAACAAAGAGATTATAGCCAAAGCAACAATTTCCCGATGTGTAGAGAGATTGTATAATCATTGTATAACTAGCATGTGGGACGTGTAGATGCGCTAGGCGCCAAGACCAGGTGTTATCGCATCGCGATTGTCTCATCCGGAATCAACCTCGGAGCCTTGGAACTTATCCACCTCCATACACTTCTTACAAGGTCATGGTTGGGCTATGACCATTACATGACTCGCTAGACGCGAAAATGGCATCGGGTATGTTATATATACTTCCCTTCCAGCAACATTGCTGATAGGTCAATTCGTCCAGTTCGCATTTGCGTTTGCGGCGACGAGGGCACTGGCAAGTCCAGTCTCATCACCTCGCTCGTCAAAGGAGTGTTTGTTACGAACAAAATCCAACCAGTCCTCCCCCAAATTACCATCCCTCCCACCCTCGGGACCCCCGAAAATGTTACAACCACGACCGTCGTCGACACCTCGGCTCTTCCCCAAGAACGGAACAATCTGGCGCGAGAGATACGGAAATGTAACGTGATTCTCCTCGTGTATTCCGATCACTACAGCTATGAACGGGTAGCTCTTTTCTGGCTGCCATACTTCCGCTCGTTGGGTGTCAATGTCCCGGTAGTCCTGTGTGCCAACAAGTCCGACCTGGCGACGGGTCATAGTGAGACGCGAGTGGTGGAGGAGGAGATGCTTCCTTTGATGGCAGAGTTCAAGGAAATTGACTCATGTATACGTACGAGTGCTCGGGAGCATCGTAATGTCAACGAAGCTTTCTTTGTTTGCCAAAAGGCTGTCACGCACCCGATCGCGCCGCTGTTCGATTCCAAGGAGGCAGCTTTGAAGCCCGCCGCGGTAGCAGCCTTACAAAGGATATTCTATCTCTGCGACAAAGATCGCGATGGATATTTATCAGACAAGGAGCTCAAGGATTTCCAAATCCGGTGTTTTTCTAAACCATTGAACGACGCGGATCTCAATCATATCAAGGAAACCATTCAAAAAGCCCATCCAGACTCGGTTACGGAGTCGGGCATTGACTGCCAAGGGTTTATTCATCTAAACAAATTATACTCGGAGAAAGGGCGACATGAAACAGTCTGGATCATCTTGCGGGCGTTCCAGTACACGGATAATCTCTCACTGCAGGAGAAATTCCTACACCCGAAGTTTGAAGTACCGCCGTTCGCTTCTGCCGAACTGTCCCCCGAAGGCTATCGATTCTTTGTCAACCTCTTTCTTTTATCCGACAAGGATAATGACGGGGGCTTGAATGAGGCTGAACTTGCATCCTTGTTTGCCCCTACCCCGGGCTTGCCCGCATCATGGGCCGACGGCTCGTTCCCATCCTCCACGGTCCGCAATGAGGCAGGACATGTAACACTGCAAGGCTGGCTTGCTCAGTGGAGCATGACCACCTTCCTGTCTCCCAAAACTACGCTCGAATACTTGGCATATCTGGGCTTTGAGCCCTCCGACCAAAGCGATCAATCTATTACCGCGGCATTGAAAGTCACACGGCCACGAAGAAAACGTCGCCGCCCAGGCCGTGTGGGACGAAATGTTGTCCAATGTCATGTGTTGGGGGCCCCTGGATCCGGGAAATCGGCCCTGCTCGATGCACTTCTTTCCCGCGGATTCAGCACGACCTACCACCCTACCATCCAACCACGTACTGCAGTGAACACGGTGGAGCTTCCGGGCGGGAAACAGTGCTACCTTATTTTGGATGAACTAGGTGAGCTGGAACCTGCTTTGTTGGAGAACCAGTCCAAACTGCTGGATCAGTGCGACGTGATTGCGTACACGTATGATTCCTCGGACCCAGACTCATTTTCCTACATTCCTGCATTGTTAGCAAAATATCCTCATCTGGAAGAGCTCCCCAGTGTATTCGTTGCCCTCAAGGCCGACCTGGATCGGACGACGCAGCGAGCCGAGCACCAGCCTCATGAATACACAGCTATGCTGAACATGCCCAGTCCGCCGCTCCATGTGAGTGTTACGTGGAGCTCTATCCAGGAGGTATTTGTGCATATTGCCGAGGCTGCCATGGAGCCCAGCACAGCTTTCCCGCGTAGTGAAGAGGACGTGGAAGGCAAATGGATGTCGTGGGGAATTGCCCTTGGAGCGGTGGTTTGTGCGGGCGCCGCGGCGGTGATGATCTGGCGACGAGTTGGTAGCGGCAATTAGGGTCTTCGTTCATGTTCTATACCATACCCCATAGTTTAATGTGCAAATAAATGTAAAACGATCTCAATATCTTTCCCTTACCTAGGTAATCGATCATGATACTTAGTCAGGCACATAGCCGGCTTAGCCGGAGTTAAGCCGGTCCCCGCCAGGCACGCGGTTTCTTCTCCGCTCGAACGTTACCCCGGACATCATTTCCCTTGCTGATCCTCCCCCTCTCGCGCCTCGACTTGTACTTTCGACATCTCCAACCTGCGAACCTCGAACCCTGATATCATTATACACATCTTATCGAGTACATATATACATCTGCGATTCTCGGCCTTATTGCGCACGTTGACTCGCCGTCGCCCCCTGCGACCATATCTCTGCAACTTGTCCATCACTCATTCCGAACACATTAGAGCTTGCACATATCGATATATAAGAGTGGAGGAGGAAACGTTGAATAGAGTGCATCACAGACTTGGCAAATTTTGCGCGTTTACCTTATCTGATCCAAGGTTGCGCTGGTGGTCACACCATATCTCAGCCCAAATCCAAATTGAGCCTGTGCGAGTGACGTCTAATCATGTTGTAAGCACGCTCTTTCTTTACTTTCCCACTTGCTTCGATCCCCTGCTTTTAACCTGCAAGCCTCACCTCGTGTTTCCACCCCAACCAACATAATCCGAGAGAATTGCATACCTCTCAATTACCGGATAATCACTTCACTTGCTTACACCACCAGCAGTGTCCTTCCCCCTCCCCCTCCGCGCTATACCATCCCTGTCGCATATGCGGCGGGGGCCGCAAATGGTATGGCGGTCCCTGTTGTGGAAACGAACAATACGATTACCCACCCGGAGAATGGGTGTCCATTGCAAGTTGGCGAGGGTATGTGTGCTCAGCGATCGCTGATGGCCCAATAATATCTCAATTCCTTCAGAATCTCAAAGATAGCTTACCTTTTATATTCTGGCAGGAACGTACATCCTCCAGGATGACCTACTCCTCGCAACACCGCCTCCCCACCCATCCGAAGCTCCTATCATTAACCCGAACCCTCTCGCGACACTACCTACACCCCCTACAACTGGCGTAAAGCTATCTCTTGTTACACTGGACCCTCGAAAGAAGCCTCCGACTTTCTTGAAGTCAGGTGTTACAGCTCCCCAGTTCGGAGATGGAAACCCCGCGCTTGCGGCGCCACCCGTAGCAGCGAAGGACGCGTCGAAGCGAAGGAAGCCCAAGAACAATATTATCAAGAGCAGTTCCTCGTTCGTTTCGCGAGTCATCACCCACGAGACGTCTGCTAAGCGATTGGGCGACCGTGACGCGAACGGTGTGTTTGCCTTTGCGAATATCAACCGAGCATTCCAATGGCTTGACCTCAGTTCGCCTACGAAAGAGGAGCATCTTACCAAAGTTCTGTTCACCAAGGCCCACATGCTCTGTCACGACATCAATGAACTCACCAAGACATCGTCACATTTGGATATTGTGATGGGATCTTCTGCGGGCGACATCATCTGGTATGAGCCCATGTCGCAGAAGTATGCTCGGATCAACAAGAATGGAGTGATTAACAGCTCCCCCGTCACCCATATAAAATGGCTTCCAGGGTCTGAGAACCTGTTCATGGCGTCCCACGCCAACGGTGTGCTGGTCGTGTACGACAAGGAGAAGGAGGATGCTCTTTTCACCCCCGAGGTGAACGGCCATTCCGAACAAGAGGTTGCACGGTTACCATTGGACATCCTCAAGTCTGTGAACTCCAAGAACCAGAAGAGCAATCCGGTCTCATTTTGGAAAATGGCAAACCAGAAAATCTCAAGCTTCTCCTTTTCGCCGGATCAAAGGCATTTGGCTGTGGTTCTCGAAGATGGGTCGCTGCGGCTTATGGATTACTTGAAAGAGGAGTACGGTTGCCCTGTATTAAGAGAACAGAATGGTCCCCAACTAACGCCTTATAGGGTACTGGATATATTCCGCAGCTACTATGGTGGCCTGATCTGTGTCTGCTGGTCACCGGATGGCAAATACATCGTAACCGGAGGTCAGGATGATTTACTGACGATTTGGTCTTTCCCCGAGCGCAAGGTCGTTGCCAGGTGCCAAGGACATAATTCTTGGGTTTCGTCGGTAGCTTTCGACCCTTGGCGTTGTGACCAGAAGACGTACCGGTTCGGCAGTGTCGGCGACGACTGTCGCCTTCTTTTGTGGGATTTCAGCGTTGGAATGCTCCATCGCCCCCGGGCACACCAAGCCTCAACCCGAAATCGATCCAGCATAGTAGTGCCAAACTCACAAACTGCCAATCGCCAACGTGCAGACAGCGGTGACAACCGTGTGCGTTCGGACTCGAATCAAACCGACAAGTTCAGCGAGGATATCGATCAGATGAGCCACCCAGTCGAGCCACGATCTCGAACTGCTCTTCTGCCCCCGATCATGGTAAGCATTGCTTGGTGCCTAAATTGCATGCTCCAAAAGACTAACTGTACCATAGTCCAAAATCGTCGGTGAAGATCCTACATGCTGGCTTGGCTTCCAGAAAGATTGCATTATGACTTCCTCTCTTGAAGGTCTGTTTAAAGATGTTGCTTATTATTCGGAGTCAAGTAATACTAACATACTCACACAGGCCATATCCGCACTTGGGATCGACCCAGCGACAGCGTCGTGAAATCATGATGCTGCATTCGCGGTTCACAATTCTTTTCTACTACAGGATGACTCGATACTAGGTACTAAATGTATCATGTAATCGACGTCGATTCAACAATCTTGGAAGCCCTGGAGGTTACCAATGGGAGGTTGGGTTTTTTTTAGCGTGGCTCTTTTTCTTCGTAACACCTACGATATCTTTTCATGTCTATATTACCTTTACCTATCTATACATATTCATCATGCGTAAGGACTATTATTGATGTTCTTCTCAAGACCAGTAGACGACTAAAAAGACCGCGCTCGAGGATTTCAGCTTTACCTACTGGCGAAGTGAACTTCCGAGTCTCTCTTTCCCTCTATTTGGAAACAAGATTTAATATGAGCAGGGTAGCGGCCAACTCAAAGACTCATTGAACAGTATAGTTCCAAAAGTATAAAACAGGCATAGCATTATCGCATTTCTCATTAATGTAAGGGGGCATATCATAGGTCCATAGACCAAATCATCAACATCAACATCATCAAACAAATAAATCATCACTAGTAAAGTAACCCCACTTCCACAATTCCCTCAACAGATAGTAGACTTTGTCCAAAAGAACTATCACAAATACCCAAAACTATCTCCAACTCATATATCTAAGTTCCCGGGTCTCCAGTCGGCCAATTGCCTAGAGCCAGATCACGAATGACCGATACCGGTAATTTAAAGGACCAAAGCAAACAGACCCAGAAGCAAACTACCCGCAGGGGGCATGAGGACAGCAGCAGCGTTAGAGGTGGTACTAGCCGACTCAGTAGCAGTGGAGGTTGTAGTCGAAGTAGTCTTGCGAGTGGTGGTGGATGTAGTGCTCGAATGGGTTGCGGTGGACAGACTAGTCGAGGAAACGCTTGAACCTGAGGTCGAGACTATAGATATAGTTAGTGACTGTCTCTTTCATATCGTGGGTGAAGAGTAAAAATGCTATCTCGGAAGCCGCGCTTCCCGTCTTTTACTAACCAGGGGTCCTAGTGGAGATGTGGGTAGAATGGGATGTGGTAGAAGAAAGAGTGCTTGAGGTGAGGAAAGTCGAGGTGGGGAGATGTGTGGAAGACTTGGTAATGGAAGTAGAAGTAGTCGGGGTAGCAGAGGAGGAGGATATAATCGAGGATGAAGTTGTAATGAAAGAAGAAGTTGAAGGTGTAGATGTAGAAGAGATTGAGGAGGAAGTTTCAAGTGTGGATATAGAAGAGACTGAGGAAGAAGAGGGAGTTGTAAGCGTCAAGGTAGAAGTGGAAGAAGTTGTGAATATCAAAGATGAGGATGTTGAAGGGAGATAGGAGGATGTCTCTGGAGTGGATGTAGAAGAAGATAAAATGGAATAGGTAGACGCACTTGCAGAGGAGCTTATAAAAGAAGACGTTGTAGGGGTAGAAATAGAGGATGAAGCAGTAGAATAATACGAGGTAGGAGTAGACGCACTGATGGAGGAGTGAGTAGCAGTCGAAGACAGGTAAGAGGAAGCAGTCGAGGAAGATAGAGCCGAAGTGATATCACTTGTCGACGCGGTGGAAGAAATCAAGGACGAAGTATCAAGTGCAGTACTGGTTTCCTTACCAGAGCTACTAGCACTAGCACTACTAGCAATTTCACCCGGTTCAGTGACTCGGAATTGCTGAGACTGGGCCAGAATGCCACTGTCCGGAGAGAGGAAGTTGATCTGATATCCCTTTCTATATTGATTATTAGGTTAGTAGCTCGAAGACAGTGTAATCAAATTGGACGTACCCATTGTCTACATCCGTGAAGGTCTTTGCCTTGACGGTATAGGAGCCCTTGGAAGAGTCTATATCGTCTGCCACGATGGTGGTTGTCGGGGGGTAGACATTCTGATTGACCAGTTCGATGCTGAAGGTCTCCGGGTCCGTTCTATTGATATTGCATGTTTGCTTAGCAGATGAGTTGCTGAGCGTGTCGGACAACTAGCAGCTTACGTGACAGCTTGCCACTTGATAGTAAGGGGCAGATCCGGGTCAATCTTTTCCCCAATCCGTGGGGAGGTGACAGTGAGACCTTTAACAGTTAGATTGATTTATATTCCGCATAGACAGATTTCCCATACCCGCAACTGTAGTAGCCAGAGCCACCAAAGAGATAATGTTAACGCGCATATTGATTGGTTTCAGTGATAACCAATATTAAGTGAGGTAATTCGAGGAAATAGTTATGGATCTTGGAAGGTCAGACCACAATACAATATTCCTGAGGTTGGAGGGAATCAAAGCCAGGGGCGACATAAGATGGGAACATGATACTTTATAGTCTCTATGGCAGTCACAGGAGGCTGTATCTCTCACAGGGTCTTCTCAAATTCCAATTGCAATCTTTATTTTTGGGCTGATTTGCCGTGGTGCCTTGATCCATCACGCCTCGTGCTCCCAGGTCTGTGTCGGAGTACGAAATAGTTTGGCGAGGACCACTTTCTCTTGTTCCCGTGATGTAATTTTACTACTGTGTTGCAGTCAAGGTGATCTAGAGGATGGACTGTTGATGCTGTAGCTTGCAACTTCATTTTCAGCCCAGATGGGAATCTTTCGTCGATTCGATCCATGATGTACAACGTCTCTGATTTTGACTGGCCGCGCGTCATAGTTCCTGTCTGTATTGCAATGGAAAGATTTTATAATACATTGTCTGTTCATATACTCGGTGCAGTTATACTCATTGGCTAGGGCACGGGACCCCTAGGATGACTGCTGCGGCCCGTTTGGATTTGATGCCGAGTGTCAGGGATTCATGACACGATTATCTCCTTTGGAGCATCTTGAGTGCTGAGAATGAATTGAGTGATCCTGTAGCCATGGAGACAACCTGAAGCTTGCATGTATACCAAATATCTTATGATAATCAAGCTTATATCGAACTATATATATCCGTAGAGCTATACCTAAACACATACAACACACTTATTCGAATTCACTAATTCATGATCATTGACTCCTATTACACTCAATACCTTACTAAATGTGGGACAATCACTCCGAAAGGTCTAAGCACACCGGAAGTATTGGGTTCTGTGTACTCTTGGTCGTTATGAGCGCAAGTAGGACAAAGCCAAGGGAAGAGGTGTTTCACATTTTCAACCCAGCTCCCGGTCCACACACGAAAATAAGATGGAGATGGTAAACAATTACCTTTTCTTTCATTTTAGATTTACCAGTCCAAAGGCAATCTTGCTTTCAGAGAGGCTCTGAGATTTCAAAATGGTTGCCTACGAGGGGGTTTTGGAGTACATAAGGAGTCACACGAAGCATGAACACAAGGTCGGAACACCACTCATTGGACAATTCTTGGGAGAGATCAAAATAGTCCAAATAGTATTCAGGTTACTTGTCGGGACGGATTCTTGTCTTGACTGTCGTAATAAAAGGTCCCCGTTCGGTCTCGAGCATCTGTTTGTGCTCTCCGACACTTCCACTGTCAGGCCAAGCTGCGTTTGGCTTCGCAGTGCATCTTGTCTAACCAATTAATCTCAATAGTCTCTATTTGGATGTTCTGGAATTAAGAGTCGTCGTCAGCATTCTACGAAACATCAAATATGACGTGGAATGTGTAAGGAAATCTAAATAGAAAATTGGGTATAGCCATGATAGGCTATTAGTCTACGAATGGAATGTGAATCGTCAGGATTTCTATTTTACACAGTGACTAGATTCAGAAATAAGCCTGCATACACTAGAGATTAAGACCTAATTTCCAGCACCATATTGATCACCTGTCACTTTCAGGTGACACGCAGAAATCCACTTTTTAGATCGTTCAACCCATAGCGGGAAATTTTATTGCATGGTAAATGCACATTGAATTTTCACTTCAACCTCGGGGGCACCTTAACTCTGAAGCATGCTGCGACCTCCGTCAACGGTGATCCTATTCCGCACTCGAATGTGGGCGTAGGACGTTCCGAGTTGAACCACGCGATTCAAATTAGGCACATCTTGGGAGCTCGAGTCGGTTGTCGCAATCGGAGCGCTGTCTGCGGACGACGGATCATCTGGGGTATTCGACCAACTGGAAGAGGTCGCACTCGAGAACTCCTCATTCTCCTGGTCGCCGTGCTTCGCGATGTCCAACAGGGCTGTTGGACAAAATACCAAAGCCTCCCCAGTTGGCAGACGAACAATTTTGTGAAATATGGCCGACGAGGAGGTGGTGTCTGGATCCTCCTCGATCCCAGCTCCCGCGATGTGTGACTTGATTGCCTTGAACCAAGCTGGCGATGAGAAGCGATGGATTATTGTAACGTTACAAAGCTCGAGCAGTGCCGGTGCAAGAGTTGGTTCTTGTGTTGCAATCAACACTCGGGCAGCCAGATGTCGCTGCTGGCGGACGACAGATAGCAGTGTCTCTGTCAGATCAGCGGCTTCAAGTGAGGTGGAAGTCATAAACTGTCATCAAATCAAATGTCAGTACAGGAGAACGTAAATAACTGAAAGAAATTTGAGGTCACCAACCTTATGGGCCTCGTCCAGAGCAATGATGCGACCCGTATCTTGGCGGTTCTTCAAAAACAGAGAAACAGAGATGTTGAAAAGAGCGCAAGCATCTTCTTGGCCAACGAATGGGCAGCTCAAATCAATGATTGTCAAAGTGCCAGGAGGAAACTTCCAGAGATCATCGGCAACATGTTGCTTTGGCGTATCGGGATTTGCACCAGGCACAGATCCAGGCTCGAAAAACGACTCAAGAACCTCCAAGCGCATAGTAAGAGGCATAAGCTGGCCTTTGACGAATTGTTCGCGCTGGAGAAGAAGTTTGAAGGCGCTGTAGTTGAATCCAGATTTGCCTTGGTTGGCTATGGCCATATCGCGAAGGATCTTCATAACGACCTATGTGAGTAGTTTATTAGTACATTGTTAGTATGGATGACATGTGCATTGACATACCTCGATGTAGAGAGGCTGCTCAGCCCTGCTGCCGATACCCATGAGGGTCTTCATCATGCTGATATTGAGGTCCTTCTGGGGCAGATACAATGGCTGAACCTTCAGCTTTTTGGAACCGCCTGCCAGTCGTTCGTATGCCTTTTTCATGGCAAGGTAATTGGTTGGTGACACCAAGACTCGGACCGGGATGCCTGAGGAATGAAGATAGGCCGCCTCACACAGCTGCGTGCTGGAAAAGGCCGTGAACTTATCATAGTGAATGACGAGTCCAGCCAGAGGCGACGACAACTTCCCAGCAGGGGAGGATGCGATCAGTGCATTCTCCAACAGGCAGGATAGGGTGTGACTCTTGCCACTTCCTTGACTGCTGCAGATGAAGGCAGACCATGGTGCTGATACGTTGGCGTACACGAGATCCTCTTGTGTCAGTGCGTTGCTCGAGGGTCGATTACGCATACCAAGCAGTCCATACTGCGGGAAGGTTTGCTCTCCGTTGAGAGGTTCCTCAATATTCAAACGCTCGATGTCTAGAGTCTCACAAGCAGAGAGTGAGAACAGAGGTGCTGTGATGAGTTCCTCATCCAAGCGGGGGTTTTCGCTTCTCGATGCCTTGGAAGCATCATTGGAAGCATCAGTGTCACGTTTGACAAGATTCATGTGCTCCCCTGTCTCCGAGGTATTTCTACGAAGATGATGGGATGCCATAATGTCAAGTTGTCACGTAAGAAAAGTTCTTGTTGGGGCTCGTTAGGGATTGAGGGAGTGTGTGGTGAAGGGGTATAGGGAAAGAGAGATGGTGAGGGTTGAGAGAGATTAGAAAGAAGACAGAAAAAAGAAAGATTGCTTGAGTCAGTGGAATCAGTGTTATTGTAGTCAGTGGACAAAGCATCGCGATCAGGTGTTCAGGCATCCAGACAAATCCGGGGTCAAACATCCAGAACTATTTAGGTCTCTCTTTATGGGCAAACATCCTTTTTAAAATGGATGCCTTTCTAGGATTATAGTATTATGGCTCTAAGCAGCTAGCTCAACTATTAAGCCAGCTAACTTTTGTAATAGTATAAGAACTACTAGTATTTGTTACCCTAGGAGACAAGTGATCATGAAGGTATACCTAACTAGGTAGGTTGATATGATGACTACATACTTAAGGTTGTCATGCAGGCTTGGCAAAACACAACACGACACAACACGACACAGAGAGCGTCTCATGTTTAGGACCTCCCCAATCAATCATTTTCGAAATGCGTCTTCTTCCTGGATCACTACGGCGATCGACACGACCATGTTTCCTGCAAGTGCCTCTGACATTTTGTCGACTAAACCACACGATCGCTATTGGAGAAGCAATCGAAGAACAGAGCTTGCCACGGTATCACGAAAAACATTACTATCCCGTCAAAATTGGCGAGGTGTTTAAAGATCAGTATCGGGTTATTGCAAAGCTAGGATACGGCGCGTATTCCACTGTCTGGCTCGCCTGGGATCAGAGGTCTGCAAATCCTATCTATTTCCGAGAAAGATCGCCGGGAATACTAGTATTCACCCACTCTACAGAGCAAAGCAGTACACCTCACTCAAAGTATGTGTTAGCCAAGATACTGAATCTTCGCCGACCCTTAATGAGATCAATATGCTGCGCCGCTTGAAGAGATTCGCGGACACCGATCAACGCGACCTCCCCGGAGTGGGCTTCACGCGTCTCGCAGATGATATTTTTGAAATTGACAGGAATTCCCTCTATGCCCGACACTACTGCATCGCATCAAAGCCCCAAGGCCAGAGTATTCGCGTGTTACAGGAGACATTTCCAAATGGTATCCTGCCTAAGCTTCTTGTAAAATCCATCATACATCGCTTGTGGTTTTCCGTCAACTGGTTTCATCAACCTGCGGCGTCATACATACTGGTAGGTTCAAGTGCGATGGCGGGCCCTTTTGTATCTACCCGCTCACAATACTTTGAGCAGATATTTCACCTCAGAATATTCTGATGCAACTCGAGAATGATAGCAGCCTCATGGAAATTGAGGACCAAGAGTCGCGGGATCCTAGTGTACCTATAATTACGACCCATGGAGCGACCGTGTACAGGTCTCGACAGACTAAGGTGGAGCTTTCAGGGCTCCCAATCCTTGCCGATTTCGGGCAAATGCGACTAGCAGAAGGGCAGACTAACCAGGATTGGTGGATGTCGGATTTATACCGAGCCCCTGAGGTACTCTTAGGCTTGCCTTGGGAATATCCTGTTGACGTGTGGTCTATCGGTGTCATGGTAAGTACCACAAGTGTAAACGTACACTCTGTAATAACATGCCTAACTCAAGTTCAAAATAATTAGACGCTTGAGCTCATGGAAGGGAAGAACCTATTCGACCCCACTGATCATGTTAACAAGCAATATGTTCTTCCGTTAGCACTAGCCCAGTACATTGGACATCTGGGCCCTCCACCGCTGGAGATGATTCGCAAAAGCCCACTCTTTGCAACATATTTTGATGAACAGGGTAAGCCTGTCTTTATCTTTAGACTTAAGAAAGGCTAAGCTTACCCAAGCCTCTATATAGGCAATTGGGCGTCCGAGCCCCCCATCCCCAAAACCTCTTTCGAGGACTTCGTCACCACGATCCCACCCGGAGAGGAAAAAGACCAGTTTCTCCGGTTCATACGCAAAATCTTAACTTGGGATCCGGAAGTAAGGGCCAACTCGTACGAGCTCATCTAAGACGAGTGGATGATGAGGCCTCCTTCGGAGGAAGATATGGTGTCTTTAGGGAAGTAGATGTGTTAATGAGATATGTATGTAGTATGGACGACTGCGGGTAATATACCGCTTGCAATCTTTAGCTGAATCCGGTTCGGATTGTTTTTTTTTTCTTCTTCTCTCTAATAGTATCAACACTGTAAGTTCGCTTGGAGCCCCATATTGGCCAATCTCCATGTTCGCCTGTGGGGCGAAGCATGTGAACGCAGCTGTGGAAATCGCTAGGTATCCTTCAACTTCTTTCTCTCTTTTCATTTCCTTTCCATCGTGATAGAAATTAAGCCAGTCTTGTTTTGTTCCTTGATTTTATAGACATTTGCATAACAACCGACCTACAATAACCAAGGAGTCACACCGGGAGCCCTTTTTAACAATTGTATCACTACCCTAGTCGTATTGCACCCCTACATCGTTACAGCACTAGGAGCCTATACCCTGCTCAATGTCTCAACCCCTCACTACAGTATTCAACACACCGAATATTGATTGTGTGTAAAGTTGAGCGAGTAGTCAAACCGACGCCTAAGATTCCACGGTTCTCAAACAACTCGGACACTCAGAAATTTTATATCCGCAGGCATGGCTATGAAATGACTGACCAATTTGTATGGTCCACGGGCAATTGCCAGCCCTATCCTGGTGTTGTATTTGAGAAGAGGCTCACATGAATACCCGCCTGTTACGCCACCCATCCTGTACGATCACATCCATAGCGCCCCTGTGATTAATACAACAACTGAGTTCGTAACTAGATTGGCTCGAGGTGGTCGATCTGCGGCTATGAGCTGTAGGGGCCATCACACATTACAATTTGGGGGTTCCCACTTGTCGACTCCAATGTCACCCCTGGTCGTATCCTTGTTTTTACAAAGAACCCTACCCATTGCCCTGCTAGTGAAGGAACTGCGTTGACTACGTGTGATATGTGCCCAATCCACAATATATAAATGAGCAGAGGGCCGTTTATTTCCCCCACCCCTTCCTCATTGGAATTCATTTCATTCAACCAGATCTGCTAGCCACCAAGAAAGAAGAATTATGTCCACAGTATCAAACCCTGGTGCCTCTCTGATCGGGCAGCTCGGGTCTCCGCCGAATATATCTCTACAATTACTCGGAACGCACACGACGGGCGAACAGACCGAAGTCGATTTTGATCTTTGGATTGATTGTTCAAAGGAAGCAAAAGTCAAGTCTGGAGAATTCTTGACGGGTAACGAAAGTGACCATCGCTTTTGGGACCAGTCGGGAGAATCCAATGAAACTTTCTTGACGACATCCTCTGGTTGGGTTAAAGATTGGCTTGGTGACAAGAACCAAGAGAGAAGGTATAGTCTCCAAGTTGATTTCTTCTCGCCCACAATAACTAATATATTTCAAGCTGGACACTCCGTAAAATAGTCAGTTTGCGCGATGACGATTCCGCCGCTATAAAAGCCCACGCAGAGGGCCTCGCATGCAGTATCGCTTACGGCGGATCCATCATTGTTGACATGCACACACCACCCGTCGAGGCTGATGTCGCTGCAAACACCGCGGAGGTTCGAGAAGAATGGAGTTTTGACTCCCCTTTCTTTTCCATGGAGAAACCATGGGACTTGTTAATAAAGGATGCAATGGTCGACCGCAAAAGAGGGTTTATCTCTCTTGACAAGCCACGACAACCCGACGGAAGATCAGCGCTTCGCAGGGCCATGAAAGTTAACAACACTTCCACGGTCATATCGGAGGTTAGAAATGATGAGGGGCTCACGTATACAATGCTACAATACTCGAAATGGGGATCTAATACTTGAGAGAATTACCAATCTTCTCCCCACTTATAGGCTTTCGGTTGGCTACAATATATATTTTCTCACGCATATCTCAGATAAATATCTTCAATCAGAACAGGTGTTCTAATAGTATATTCTACACTGGTATGGATGTGGTACCTCTAGGTTAGAACTTATTTCTACTTATCCCCACATTCGGTATCGAGGTCTAACGACGTAATAGAGCATCCCCATGAAGGTCTCCCTAAGAACATTCGCAGCTGTCCAGATGGTACGTATGAGATTACCCTCATATCAAGTCACACATGCTTTTGCGATACTTACTCTTTTTTATAGGAAGTTGTTATAATGATATAGACAACGGGCTTTGCGAGGATCTGAGTAAACATATTGCTTGTACCATCTGACGGGTTCAGGACACAATCTTGGGGACTGTATGTCGGTCAAAGTATTGGACTAGGTTCATGAATAAATAGTTGATATGTAGCATCTTAAACCAATTTCAATCCGTGTATGTCCGTGCAAATTCTAGAGCCTTTCTAAGGCCTGTCATGACCTAGTTGCTTTTTCGCTGTGTACTAACTAAAACCCGTTTTAGTGCCCTACCTAAAATATCGGATATTAAAGAAAGCATTTTACATTTCAGCATGGCTTTTTAGGGTTTTATTTCTTTTAATGTCCTCTGCCTCATCTCTGAAATATTTACATTTTGGGTGGAATATTGAAAGATAAAACGACTACAACAAGTGTAAAAATGCAGGAGAAATATGCGATTGTTCAAATACTTTGTTGTCTCGGTATGCCACAGACCCAATGTACTAGACGGGTCAAGTCTCGAGTCCTAATTCTTTCACGATTTTGCCCATTCGAGTCTCCAGGAAACCCTTCAACTCCGGATCAACGCCATCAAGAGACTCATGAAACATTTCGGAGGTTAGCGTGACCCCTAGGTTTGTCAATTGAGAGACTATTTGGGTATTTTCCCGGAAGATCGCATCTTGCAGGATGGGCTTAACCCGAGTCATTTCAAACCCATGGTCAAGGATCAACTGAATTAGATTCCCATGACCACCTAGGAGGGCAGCGTGAAGTGTGTTTGGAGTGTTGTGTGACCAACCATTTGTGATCATGCCTCGGATTTTCACTCCAATCTTGTGTCCCTGAAGTATCTTGGGCCGTGGTCTCTCGGGGAGTTCATCTGGACGCAAATCAGGAGCAAACCGCAACACGAACTCTGAATTTTCGTCATTCACATCGGCGCCTTTTTCGAGGGCATATGTGACGATATCTTCTTTGCGGTGCCAGAGTCCCTCGTACAGGATGATCTGCGCAGCATCTTTGACGGCGAGGTTCCGATCACCACGCTCAAGGAAGGAGAAGATAGATTTGATCACGGTTAGATGACCGCGAGCTGCGGCGAGTTTCAGAGGTCGTCGTAACTTGAATGCACCGGTGAATGCGGCCTCATCGTGAGAAAGTAACAGCTCAACAATGAGGACATGGCCACTGCCTGCGGCCTGTCTCATCGGAGTTTCGTAGTGCTCGTCCAGCAAGTTGGGGTTGACGCCTTGGTCAAGGAGAAGACGGACGCATGACAGCGAGCCAATTTCGGCTGCTGTGGTCAAGGGGTGTGATTTTGGGTGTCGCGGGATGACGTTCAAAACCTCGGGGGCATCGCGATCGGCCAAATGAGACCCGAATCTATCTCGCCGGGCGATCTTGGCACCGGCATTCAGGCACTTGCGAATTGTGCCATCGAGACCTCGCTTAGCTGCCCATAGGATGATGTAAGCGTGTTCGTGTGCTGTACGGTTCTTGTACAGCTTGTCGCCGAACACGAGGGCGAATCGTGGGCTTGTGCGAATCAAAGAGTTGAGATCTTTTGGGGAATCTAGGTTGCTCTCAATCATGAGAATGAGCTCTGTGGGTAGGTTAACGAGAGACATGTTTGCTGAGGATGTGAGAGTTTGGAGAAGACGAAGAGTTTGCCACAAAGATGAAGAGACCAATTGGGCGAGAGATGGAAAGAAAGAAAGATGAGACGTGACCGAGGATATGAGAAGTTGAGATCTGACTGATAGCTCACTAACAACTGAAAGTCAAAAGATCAGATGAAAGCAAACGATAGCAACAATATTAATTGAGGATTGCTCCGATATGGATCCAGTCTTGTTTGTCAGGCGTCTCTCACTTTATATTCACTTTCAATTTCCCTCGGGGTTGAATTAGCACATTAGCACCTAGAAATCACCTCGCTTTCATTGTATCTATAAATTAAATAGAGCAATAGACAGATAGACTAGTAGACCAAGGAAAAAATTGAATCTAAGAGAGATGTGCTACTAGTCGAAGTATTGTGTCTTGGTCCTATATGACCGAACTACACCTTCTATTACCCTTTGCAACTCTATAAGACTCTAGCTGTATAATACCCAGGGCTTGAGACCATAAGTCTCATGTTTTACGTTGTCTTAACTATGCTTTCGTCTCCGTTTTGATTGGTCTCTATTGAACGTCTAACCCTTGACAAATAATTCAACGACGCCTACGATCTGATTAGAATGGAAAAGAGGCCTTTAGATAAACCCCAGTTATAGACTGGGGATAAAGGATGAATGTATATGTCTCCAGTAGTCCTTATCTACTTTCCTAATATTGCGAATTGTTGGATGGCTCTATCTTCCAGCATCTAATTCCTCGGTTGAGAGCTTAATTTGACAAGGCGATTACCTCAATCTCCAAATAAACAGGCTTGGGTAGTCTGCTAACTTCAACGCTTGTTCTAGCCGGATTATGAGGGAAGACCCGGAAGATTTCAAGATACTCTTGACATTCTGGGTGACGGAGGCTTCGACAGGAATATATTTGCTATTGCTGTTGGCGGCTACTTGGCCTGATCCTATATTTTGAGCAATGGCACATCCGATGGCTGATGCCAGGGTTGAATTGGCGTTCTGTTATGTTCCGTTCGCTCCTCCTCATAACCATTCCTAATACCAGTAACCACAGAATAAAGAAAATGATTATATTTGGGTATCTTGCATAGCTCTATATTCTCAGGGGCTAAAAATTGCATTGATGCGAGCAGTCGTTCCGAGCCGCAAGTTCTCACTCGCCCGTTCCAGCTCTCGGGGTATATTCACACAATGCTGGTTCACAAAGTCACCGTGATAGTCAATCAATACGACTTCTACCATGGACCGCAGTTGTGGGTCTGAAGTAACAGCCCATGCTGCTGACAGACACATTATTACGTATCCTGCTCCAACGGGTCTGTACACATTGGACTTTTGGGCATGTACGAGAGTATCTGTAACAAGAGATCTCGATTCAAGTCTGCAGACATAGTCACTGGGATCCAGTGCCTGAAGGATGCAATTGAAGAATGTTGTGATCGCGAGACCAATTCCATGGGTGCGGAGATAATGTGCTCGCAATATCCGGGCCATGAACGTTTCTGGCATATTACTCAACTCCGATATTTCAAAGTCAACTGTTCGTGCTTTCAATTCACCCAGAAGCAATTTGCACTTTTCGTATATTGGTCGGACTTCCATCGTCAAGGGTGTTAAATCTTCGCCGTCGCGTATAGCTCGTTTGCCCCGTTTCATTATGACTGGGGCTCGTGCTAGACATCGCAGAATCTGACCATCTGGTTGGTCTTCATCAAAGTCATTCTTGACTAAGGCATCCCACTCCTCGGAGCTCAGGTCGATAGCATCGTTGTATAAACCCTCGAATAACTTGGGGGTTTGATCAGCTTGAGTCAATAAAGTAGTAGGAATTGTAGATGATTTACCACGCTTCCCCGTAAAGAGAGGAACAATCTACGTTCAAAGTCGTCGCGTGGCCCAAAGTTCTTTCGTGCGCGTAGAATGCTGGCAGCCCCTTGCGCATGTCCTGACATCATTTGCCCGTTATTTCCGATGAATGTTTGACAGGCTAAAAGTATCATTACGGCACATAGTGTACTGGAAGCACTCGCCTGGAGCGGGTCATCTAGATAGACTCGTAGGGTCTTCAGCGCGTATGAATACTTCGTTAGTGCTTCAGTCGAAACTCGTTGGCGGGCGCAGAAGCCTGCGTGGGCAGTGGTAACCGCGTCAACTGCACGGTCGAGTGCTTCGTTACTGCCGAGTCGTCGGGGTACATCTTCCAGAAAGAGGCCGAAAGACCACCACATATTGTATCGGAGGTCCGTGGATCGTTTTATGGCGCCGACAAACGAATTCATCAACGATGTCATACTATTGTCAGGATATGTCCGGGGTATTTCAACTGAATATTTTTTTTCTTCTGTTGATCTCGATCTCGATCTCGGAGCGAGATTAATTTGACCGCTTTGATTTGATTTGGGGGAAAATTGTTGTTGTTTGAACTTGAATCGTTGCTGACCAGACCCCACGCAGCTCACTTTCAGACGAAGACATCGTCCACATGCAGGTTGTTTTTCATCGCACTTGACATCTTATTAAAAAGGAAACTCTGTGCCTCCCGATTTTATCGCACGTACCTTTTTCTTCTGCTTGCGGCATGCGTCACAGGCCCGACCTGTTGGGACACCCGGCATGGCGGGGGTAAGACCTGAGTGGGGGGAGCGGAGGGTGGATCTTAAAACGGACACTGCAAGTCTTCAGGGACGTTTCGATCTAGTGAGGAGTACGCCGTGGAAGGCTATAAAATCATACTATATCGCACCAAGAAAGGAAAAGGAGTGAAAAACAGCCCCAAACAACCTTGGAATCGGGTTGAGGTGATTTGGCTGTGCAGTCTAACCGCTTTGGGTCAAATGTACCGCTCCCCAAGGCTGAGTCGGGCGTCGCTGATTGGCCAGTTCATTAAGTATATGTGGACGAGTCCACAAGTGGAGAACGTCAATGGGGCTGAATTCCAGCTCAGCTCGATCTAACCCGATATAGACCTATCTGGCGCTTCATGGTCGATCAACACGCTGGTGAAAGGGTATTTAAACATGCAATCACCCGGCATTGTCATATCTAATCCACAACTCATTGGACTTCCATCATGACCTCCAATAACTCGGATGCAGAGGTGAATCTCTACTTGTACAATCCAAGTCATATACTACCAGCTGTCTTTGCCGCCTTGGTCGGCGTGTCTCTATTTCTGCATATTTACCAAAACTAGTAAGCATTTGACATTTTGAGAAGACATCAAGTTTGTTCTAACACCATCAGCCGCTATCGATTCTGGCGCGTCACCTTCTTCATCTGCTGGGGTGGAACCCTATTCACCGCGGGCTGGATTCTTCGCTGCATATCGAGTTACCATCCCGCAAACTTAAACCTTTATATCGCATCAACAGTCTTCATCTATGTCGGCCCACCAGTTTACTCAGCCGCGGCATATAACCTGGTCGGACGCCTCATGAACTACTTACCAATGCACGCGGTCCTAAACCCCAACCGTGTCCTCATCTTCTTCGTCTATGTCGGCGCAGCCGTGGAAGCAATTACAGTAGCAGGAGCAGCGAAGAATGCCTCAGCCGGCTCTGACCTGGACGAGTACAAGGCCGGCGGGACTCTCATCGCTGCGGGACTTGTTCTCCAAGCAGTGGTTGAATGCGTCGTGATCGGGGTCGTTGCAACAGTCCACGCCCGCTGCTCTCGAGCTCGGATGCTGTCGCCAAATGTCCGTACGATCTGCATTACACTCTACGGGACATCGACTCTTGTCTTGCTGCGATGTATCTTCCGTGCCGTCGAAGCATTTGAGATGTTTGGTAATCTCGGCTGCCGGGAGAACTGCGGGCCTATTCTCAGCAATGAATGGTATCTATATGCATTTGAGCTTGGCCCGATGCTTCTGTTCACTTGGTGGCTTAACCTGATGCATCCTGGTCGGCATTTACCTCGCCAGAAACTACGCTATCTGTGTCCTGATGGTCGCACGGAGCGAATGGGTCCCGGTTGGATCGACCGCCGCTCTCAGTGGGAGACTTTTGCCGACCCGTTGGATTTGAAGGGGGTTTTCAAAGGTGCACCTTCTCATGAGAAGTATTGGCTGCGACAGGATGAATGGCCTGTGTGCAAGGATGGTAGCTTTGCTATTGGGACTGCTACCAATACGAGGGCTGCAGGTGAGGATGAAAAGGACTTAGCTCCACTTAGTCCTCAGGTTTGAGGAACGGATGCGGGACATAATTTGATGCCTAAATTTGATTTCTAGATCGCTTTTTTTTTTTTGCGATGCTTTTCTTTCTTCCCGTAGGCGAATGACTACTGAAAGGTTGATATAGACTTAGAACTAATCCCCATTTCACTCGAAGAATTTATGTTTATGTTTATTATATTACCCACATACAGGCTTATGAGACATAGTCAATTGGGCATTGACCCCAAAGAGACTAATTCCAGGGTTTCCTTGCAAGCTTACCTGACCGGATCTCTTGCATGGTTAGGGCCGGGAAGGCGCATCAAGTGCGTCAAGGCGTATTGTATATTGGGGGGTTTTCAGCCACCAAGCAGATGACAGTTCATGTGAAATAGTGAGTGATAAATACATTGGATCATCATATATATCATCGTAGTATCATCCCATTTCGTATTTACAGCTTGGCTTGTTCAAGCGGGCTCAGTTTCCTCAGCGGCGGGCCTCCTCTGCTCCCATCGCCTGCCATAGGTCCCTTTGAGTCACTCTGGGGCGGGTTCATTCTCCACTTTTGACGCAAAGCTTCGGGTGCTTTATTCTCAAAGCAGTCTGCGATATATTGGCCCAGGATAGGGAGGAATTTGAATCCACTAAAACCAAGTTAGTTAGTATAAAGTCATCGTGTGCAGAGTGGGAATTTAGATTAACACTTACTGTCCTGCACCACCAGTAGCCATGAACAACCCCTGGATGGTTGGGTGGTGGTCGATAATGAAATCACCATTAGGGGTATCCGTGTACCAACACAGTCGACGGTTCATCCAAGGACGATCCCCCAGCTTAGGGAAGAACTGACGCAGACCCTGTCGTAGCGATTCATCCGCGTCGTCAGGCAAATACCCAGTGGCCGCATTGCTGCTTTCGAACTTTGGCGACGAGAGCGACTTCTGAACACCGTCCACATTGACAGTGATATCGGTTGCATATCCGTAACCATGGCGTGCTAGCTTGAGGACATGTGTGTCCGGCGTGGGCGGGAATGAGAAGACGCCGGAGCTCATGTTGATCATGACCGGGATCTTTCTCATCTCGAGAGCTTCCTCCTCGGTCAACTGAATGAAGCCAACAGGCTGGCCAGAGGAAGATGCCGCATTACCCATGTTTAAGAGACGGTTAGTCCACGCTCCGGTGCTTAAGATCACCTGTGAAGCAAGCAATACCTGCCCTCCGACAAGGTTGACACCGACAACGCGGGAGCCCTCCCGGCGGAGGGAAATAACAGTACCGCGAGGCCCAGCAATGATAGAAACACCCGCCACGGTACACTTGGAAGCAAGCTTTTGGATGCTCCCTGCGGCATCAGCCCAGCCACCTTTCGGATTGTGATATCCGTTCATGCCAGAAAAATTGGCTTGAACGCTAGGGTAGAGTTTGCGGATTTCCATGGCGTCGTCAAGATCGTCTAATTTACCACCTGCTGCCCGAATCACAGCCTTGGACTTCTCCATGTATGCGTTCTTAGGCGTTTCCGAGAACAAGGCGAATCCTGATTCGAAGTATTGATCTTTGTACTCAGTGGTCCATCCATTGTATGCCTCTCGGGCCATTTGGGAGTAGATTGGGTCCGCATAGTCGGCGCGAATAATGCGCGAGATGTCAACACTGCTTCCATCTGCTGATGGTGGTACAAATCGATCGACAACGGTGATATCTGTATATCCGCGCTTGTTGAGTTCAAGAGCAGTCGAAAGGCCGAAGACGCCGGCGCCCACGATCAGGATTGAGTCTGTCTTAGCTGTGGTCATTTTGAGCGACAGACTAATAGCCAGAAGAGTGTTGTTAAACTAGAATTAGTTGAATGATTTCTTAGGACTAAAGAATGTGGGGGGGAGGGCCGGTTCAGTACCGTCTTGGCGGTCGGAAAGCCGGATCCGGGCCGTGTTCCCCGGATGAGCACGAACATAGCCTCATGTTGGGTTAACGTTTAGCCAATCCTCGAACGCCCTCCCGTAATCTTGAAGCTGCAGCAATAATGTATCATTCCCGCTAAACTCCATATTAGCGTCCCCCGGAAGTCCTGAAAAGTCCATCCTCGGTGAGGTCTGACT
Organism: Penicillium fuscoglaucum FM041; assembly: GCA_000576735.1. NCBI lineage: Eukaryota > Fungi > Ascomycota > Eurotiomycetes > Eurotiales > Aspergillaceae > Penicillium > Penicillium fuscoglaucum. Next base: position 231,685 of record HG814197.1, read on the forward strand.
CGGCGTTTGTATGGGGTCCTCAGCCTGCTCAGGTGGATAGGTGACACACTCCGAGGCCACCGTCTTGTGGCCTGAGATTCCAGCGGATCCAATCAAAGTAAAATCACGGTCGGTGATAGCACCAACGGAAGGGTCCCCTGAGCATCCGACACTGTCTTTGGCAAGTTCCGGGCCGAAGATGTCACTAGCAGGATCTGATATGTTACTTGCATGGGCGTATACTAAGATTTTCCACAATAGCTGCAGGTTCACAGACCACTTCTGGCGAGGGGTTGTTCCCCCTGGTGCGAGGTTGCCTGTCGTGAGGCCTCCGGAGGAAACGCTATCCCGGAGTTGTTGCAGTTGTCGGACCTAGAGGCTACATCAGAACCAATGAAACAGAGCAACAGCTTGATGGAGACTAACCTGGCAATCGATGTGTGGCCATCGAGGACCCATGTTACGTAGGAATCTAAGACATTTCTCAAATCCCGTTTGCGCCTTTCTGTTAAAAGCTTCATCCTCAACAAAACTATGTTGAAGATAGATTGTAGCGACAATTGCCACGCATTGCCCTATGATCGGGTCAGATACCTCGAAATTCTTCGCCTCGATAAGCTCGAGGAAATGAACAACCCAGCCCGAGTGGAAGGTAAGCTGCTCGAAAGAATTGCGGAGGAATGACTGAGGCATTGTCCTCCGGAAGTTCCGAAGTCGCATAGACAACAGAAACGGATGGTTTACTAAACAAGGCACCGCATGCCAAACCAACTGGAAGAATATCCACGGGCTCCAGTAGTCGCGGCGGGCCTGGAGTTCGGCAGGAGGATGATCTTGGAAGCGACTTGCATGAAGCCGGAACCTCAGTGGCATGAGACTCTCGTGCTCACAGTGTCGAAAATTGATCATGGTGTAATCAGAGTTTGGAGACCACGGGGGATGAGCGTCAACGCCGACATGGCTGGCGGCATAATTATTTGCCATCGCCCATAGCTCACTTGTGTAAACACTGGTACCATTGATTCCAATGTCTAGCTTGGAGTCACCGCTGTTACCACGGGCAATGTCTTTATTGAACATCATGGCTCCCAATGGCGAGGTGATTTCACCTGCCTCTGCAAGTAAGTCCAGGGTATCTCCAGGTGGATGCAGGGAACCCTGGAGATTCTTAAGCATGACCAGGCTTATGTAGCAAAGCTTGCGCTCATCACGCTCAGTTTCCAAGTTGCTTATAGACTCTAGGCCACTTATTCTGAGATTTCTCATCAAATATGTGGCAAGTCTGGTATAAGACCCTGCACGAATGATATGGCCCGCTGGAAAGATGAAACGAAATGTTAGAAATGAAGGTAAGGACGGAGGGGAGGACTGCTTTACCTGTAAATTCCAGCATACTGAGAAGACAAAGCGTCTGAATCGTAGATAGCTCCACAGTCCCGGATGCCAAACGCATCATGACCATCTGACAGGCCCTTTCTGTTTTTCTCTTGATTTCTAGTTGTATATCCTGGTCAACGACTCCTGGTCTTTTGAAGCGGACCCCAATAGCTTCAATTGCAAGTAGAAGCTCGGGGTCCCGCTTTCCCAGGGAGGCCAGAGAGGACCTGTTGGGGAATAACATAAAGGGCTGCGCATTACAAAAGGTTAGGTAAAGCTCAGCATCTGGGACCCCAGATGATCCAGTTCTATTTCATTCGTCAATGAAGACCTCCTGCAAGTAAATTCCACACTGGACTTACATGGAAGAGCTCTCCGTTGGCGGGAATTCTGCTATCGGAGGGTTATTCTCGCGGACAACTGGCGAGGGGAGCTGATTTGAGGCAGGTCGCCTACGACCTCAGTTAGCCCAATAGAACACAATGTAGATAATGTTACACCATACGTAATATATTCCATCAACTGTTCTAGTTTCCCTTCAATGCCGGAAATGCGTTGTTCCTATGCCACGTCAGAATCCGCTTAGGTCTAGGCATCATTCATACTTACCATCATTTTCTGAGAGTGGCCGAAGCCTTCTTCTCCATTCTCTGTGCCTGCATACACACACTGTTGACCCAATCGCTCGCAGTACGAGCAAATCGGTTTCTCGCCTGGGCAACGGGACTTCTTCCGGCTGGAGTAATGTTAGCTCAAATTGGCTCCAAGCCTGGGACACTCAAAGTTCAAGCTCACCGACATGGCTCACAAGCTTGACGGGCCCGTTTTAATGGCCTTTCATCTTCAGTCGATGCCATTTTGCATATCCTGTCATGAAAAGCGATGACCTGAGCTGTTCCACATGGGTAAAACGTCGATCCGAGGCGGGGAACGGGTGTGGGTCCGAAAAATAAAGGCCAAGTACAATATACCTTCCCCGGCTTATCTTCTATATTTCTCTATCGAGTCCAATTGGCTCTAGCTGTAGATGGAATAACAGGAATAACAATCGAGAACTCAAGTAGAATCCAGTGGATGACGCAAGGGTTTGGTTGAGACATCTTCAGGCCCAGTTTCATACTATCAGAAAGTGCCAAACTTGAATGTTTATTCTCTGTTTGTTCAAAGCCTTATATAGCTCATCTAATTGTAAAATAGCAATTCCAAAGCTGTATCATGAGTAATCTACTAGTCAGGAATTTTTGTGACGAAGTGAGTGGGCCTGTGTTGTAGATGATGCGCCTATATACGCAGTGTGTTATACATAGCTCTAGAGTGTACCTTTGACCTAAGTGATAGTAGACTCTTTTCAACTCTTTCAACTCTATCTTTTCAAAGATCTCAAGAAAATGCAAAGTGGTAAATTTCCACATAGTGAAGATCGACGATCATGTGATCTGCCACTGAGCTGACGTCGGCTCCGATTCCCCAGGCTTTTGGCCACTCACCTCCGCCTCCTCAATCATTTCTGTGACAATCCTTTGATCCCTGCGAGCTTTGCACCACTCCTAGTAAACACCCGGAAAAGATCGAGGGAAACTTGGAACTATCCAAAATGAGTGACGCCTACGAACGCGAGCAGTATGTTCCCCTTTCTCCACTTTGTCTCCTCGGATGCCTATACGAAAGGAATTATGTTTCGATCGGAGTGCTAATCTTTTGAAACAGGCAGAATAATGCGCTTCTCAATTCCCTCTCCTCGAAGGTCTCAGCCCTCCGCTCCGTGACGATCGATATCCATGACAATGCGCGGGATCAGGACACTCTCGACCACACGGTATGTCTTGAACAATCTGTCGCAGGCGCGATAATGACCCAGGACATTAGCTTGTCACTTGGAGATACTTATAACTGGCGCCTCGATCGTGTTAACTTGCGACTGACAATCCTGCCTTTTTAGAGCGATGTATTCTCCTCCTTCTCAACAAACCTCAAAGGCAGCGCCACTCGACTCACGCGGATGGCGAAACAAGGCGATTCCGTGGCTGTGCTGAAGATTGCGGGCATGTGTATTGCCGCTGGTATCGCTCTCTATATTATTCTTGGGTGGATCTTCTAAAGGACTTATTACGTCCTTACAACCTGCTACTTCCTCGACGCCCTTTTTCCTCCGTCCGCCTCAATACTCGATACCCTTGCTGGACCGAGACTCGTATCGAACATTCATGATCTGATCCTATCATGTTATTCCATGGCGCTGGGTTTTTTTCGTCTTATGGACCGCATCTGTGCTTCGCTCGATCGTAATATGGCGTGGCACGTTGGTTTGCAGTGTATGCTGTGGCCCGAGATTTTCCCGTCGTTCTCGATATACTCGGTGTGCTATTTTTGGGCTGTGCCTGCTATAGACATTGATGTCCAAGACCGTCGGCGACGTGACTCCTACCCACCTCCTTCGACCTACTTCGGTTGTGCCTTGACCGTTAGGTTCTCTTGATTGACGTCTTCATGATTTGCAAATCGGCCCAAGTGGGTCTGATATCTTGTTTGGAGCAGCCGGTTCCAACCTCATTGCGACTTGACATTTCTGCTTCTTCCCATTTTCCATGTTATCAATACTGTGACCACTGAACATAATACATACTTGGCCCACTAAATATATTCATTCCTGCTCCAGTGTCCACTCGTTACGTAATTGAAGTACACAATGGATCGGGAGGATGGTGGTCAATGGTATTCAATGGCACCCGTCGGTTCCTCCCATACCTCGGCAGCTCTACTGACATCACCACCAAGTTGTCCATCCCCCCGACATGATATATTTAGATCAACGCCTGGGATCTCTACCCCAACAAACTCTAATTGTTGATCGTGAGTTTAAGCTCACCAAGGTCGTGACCAAAAACTTTATCCAAAAACGGAAACCAGGTGGTATAGACACAATGAAAGTCCAATTCAGACTTTTTTTCTCTCCGCTTTTTCTCGTCATGACTCCTTAAATTAGATATAGGAGTTGACTAGCCGGGGAAACTTATTTATTACACTGAACACTTACCATGTTATGTCGTGTGCCACATTTCCACGTGTCGATATCACAACGCCGTTTCCGGCAAACATGGCTTGCAATGCCAACCTAAGTTTGGTGTAACCGTTGAACCAACCTCATTAAAAAATACCAAGCTTTCAGTTTCCCCACAATCAATCAAGGCTACATTCCTCATTGGATCTCATTAGCTCCATGACCACGACCCGATACAGAGTGTACCATGTCATCAAGCGCAAAGTATCAAGATCCGATACGGCACCAACAGACGCTATAACATTACCCCTCTACAGCTGTGAGCCCATCCATCGAGATCGGCAAGAGGGGTAGTTCCATGGTGGCCCAGAAGAACACTATCGTATGATCTGTATACCAAGTAGCACTTGATGTGTCCGCCCGCATATATTGTATATATGCTCGGTACCGAGGTGACATTGCGATTCTAGATTCCAAGCTGGTCGCGCTGCATACATGTACCGTTGAGTTCCGACAGCCGAGGCTCCACACCCATGACGGCATTCAAAACCTGCCGATCGAAATGGAAAACCTTCTCTCGTTGTAAAGGTAAGCAGCGGGGATGTACGGAGTACCTAGGCAAGGGTCTTGCTAGCCTCAATCAGCCCTATGAGTAGCTCCGATATGACCGGTTATATTGAATTGACGGGTGTTTTGGGGTAGTTTTTGAGCAGTTTTTTCAAGATTTGATTTTCAATTACAAGTATTTTGTTGTTTTAGAGATGATGGATGTTTAGAATATAAGAGCGTTGAAAATGCCTTGGCTCTTATTGACATCGATTGATGAAGTCTGATATGTATTGTATATGATTTACAATATGGCAGGCCAGATCTAGACCACGGGAAACCCCGAACCAAAAAGACCCGACATAAGACCCTGACAGGTCTAAGCATGTGGACTGATTCCGGCATACAATTGGCCCGAGGCCCTCAGTGCAAAAATTCTTTTCCGTCCATCTTGGCAGTTGATCCACGCGATCTCGTTTTAGTTCCCGCCCTAACGGAGTAGACATTGCAAGCTCGCCCCTGGCGATCACCGGAAGATACATAGGCATATCCTATATTCGGCAGAAGAACTACCGAGGAAGGATTTACAGCACTGCTGCGCTTGGATGGTAATAACTGTCTTTATTAACCCTCTGATTATTAGATTTTTTTTTATAACTGTGCTCTTTTCAACGTGTTGGTTCTTTCAATTCTATTTGGTGGGGCAGATCTTTCGCGATATCTGGATGTAGCGATTATTATTGGTACGCGAAGACGCAAAGACCCTGTGCTTCTTATCTGACCATCTTGAAAAAATAAAAAATTAACCGAACTGATAAGCTGCGCTCCAGGGCTGAATGAGGCGTTGAGTGATGTTCAGTGATTGGCTACATTTACTCTTTGACATTTGAAAATGAGAAATGGCTTGATGCAATGTACATTCACGTTTCAAGCGTGTTTTACATGCAGTCTGCATGCTGTACAGTGCGTTTAGCGGTGTAACATGGCTAGTTAATAGTTTGATACTAAAAAGGCAAGATGAGTCAATCACGATGACGACATGTCTTCCATAATTACACGATGTCTATTATTGTCTATTATTGTACGTTATCTACGGAGTACGTACATGGCCACTGCCGCGTAAACAAAGAAAGTGTCCACATTATTGGCTTTTCTTCGGCATGATGCAATCCGGGTGGACATGAAGTTCTGGAACTCACCGAGAATTTCATAGTGGAGAGTCTGCAAAAGTTCACCGTCGATGATCTGCTCGGAGTGGGGCCGAATATCCTTGAAAATTTGTATGTAGATAGCTTTGACCCTGGTCTGTTTTAGTACTTTTAGTGCTTTCTAGATTTTGGACTGTTGTGATTGAGTGATAGTGATTGTGGCTTCCCTGCAGGGTTCAGACTCTGAGGATTCTAGACTCGAACCAAAAAGGCAGCTCAGGCGTAAGCTTCCAAGGTTGACTAAATTAAAATATTAAAATCAAAAGATTAGATTAGTGCGGGTCACCATGGGTATGGATATTCTTGCCCAGGCGTACTGTCAAAAATTATCAAAAATTATAAAGAAATACAAAAAAATACAAAAAAATACAAAACCAAGTTTCAGCCTAAAATATCACACCGAGAAACCCAGTATATATAAAAAAAAGACAAGGCGATTAACTGCACAGACACTCGGGTAGCCTACTGAATCGGCACGCATTCGCATTCGGGATTCCGATCCGGTGAAGCGGAAATGCCCGAGTTCCATTTGAGGCATCCCGACTGGGCCCGTGGTCGGCATTCACCATCATCGGGAGCAAGCCGAGTGCTGACCTTCTTGGCCTGTATACAAATTACCCGAAACAAGTCCGCAAAAGTGGGCCACATAAGGCAAAAAAAAAAAGGCATAATGCGTCTGTGTGTTGTTTTTTTGCCCGAGACCTTATCTTTGTTTAGTTTCACCCAAGGTTAGGCGAAATACCTAAATGCCTCGCAATATCTCTGACCCGCTTTGAACCTATCACGACGCCACGGGTATTGACAGCTCGGTGGGGGGTCTGGTTATCAGAGGTGGTTCCCGCTCTTACCGCAATGCTCATCAGGGACTCGAGTGATGTAAGTGTTGGGTTTACGGTTACTGTAGGCGGTTAGATCGCGGATATTTCCGAATGTTCCCGGTGAGATTAAGATGGGCTAAGCTTGCCAGGTTCAAAGTCAAAGGCGATCTCATGCATTCCATATGTACGGATGGGATTTTCAGGCACGGCGCTTGCAAGGAAGATATGGTCCCATTTTTGAGTTGCATTTGTCAGTGTGTCTGGGCAATATGTACGCCGTATCGGAGTTTTTTTATTATTAGCGTTAACGGGCGGCAGTTGGATAACAGATTGAAATAACCCGAGGGTCCAAGCCCGCAAGGCATCTTTTTTATTTGAGTGGCGCGATCCAGAGCCTGGTAGGTTGAGGACACACCGATGGAGTATACCTAGGCTTGGTACGGAGTACGGAGCATAGATCTCCTGTTTATCATCAAAGTGGGGTCTACTTTGACAAGGTCTGAAGTATGAAATAGATCACTTCATGTGGTGTAACTGCAGAGGCATATGTACGTTGACGTTGTGCATTCTCAGAGATCTTAAAAAGCATGCGGGAAGGGCGATCCCGAGGTATGTGCAACATTGCATGGCGTGATGGAAATGAAAATGGGTAAATGGACCTCGGTCTCCGTGAGCTGAGTGGTTTCATTCATGTAGGTTATATTAATCAAATTTGATTCTGTATACAGAATGACCTGCATTTGATGGCAAAGAGACCTAATAGTGATCCAACAGTCCGCGTATGTTGTACTCCGTATACTCCGTACTCTACCAGGCGTAGTACAAGATGTACCTACATAATGTATGTACTAAAGGGTCTGACATTCATATGATAGCGCTGACGTAAAAGAACAGGCACTCATTTTGATGTGATTAACCGGTTAAGACGGTTCTAAGGTTCTTCAGAAATCTCTCAAAAATTCTTTTAAAATCCCACTGCTTCCCCTAATGACCTTCATTGTAAAGTACACATTTCTCTTCATTCTATGCCAAGCCATACTTCTTGAACCTATTTCCATTTGAGATTAGTCATTTCACATTTTGCCACGACAAGGCATAATAATAATATAAAAAAAATACAAAAATACAGAAAAACCAAAAGAAAAAGAAAAAAAAAAAGAAAAAAAAAAGAAAAGGCCGGAAACGGCAGCCAACTCCACTGAGGACCCATGAGTCGGACCAGCCTGGCGTATCTGGCCATGTTCCGGTAGATCAGCGATAGAGAAAAAACGGAAAAAATACCGGTACACTTCATTTTTGGGATCTCTTTATTCTTGACTCTTCTCTTTCCTCTTCATATTTTTATTCCCCTTGACATCTCTCCACTGGTGAATTCCAACATGGCTCTCAGCTTCTTTAGTGGCGGCGGGAGCGCCAGCAGCGCCAAGTATTTCGACATTAGGTGAGTGCGGGACACCTGCAGCACATGCGAATTGCATATCTGACTTTATCCAGGTTGAATGATGAGTATATCGTGTTTCGTGGCGGCGAACATGAGGCCGCCAGTGCCCATCTGCGGGGCACTCTGATCCTCTGTTTGTCCGAGCCGCTCACCATTAAACACATCCGACTCCAGCTTACGGGCATGTCCCGCGTGTGGTAAGTGTCGCATTTCCCAAACTCCGAAGAAACACCACTAACATGCGCTTTGCACAGCTGGCACCTTCCCTCCAGTGCATCCGCCGGTGGCCGCAAGTCATGGCGTGAACGTGTGTTCTACGAGAAAACCTGGACATTCCGGGACCCAGGCAAAGGAAAAACTGAGGTCCTCCCCGCAGGCAACTATGAGTACCCCTTTGATGTGATCCTGGAGGGCTCCATGCCCGAGAGTGTCGAAGGTCTGGCCGAGACGTGGGTGATGTACCGCTTCAAGGCCGAGATCGGGCGCAAGTACGTCAAGGACATTACTGCGCGCAAACCGCTCAGGATCATTCGCACTCTGGATCCCAGCGCTCTGGAGCTATCACATGCAATGGTAAGTGGTTATCGGCTTAACTGACCTCATGGACTTTTTTTAACTGACAAATCTCCTAGTCCGTGGACAATATCTGGCCCAACAAGATTGAATACTCCATCAGTACTCCGACGAAAGCCATCGTCTTTGGAACCGCCATCACTGTCGATTTCAAATTGATCCCCCTTCTCAAGGGTCTTCGCATCGGTCAAATTACGTCACAGCTGATCGAAAGCCACGACCTCACCCTCAATCCGGAAGACCCCGATTCCATTCGCAACACATACAAGATCACACGGACGATCTTGACCGACGAGCATGAGTTGGATGAGGACAACATTGAGATCATCGACGAAGCGGCGGAAGGATACCAGTGCACGCGTGTCCTAGACATGCCCCAGACTTTGACCCGCTGTCTGCAGGATACGGACACCAAGGGAATCAAAGTCCGCCACAAGTTGAAGTTCCGTATTCAGCTGCACAACCCCGACGGCCACATCAGCGAGGTGAGTAATGGTGCAACCACTAACGATTTTTCTGTCAGGCTAACACCTCAATGCAGCTCCGCGCTACGCTTCCAGTTTCGATCTTCATCTCACCACACCTTGCTATCGACGACAACAACAACCTTACCGGGCAAACCCCTCAATCTACCCGGATCGCCGTCGATGAGTTCGCGCATCAGGCGCCTCCCCTTTATGGCGAGCACACCTTCGATCAGCTGTATAGCGAGTTGGATCCCAGCGGCTATCGCACACCAGGTCCCGGCAGCGGTCCAGGCACGCCATTCACTCCTCTCAGTCGCAACATCTCGTCAGAAAACCTCGCCTCCATGAACGCCCTGACCAACACCGATATCTCCGCTTCGGCACTGCACCATCGTCTCATAAACCTGAACGCAAGTCCGCTCCACCATCCCGTCACTACCGGTACATCCGCTCCGAGCGAGGGACTACACGGGCTGCACGGATCTCAATCCCCAACAGACGGACACAACATTCATCGCCAATTGGGTGTTTCTAATGATTACTTCGGAGCGGTTTCCGGATCAAACTCACACAGCCATGGCAGTCCCGAACTCTCCCGTCGACCATCCGATGAAGTGGAGCCTGAAGTCCTTCCCTCGGGCATGGCAACTCCCTTCCACCCCCAGTACGACGAGGTGGAAACCCTCAGCCGGGTTCCCAGTTATTCCACTGCAGTGCGCTGCGCCGTGCGTCCGCGTGACTCTGGTCTCCCTGATTACAACGCCGTGATCGCTAGCAGCCTTCCCACACTGTCGGTTCCGCAGTCTCCCCAGCAGGCTTATATTCGCAGCGGCCGTGCAAGCGGGGCTGCGACTCCCCTAGAGGTGCCTACCCGCTCCGGCTACTTCAATTCTCACGGCACCAATGCTGATGATGAGGAACGCAGACTTAGACTTGTGCAAGCTCGCGCCAGAGCATGAGATGTGGTCATGATCCTTGGATCTACGCATGATCTTCCGCCTTCAATTTTCACCAAAAAGTTCTCCTCTACCGGTGCTGGACACTGAGACCCCCGCGAACCGCCCTACCCTTTTTCTCTCTCCATTTTCTTCCCCTCTCCCTCATATCCATTTCTACTTTCTACGAACGATCATGGTCACCAGCATTGACTACCCCTTTCGAGCCTCAGTCTCGATCAATCTGGAACTTCTCACGCAGCATTGATCTCTTTCTCCCATTCACCAGCGGCAACTTCCCAGCTCTTTTTATTTCTCTTTCCCTTTTTCTCACAAATTTTTTCCCCTCTGGCGTTCAATCATAGACGGGGAATATTTTCATAGATGGTCACGGGTGTTTTGATTTTCCTACTATTTTTTTTTTACCTCACGAATGGGATCCGATATCAACGAGCTGCATGATATTAACATATGCCCATCAGCACGAGTCACGCATACGAGCCTTTGACGCATGTACTTAATTATTTTTTTTTCGATCAAATTCTTCAATTCTTCAATGCTCAACAGATTTGACATTTAATGATATCATGACCCAATTAGGAAATTAGCTGTCGATCTCATTAGGTAATCGATGAATCTACCTATCATCTATGGGCCCAGGTGGACTCGGAGGACTCTACTTCTTCCGGTGTCAATGGCATTGTTCGCTTTCAATAGATGCAACATTGGAGGTTCCATTGACACCTGGCTTTACCGGTTCCGAATACCATTGATCCATACATTCTACGTTGTTCCTGGGTACTAGTAGTAAAAAGGTTTCGTTAGAGTTGAAGGCTATAGTTATATGTACCCTCTCCATGGTAGTACTCTACAGCCTTGAGTAGGTATCGTAGAGCCAACATATTATTACAACATACCTTTTCGATCAACTCAACATAATAAGGTTGAAAATAACCTGAATGTTGGGTAGATATTCAAGCCACAGCATGTATTAAGGTCCAACAGGGGTTACAAAGTGGCTCCGATGAGCGAGAACGAGGGGCACAGTGACCTCATTGGCGTTTGTCGATCGGTTAAGAACACATTCTCGCCTCGATCTTTCTCCACCTAAAGATATCCTTGGAATATCCCACATCGTGCAAACTGCTAGTCGAATAACTCTGGTAAATCTGCTCGTTCTCAATTATGGATCTCAGCTAACTAGTCCGGCCATAGACTAGCGCTCCCCCACCATCGGCATCGGTCTTAACGCAGCCACCGATGCTAACATCCCCCCCCCAAATTATTCATTTTAAGCCACACCACTACTCTTCAGCCCTGGTTTTGGCGAGGATAATATAATATCGCCTTCGATTGTTCATTGTTGACACTTTGAATTGGATCACGGACTCACCGATCTACCTTACCCCGCCCTTTCTCCGCTACCATGTCCACGCCAGTGAGCCCCGCGGATGTGAAGCTGCCTCAGCGGTCTGGTACCGTGAGCAGCGCCTTCACTCGTCGTACTTCCATGAGTGATGATGAGGCTATCCCCGACACCGATAGTAGTGAGGTCTGTATCCGTGATATCGAAGAAAAAGGAGTACCTTAAACTGACGGTGTGTCTGTTTACAGACGACCAACCTCCTGCTTGAACGTCTCCGGGCCTGGAAGCATATGTGCGGATATCTGGAGGATTATTTCTCTGCTACCGCCAAAGTGCAAAAGTCCCAGTCCAAGGATTATGAGAAGATCTTGAAGGTCGGTGTTTACTCCGGTGGGTAGCGGTAACCTGAACTGACAAAGAATGGAAATAGGCCGTGAACGAACCCCTCAAGGAGGGCCACCACTTCAGCTCCAGCGAAGGCGGCGTGGCTGGTATGTTCGAAAACCTCCGCAACAACACCCAGGGCATGGTGACCATGTACATGGATGGCGAAAAGAACCTAAAGAACGCCGTTCTCCCCACCCTCGAGCGTCTCCACAAAGAGATCAAGAACAAATCCAAGGAGCTGAGCACCGGAGCCAGCAAGGGCGCCAAAGCCGTCGAAAAGGCCCGCGGCCTAACCCAGAAGCACATCGAGCTCCTCGGTCAGAACTCCGCTACGTACGACGCCGCCGCCTCCGGCAAGATTGAGCAACACCACGATCCCTACCTCCTCAAGCGCGGCATCAACCACCGTCTAAACAACCAAGTAAACGAGGAGAACAACCACCGCCAGGATATCCTCGCCGTGCAGAACTCTTTCCAGCAGTTCGAAGCACACGTCCTGCAGACCATCCAAGGCACCATGGAGCAATTCCACCAGCACATGGGCGGCCAACTCGAGCGCCAGCGAGCCATGTACGCCGACATCCTCGGCACCGCCCAGCGCATCCCACCAGACTTCGAATGGATCAACTTCTGCGTGCGCAACGACGCAGCCCTGGTAAACCCAGACTCGCCCCCACGCTCCTTCTCCAGCATCACCTTCCCGAACATGGATCACCGCTCCACACAACCGCTCATCGAGGGATCTCTGGAGCGTCGCTCGCGCGCCATGATCAAGGGCTACTCCACCGGCTACTACGTCGTCACGCCAGCACGCTATCTGCACGAGTTCAAGGACAACGACGACTTCCGTCGCGACCCCGCCCCCGAACTCTCACTGTACCTCCCCGACTGCATCGTCGGCGCCATCGACGGCGTGAAGTTCAACGTAAAGGGCAAGGACGTCTCCAGCGGCAAAATCGGTAACGCCTTCCACACAAACACCGAACTCAGCTTCAAGGCCCACACCCCCAACGACGCAGAGAAATGGTGGTCCGTTATCAAGGAAGCCACCCGCGGCCCGGCAGTCGCTGCCGCTGCGACGACCCTCGCTTCTCCCACCGCGACCTCGCCCGCCGCCATCTCACCTGCTGGCTCTGCGAGCCCGTCCCGCAGCGTATCCGGCCAGGCCCAGCCGCCCACCTACGCCGAGAAGGAGATGGAGAAGACCCAGGCTTCTCAGGCTACTGCTGCTGCCCCTGTGGCTGCATCCCCTGTTGCGGCTAGTCCTGCTGCTACTACCCCCACTGCGGGAATTAGTCGTACGGCTAGCACGGCTAGCCACTTCCACACCTCACCCGGTGGTTCCGCTGTGGACAAGTCGTGAGATGATGGGGTGATTTTCCCTCGTTCTCGTTTAGGCATATATATATTTTTAAGCTTTTTTTGTGGTTTTTTTGGACTTACATTACCCACTCACATACTTCAATGTTGAATAACGCAATGTGCATTTCATCTGTTGATTAGGGGTGTAGCGTTTCATTCATCCATCAGGAGAGTGAAGTATACCTTATATCTATACCTTGGTCAACTAGGAGATATACATCTTAATGAATTTCTTTTCAACGATCAAAATGCAACAATCAGATATCAACGCTAACTGGATCGAGGATCCTTTGAACTATCAAATACACAAAATGGGTAGAGTTGTGTCGTCGAATCATATCATAGCCTATGCTGGAAGATACACATGGCATAGGGCATGAGCTATCTAGGTAATCCCAGCATACATCTCAGCGGACATTTTCATTTCCAATATCAGAAATCCTCGGGACTTTCCAAATCATCCAGTTTCTCCCCGAGGAAGCGTCCCAACGCGGCGCATTTAGATTCCAACGCAAGCAAGACGGCCGGCGAGGCGGAGAGGTTCAAGCTAGCCAGACGCGCAAGATCGGCGCTGCGGTCGATCTCAAATTGCGGGTCTCCGTGGCCGTTATGGGGAGGGATCGAAGCAGGCGCGGCAGCTAGTGTGCGCGAAATATCACCCTGTGAACCCTCGGGTGTGGACGTTCCATTACTAGCATCAAGGATGCCGTTATCGGCGAGAGAGTCGGCATTGGTGGCGCCGTTTGGCTCCGGCGCGTCTAGTCTGGATGGGCCGACGGCGGCTACGAGGACTTTATCCGCGATTCGGGTTACCACTGCGACGGAGTCGTCGAGTTCGAAGACAATTGAGCCTACGTCGCCTAGAGACATCGATTTGGCGGTCACGTAGGATGAGGGGTGGCTGGCTGGGTTGACGCCTGTTAGATTCCCGCTTGAGGCTGTCTTGGCGTAACATGTGTAGGCGGCGCCGTAGGTTGCGCTGAGGTTGCGCAGTTGGCGTGAGGAGAGGGAGGAGCCGTGGGCGAAGACGGCACCGTTTGTTGCGAAGACACTGTAAAGAGATGCGGTCATTAGGTGTTTTTCGCGATGGAAGCGCGGTTGGCATACATGATCGTTGTGATCTCTGGCGGGGATAGGTTATCTTCCAAGAGGTCGCTTAGCGCCTCCGCGTCCAGCATCTTGATATCTGGGAGACCGGGAATCATGGTGTCGGTGTCGCTTTCCTGGCCTGTCGAAGGCGTGTATTCCTCCACCTGGATCTCGGGTTCCTCCTGTAGTGATATGCAATTTGTCACCACAATGCAATCTTTTGGTGGCGTCCACGAGCAGTCTTCCGGGAAAAAGAAACAGTTGTCGCGATAGTCCTCGTCGTCGTGGTCGTATTCGATTGGCTCGTCGGAGTAGTCCAGTAGGTTCTGAGCACACTTTGTCTCGTAGCGGGCCCAGTAAGGCAGGAAGGTCGGTTCGATTGGAGGTGGGGAGCTAGGTATGGATATAGTTGTCGAGGAGCAATCGGATATCGAGTCAGAGAAGTCGGGAACTGGAGGAGGTTCGGGTTCAGCCATCTTCACACCCATGGATACGGACTCGACAGGCAGAGATTATGATGTGGCGTTTGTTTATTCCCCACAAAAGGAGAATCGATAAATCAGGGCGCGAGGGAAGATAATATTCTCACAACAGGGGCTTGGCTAGGTAGATGACAGGGAATGAGGGGAACACGCAGCGGTTCGGAACCGTTGACTCAATGCGCTGCTCTGGTCCAAACTGAAAGTCACGATAATTCCAATCGCGCCCGGTAGTACACAGGAAGAAGCCAGGAAAACAGCGCTTTATGAGGCCCGGTACGACCAGCATGTCATGAGATGTGTGAGGCAGCTCCGCAATGGGAGCACCCCGATCGGGCAATAGGACGAAGCGTGCACATGAGCAGAGACTTGATTGGGAGAGGAAGAGGGGGAGGATATGTGGAAAAGCGACAGCTAAGCGCGGCAGTATAAGAAAGTCCAAAATAGGAAGTCCAAATTTAAAGAGAGGAGACGGGATGCGACACAACGCCCGGGGCGAGGATAGAGGCCAATGGTAGGAAAGGGATCAACCGGGAGCGGGGGAGAGAGTTTGAAGGATCATGCAACAAGGATTGGCACGAACCTGGTCTATGCAAAATAAGAAAATCGGAAAACTCAGGAGATTCGAGGATGTCGGGGGTGTTTGGAGGTTGAGGAGGGGAGGAGAAGAGGAGGAATTGGAGATAATCGGTCCCGTTGATATGGAGAGTACCCGCATGACGTTTGAAACGCCGAGGTATAACATTTGAACTAGTTACTGCATGAGAATGCATTATGTACTGAATAGTACCCTATGTGTAATATGATTATTTAGCTCGAAATCAGGCAATTTCTACATTTGTATATTCCAGTTTACATTATCCTTACCTATATTACCCAGTTATTATAATATCAATTGGAGGTATTATATACATGCATGTACTTGGGTTCATTATAGTTCAGTTTCAGATTATCCACATATACTAGGCATAGCTTAGAACGTATTAGGCGTAATATCACTAATTATATAACCGAATTGATCTCAATTCTATACCATATAGTCCGAATTCCCTAATTCTGTTAGTTCTAAGAGCTATATCGTACAAACTGGATATAGCGTCATGTGCCCCACCCTCTGACCCCAACGGCTGACAAAAAGCTCTTTGCCCCTCCAGGGCTCTCCCATCCTCCCTCAATGTACGCTCGTCTTTCCGCCAGGGTCCTCCAACAAAGACTCTTTCTACCAATCAGTAAGCTCGGTTCATATTCAACTGATAGTCCAATTATTGACAAGTTACTAGGATCCATAGCAACCATGGCTTCCGATACCTCCACCTATAAGCTCAACCGTTCGTGCACTATACTTCAACCTCTTTCGACACAATCACTGACACAATGCGAACACTATAGACACGATGATCCGGGTCAAAGACCCGCAGAAATCGGTGGATTTCTACAAGTTCCTCGGTCTGAGCCTGGTCAACACGATTGACATGCCTGAATGGAAGTTCTGCAACTACTTCCTGGCATATGACGGCCCCGCCTCTCTCCAAGGTGACCGTCACTGGACCGATCGCAATGCCGTTTTGGAATTGACTCACAACTACGGTACTGAGAACGACCCCAACTACAGCGTGGTGAACGGAAACACCGAGCCGCACCGTGGTTTCGGTCACATTGCCATCTCGGTTGACAACATTGAAGCTGCCTGTAAGCGCATTGAAGATGCCGGCTACCCCTTCCAGAAAAAGTTGTCCGAAGGCCGTATGCGACACATCGCCTTCGCCAAGGATCCCGATGGATACTGGGTTGAGATTATTCGTCGCGCCGATAAGGATCTCAGCACCACCACCGACCCGGGTAGCTACCGACTGAACCACACCATGCTGCGCGTGAAGGATGCCGAAGCTAGCTTGAAATTCTACCAGGAAACCATGGGCATGACTTTGGTCCGCACCAGTGAGAACCCGGAGAACAAGTTCAACCTTTATTTCCTGGGTTACCCCGCGTCCAACCCAGAAATTAAGGAGGGTAGCGGAGTGGCGGAGTGGGAAGGCCTGCTAGAGTTGACCTGGAACTATGGTACCGAGAAGCAAGAGGGCCCTGTCTACCACAACGGCAATACTGAGCCCCAAGGTTTCGGTCATATCTGTGAGTGATCACTTTCTTCTAATTGTTTTCTAAGGTTCCTAATTTGGGGGTTTAGGTATTTCTGTTGACGACCTCCCCGCTGCGTGCGACCGCTTCGAGTCTCTGAAGGTGAACTTTAAGAAGCGCTTGACCGATGGGCGGATGCACAACATCGCATTTATTCTGGATCCCGATGGATATTGGATTGAGGTGGTGCAGAATGAGGGGATTAAGCGGACTGGAGACTGGTAGAAATACTATACAAACCTATATATAACTTTTGAGTCCGAGTTTAAAAATGCAGCACATCACTTGACCCTCCCCGTGTTGTTGATTATTCCCCCCACCATTTCATAGGCCAACACTGGTGGAGACTCTCCCCCGCCCCCAGAACATTTTTGATCGTAGGGGATCTTCCCCTTTGCAATTTATAACCTTCCTTTTTCACTTGCGTAATAGCTTGATGATGATAATTTCGATCTCGAGAATTCGATCTCTGATGCGGGATGAATTAAGCTGATCTGCCCCCCCCTTCCTCCGATTTGCGGGGATTCATCGCCACACACCACTTAAGCCACAACCCCAAGCTTCAACACTTGGGACAATCGTCAAGGACCTGGTCGTGGACCTCTTAACCATGTCGCCCGATCCAGAGAAAACAAAAAAGGCACCTCGTAAACATGTCACCACCGCCTGTGTGCCATGTCGCGAGAGCAAAATCAGGGTATGTGCTCTAAATTGGGGGGCAAAATGCCTAAATGGCTTCAAATAAGCTAATGTACCACTTGCTACCAGTGCGACGGAGCAACTCCGAACTGTCAAAATTGTCAACGCAAGGGGAAAGAATGCAAATACCAACATGGAGACGATAAGCGCAAGTAAGTACGACCTTGTTCGTTATTTGGGGGTGCCCAAGTGACGAAGAGGCCCTCATAGGCAGGCATACATCCCTGAATGTTCAAAGGCTAATATGAACCAGAGTTTCTCTCCGAGCATCAACAGAATTGTTCTCGGCTCGAATTGACCAACTTTGTCATTTTATCAAGGAGCAGGGGCTGGAGCCACCGCCAATGAACCCAGAGGATGAGGCTGGCATGAACAGGGTTTTAGATACCCTCCAGATCCCGCGCGGATTCCCTCAAGTCTCGGCAGTGACTGAGGAAAAGCCACCACCAGATGAGCCAACGGCCCCGGGAGGCTCAAGCAAATCCCCGTCCCAGGATCCGCCTGCCGTAAATCCCAAGGTAGCAACCCCGACCACCAATTTGGTTGCATCTGGTGCATCCCCAGGGCAAGATACTGCCTCTAGTGGAAAGGCCCCGTCGCCTGAAGGCTGGAATCCCTTTGGAATAGTACCAGGCGCTTCCGACAATCAAACCTTTGTTCAATGGGGCTTCACTTTGCCAACGGCTGAAAGTCTGGACACGATTTACGCTAATCTCAACGGAGGACAGAGAGCCCCTGCAATGCCCAGAATGCCCGTCAATACGGAGTTGAGCCCGGATAGCTACCAGCTTGGCATGGATATGGCTCAACAGCCGGGGGTTTTGCTGGGCCAGCTGGTCCATGACGGAGAAAATGAATCGGACAGCGGTGAAGAGGACGAAGCTGAAAATGACGTTATTGAGCAATTGTCACACCGAATTGGCACTTTGAAAATTGCGGGTGATGGCCATCTGCGATTCTACGGTGCCACGTCCAACCTTAACCTGGTGGACGTGTCTGCCACACAGCAGCGGCAGCGACCAGACGCGCGGACTGTGCGCCATGATGGTCAGGATATTCTGAATCATCTCAGGGTTGGCCAACCTGTTGATCAAGCTCTGGAGGATCATCTTGTGGAGCTATATTTCACCTGGCAAAACCCCAGTACATACATTGTTGACAAAGAGATGTTTATGACGGCACGAACTAAATGGCGCGATGAATTGGATGATACTCCGTTCTACTCGGAGGTTTTAACTAATGCAATGTGAGTTCACCCTCATTTTCCGATGCCAAAAGGATTTACTGACTTGTTCCAGGTGTGCGATTGGGAGTGCCTTTGAGGCGCGCTATCACCCCACATTTATTACTTTCCCCAAGTCTCTCTCTGAATTCTTTGCAGATCGTGCCAAAGCCCTTCTGGAAATTGAACTGGATTCTCCTTGTGTTGCTACTGTCCAGGCCCTTGTCATTATGAGCTGCCATGAAGGCGCATCAAATCGCGATGCTCGAGGTTGGTTGTATAGCGGTAAGTATATATCTTGGACATGGGAAATGCTCAATGCTCATTGCCTAATTACTCTGCAGGAATGTCTATGCGGCTTGCTTTCGATCTTGGTTTACACCTAAACATGACGGCATACGTCAACAAGGGTGAAATCACCCAGCTCGAGGCTGATGTCCGTCGTGCAACCTTTTGGGGAAGCTATGTCGCAGACCAGTGAGTTTTTGCACTTTTTATACTATGAATTTCTCTAACGGTAACTAGCTTCTGGGGCTTCTACTTGGGACGCCCGTTCCGCATGAACGCTGGAGACATAGGTGTTCCAAAACCTGGCTCTTCTCTTTGTCCTGAAAAGGAAGAAAATTGGCATCCATACGGCCATCAACCCGCCAATGCGCTAATTCAGAACGGTCTGAGGAATCCTATGGAGCTAATATGCAGGCAATTTGTCGTTCTATGGGAGATGATCTCCCCAGTTGGTCACATTTTGTATGTGGATTTTGCACGTTATTCAGTACAATGCTAACATGTCGTTAGGTATGGATGTTCCGACATCTCTCGGCACGATCTACAAAGGATCACTTACCAAGTGACGGAAGATTTGTTCGCCTGGAAAGCAAATCTTCCTTCTACCCTGCAGATTGATTTGGACGATGATACCTCGCCAATATTGCCTCATTTGATGATGCTCCAGTAAGTTTCTTTCCATCCCACAGACACGCAGAATCAACCTAACGGTTTCTTGCAGCATGCAATACCACCAGATCATCATTTTCTTCCACCGCCCATGGCTCTCCAAAAGCTACATCCAGCCCCGCAGTCCTCGTCAAGGACCCGGGTATCACCATGCGCGGCGCATGTGCGTGGAGTCAGCCACCGCCATCGCACGACTACTCCATCTCTACGAGAAACACTACACCTTCCGCCGCATGAACAACCAAGTGGTAGCGATAATCTTCAGCGCAGCACTCATGCTTCTTTTCGTAACGGTATCCAGTTCCCCTGTGAGCCCAGGCAAACAGGGTGACAGTCCGACATACTCCCGTAGCACGGAAATGGTAGCATATCTCAATCTGTGCTTCCGCGCTCTCGATGAACTGGGCCAATCATTCGACAATGCCAAGCGCACCCGCGACTACCTTGTTACCCTCCAGCGACGCTGGCAAGCAAATATGCGCCGATCTGGCTCCGCCGCGAAACGCCAAAACAGCAGTGCTAACCTGGTGTCGCTGGGTTCACAGAAGCCGTCTATTCAGCATACCCGCAATGCTCAGGGAATAACTGAATCGCGAAAGAAATCCCGTTTATCCGTTTCTGGGGTCCCTCCCAATATGCAGTCAACACCTGTGGCGACCAATCAATACTCCCACCTCTCTCAGAACACCATACCTCGTCAACAATATCATCAGCACGGCTCTTATCAAGAACAAGACCAATTTCCCGCCCCCGTCCCAGTTCCCGATTCCCAGCTAAGCGATCTGAACTGGATTCCAAACTCAGACATGCATCTTTTGTCCGGGAGTCAAAATGGCAATGCGCTGAATGGCATGGGCCAGATTCCTTCTCCTCCCTTCCCGGAGGACCCCAACATGCTCTCAGACATCGCAGACATTGATGGATGGTGGGCATCAGAAAACTACCCCAGGACCTCGATGCCGCCATGAAATCCCGACTAGTCACACTGTTCTTTGGTCTGCTGGTCTGAATACTTCCAAGATTGTAGAGAGTACTCAACCCATCGAGATTGTCAAGTTTGTCACCCCCTGCTCCCTGGGAGCGATAGAGTGAATATCCCACAATTAAATGATAGATACCATTCCGGTTATTGGAGGGAATTCACATAAATGTACCATTATTTCCACATCTTACAATCAGGACCTTTATGAATTCCTCACATATCCAATTCCTCATGTAAACTGGATCTTATATTCCTTGCAACACACATATTTAATCTATATCTTCCGATATCTCTTGAAACACATCCTTGAGCCAACCTCCCACTTCCTCTACCTCGTCATTATCAGTACTCCGAACCTGAGATAAAGTAACCCTCCGCTCCCCAACCCCCTTCTCCCGCCCCCAAAAGCAAGCCTTCCGCATAGCAGAGACCATCTCATCAGCCTGTCTAGCAAGAACCGTAGACCCATTCCCCCCCTCTCTAGTCTTCTTCTTCATCTCGGCTGCAGACGAAGAGAGAGAACCAGAACCCAAGCCAGCACCATCCTCTCTCGAAAACACCCGGACCCAAGGTAAAGCCATCTCCAACCGCCCAATCCCATCCCCAGGCCCAGAGAACGTATCCCCACTAAGCCCATAATCCAACCCATACGGCGGCCAGCGCGAAAGCGCCTTCCGACGCCGGGTAACAGTAGCACCAATACCATCGACATCATCGACATCCATATCCGGATACACATCTTGATCCCAGATCGAGTCGTCCGATGCAGCGTATTGCTCTGCAACAGCCGTGATCCGCGCCTTCTCCTTCAGAACGGGGACGGGATATTCCGGCCCCGTAAGATACTGCGGGAATGTGCGCGGCACGTCCCGACCCGCAGAGCGGAGGAAGAGAATCGGCGAGGCAAAGGAGTCGAAGCAGCGCTCTGGTGTTGAGAAGAATTTCGAGCGTGCTTGGAGGAGGGGGAGTAGGTCTGGTGGTGCTGGGGATTTTTTTCTTGGTTGGCGCTTGTTTTTGGATGTTGTTGAGCTTGCACTGGTATTGTTATTATCGTCTGCTCTTGGCTTGGTTGTTGTGGTAGTGCTTTCGCGCGTGCAGTACTCGTCCAAACCGGGCCAGTCGCACACGGGGTCTACGGCGGCGACGGCTTGGATGGATTGCGCTTCTGTTAGAGCTAGCATTAGAGCTAGGGAGCCTCCGATGTTTGTGCCGAAGATGGCTAGTTGGGATGGTCGGAGGTGGGTTTTGATCCAGTCGAATCCGGCCAGTGTATCGTGCACTGGGGTTGGGTATTTGTAAGAGGTGAGTTGGGGGTTGCTTGGTCCCAGGGGTTGGTCTGGGGTTTCAATTGGCTCTTGTGGAATAGAGCTTTTATCTGATGATTCAGGGATATGTGTTTGTATCTCCCCGAGGCGGTAGTTGACTGTGACTACCAATGCAGACGCGGTAGATGCTAGGACATGCTGGGGTGAACCTGCTGCAGAGGCCAATGTGTTGGCATCGCCAATGCTTTGGTGATCAAGTTCAAAATTATCATGATTTTGAGATGCGCTCACGCCGTTTCCTTGGAACAAAGGTCCAGGCGGAAGGTAGAGGATTACATTTGGCCCTTCTGGAGACAGCCCCTGGTCAGACTGGCTCAACGCGCTGGGTCGCGTAATTCTGGGGACAAAGTTAGCATTGTATAACTAGGGCTTATGAAAAAGTGATATATTACCTCAGGGAGATGGCCCCATTGTTTCCGATAGGAAGAGAAATTGTCTCATCTGTGCAATCGGATGCGACGGTCGAGTATCGCGAGCTTTGGAAACACGCGACGGAAATGCGGGTAGCTCCTCTGCTGCGATGCAGGAAAAGGGCTATGCCGCGAGACGAGCAGATGATACTTCGCATCGCACTATCAGAGTAAGCCCTTGACGTTTGATCAAAACTTGTCAAGAATCGCGCTGTTGGCCTTGCTATCCGAAAGTAGTTGATGCCTGAATAATATGGCCATCGATGCGGACTCGCCGTGGAAATGACATTTGTTGGAAAAGGATATCAAGAATAGAACAGTATACGGTATGTCGTATTGTGAGAAAGTTAATTACAATCTGGAGTGTTATAGCATTATATTCTCTCCATCATTCTTCGATCCAACCAAGGGCTAAGCTAGCTGATCATGCACAAAAAGCAATTTTTCTCGCTTTACAATTTCAAATAAAACAAAACAACAAAAAAACACTATGAGCATGCACTGAATCTGTAGCTGACTGCTCCAAGAGGCTATCCATGCATAAATATCTCACTTAGATGTAGTTGCCGACGCCGCAGGGTCGTCTCGGTCCAGAGGAGCTTCGGTATCATCCTCAGGCACAGGACGCACAACCTGCAAGATCAACAGCGGATCTTTGGAGTAAACCCGAAGGCCAACCACACATACAGCATTCCACGGGTCAAGACGAGGCTCATCAAGGCCCATCGATGGAGGGCGATTCTTCCCATCCGTCTCGTCAGGAGGCATATCGATATCGCTGTCAAATTCGAACCCTTCTAGTAGGTCAAGGTCACCCTGGTCCAGAGCTTCTGTAGCAACACGAGTATCCAGACTGGGACGGGAAGAGTCAGTTCTACGTCGCCATCCACCGCTCGCGTGTCTTGCGTGCAGGCCCTGGCCGTGGCCGCCGTTGACGTGGATGGTCGGGACGGAACCGTTCACACGGCGCTCACTCCTGTCGCTTGAGATGCTTCCAGCGTCGACAGGAGAGTCCTCTACTGGTTTATCTGCCAGAATTTGACTGGTGGCAGAATCGCCTTCGGGGTTGGGATCATAGGAGCTGCTGCTCGGGGTGCTGATCCCGCGCCGCCGTGCTTCCGTGCGCTGGTGTCGGGCTTCTGACTTCTCCCCGCGGATCCAGTCCTTCTGCATCCTTTTCTTAATTTCATCGCGAAGCTTTCTCCGCTCGGCTGCCTTGAAACGCTCCTGTTCCCCCTTTTCTTGGTCTGTTTCGCCCACCAATCCCTTCGCATGTGCAAGGTCGTATGAAAGCCCGACTTGGACCAGTTTCTCTCTTCTCGTCGACGCAACTTGGCGGACAATCTCCTCGGTGGAGTCTACGTCTTCGTGGCGGAAGGCTGTGATTTTCATCAGGACGTGATAGCGACCCGGGTCAAGGTTAATCTCAGCGTTAACAGATCGGCCCATGAAATGGCTGCTGTGGCTGCGAACGAGATAATCTTGCTCTCCGGCTTTCTGCAAGCGGAACTTGAGCACGAAGCTATACTCCCCAGCTAGTCCTTTGAAATAACGCGCATCAAGCTATATCTGTCAGCTGCTATATAAGAGCAGGGGTGAATGAGGCCAAACGAACCTGGGATAGCACAATGACTACCGGGCCACTAGTGTTCACTTCCATCATGAATTTAGTGGTGTGGTAATCAGCGGACCAGGGGACATTCAAGGTAGTCCATTGCTGGGTAATGGTCCATTCAGGTCCAAAGAGGCGAGTCCGGTCGAAGTGCTGGTATTTCTTGAGCAGGTCTTTATAAGAGATCCAGAAGAGCTGGGCCAGGTCAGCGTGTTGATTGAAAAAGCAATGGATGAATACCTACACCATCGTTGCCAAATTTATGGCCAAGCTTTTCCATCCACTCGGCCGTCCATTCTTTGGATCCATCACCCCAGGCACCGTACCATTCTTTGCGACCCCATGGGTTCCTAGATGTTGTGAGCTTTTCATTCATTTCACCAGCGCATTCATGCACCTACCTCAGTCGCAGTAGTCGATGGCCTTCAATCTCCCGGGCATCCATGATGGAATAGGAGTGACCCTCCGCAATACCCTTTCGATCCCTTGGTGGACCCTGGTACTTGGGATCTAACCAGTTTGAAAAGAGGCCAGTCCCACAGCCAAACAGGAATTCCTTGTTGACCTTCATAATTTCCTCGGTCCAAAAGCGGTCCTTGTTGAGGATATTGCTGGATAACACCTCGGACGTGACGCCTCCGGTGAGATCCTCGATAGCTTCACCAACGAACCCACCCTCGATCGCGGAATAGTCTCCATGAGCCTTTGCGAACGCTTTCTCTAGAAGAGGTAACCAAGTCTCGTTGTCGTCGACGCACTGCGCGAAGTACAGGGCCCGTGAGCCTGTCTGGTAGACTCGGCGGTACTCTTCCTCCGCATCGGTACGATTGATATCGTCCCAGATGGGTCGCTCGATAACAGACTCATCGTAGTCAGCAGCGCGGAGATAAAGCTTGTCATCTACAATACACTGCTGCCACTCGCCGTCTGATAATTGAAGTCAGCATGATTCCATGTCGAATCAGACTCCAAGCACAAGCTTACCTCGATGGAAAACAAAACCATATATCCCAACCTCTTCATTGCGAGTAACACAAATCTTCTTGATCAGCTCCTCCTTATTGCCCATAGTACAAAGCGCAGCCATGAGCCAGCAATCCCCATCATATCCCTGTCGCACATCTGACGCGGTGGGCCCGTTAACGAAGAACTGCGGATTCTCAAAGATTTCCTATATGAAAATCATTAGCGACCTGCAATCCACTCTATAGCATATCGTCTTCGAACTAACGGTCACTCTCTTCACTCCCTGGGGTCTAAAATCCACATTCTCCTTATCCAATCCATCGAGATAGTGTCTCCGACCAGACTTCAGGTCCAGCTCGATATCGAAGTGCGGGTCTGAGTATTTCTGATTCACACGCTCGCATTCCTTGACAATACGGTCGACGGACTTTTCACATTCCTGGTATGCCTGCTCGTACGATTTGACGGCCTCGTGGCCCTGGATACGGCCGCTGGGTACGTGCTTGGCCCGCGTCCGTGCATACGGATTGTCCGGCAGCACCGTGTATACTTTGCCCGGGTACTTGGTATTGAATTGTTCCCAGAACTGCTTGACGGATTCCTGGGGAGCTTGACAGCGTGCGCGGGGCGGGCGGCTGTTTGAGCGCGAGGAGCCAGGTCCTGCTACGGCATAGCCCATCTCATCGTCGAACTCCATAGTTTGGGGGTCTTTGGGTTGATGCTCTTTGCTTGGTTGAGATGGTTTTTGGTTTCTTTTTTTTTTTCCCTTCGAGGAAGAAGCACAGCGGTGGGGATCTTTGGGCGGCTATTTCTCTTATATCGCACTAATCACCCCCAAAATGGCGACGATCACTGATGAAAATAGAAACGAGACAGGGTTGCTCTTCTAAATAAGAGTTTGGGAAGACATTCCCCAATTTTCCCCTCACACGGACACTCCGAGCCGAGAACATAGCCTCAGCCTTCATTGCCTCGTATTGATTCGTTGGGCTTGGGCCTACTCTCCATAAAAGCGTTCATCGTAAGGCTGCAGGTGCATTGGACTAGCGGGCGAACGAGCGAATCTGACAACGAAGGGTGCTTTTGGCCCCCACTCTCGCGTCTCAGCCCCCTCCTGTAATGGGCACAACACGAATAAGCATGCATTCCGAGTCATATTTAGACTGGATCAGACTCGGTCTCGAGCAAATAGAGAAGTCAGAAAGCAGTGAGAAAGCAAGGAATGAAGAGACTAAACTGGGATGAGATGCTTAGCATGTCTCATTCCAAATTCTGTGGGGCGAAGTTCAGCTGACATGGGGGCGCCGATAACGGTTGACCTCCAGGGCTGGACCTAGCTGATGGTCTATATTAACCTGAGGCTGAAAAAAGCCGAATACAATGGTACCGTAACGTCATTTGTCATATCTGATTACAGGGTAGAAAGGGTATGTACGCCTGTTATTCAAGACTAAAGCACTTTCATATCCAGTAAGCCCGCCCTCCATATCACTCCCCATTGAACGCCGAAAGAGGAGAAAGAAAACATGTCCCGAAACCATTCCCCAGGGTGAATAAGACTACACATAAAAGGTGTGGAGTCGTTACACTAGTGGAAACCGTTACTTGGACCACGTCCGGAGTAGTATGCGGTGCCGTTGCGGAAGTACGGGTGGAGACAGGCCTGCTTAGCCGATAGTCGGTGTGCAGGGTCAAACTCGAGCAGAGACTCCAAGAGCTGACATCCAGCATCCTCCAGCCCGGGAACGATCTCAACCTCAGGGCGCTTCCACTTGGGGAAAGTGGCTTTATAATCGGGGAACGAGGTCACGCCGGGCCAGATGTCTTCACCAGGGGTACCAAGGATGCTGCAATTCGTTAATACGGTTGGACATTAAACATAAGAGAACCACCCTTACCGGAAGATTTTGAAGATCTCGTCAATTTCAGAGTCACCGGGGAAGAGAGGCTTGCGTGTACACATCTCTGCGAAAATGGCACCCACGGACCACATATCAACACCAGTGGAGTACTGACGTCCACCCAGCAGAATCTCGGGAGAACGGTACCACAAAGTGACAACCTGTAGATTATTTTAGTAAAGGGAGAATTCCACCAAACGGAATTGGAAACTCAATGCGTACCTCGTGAGTGTAGGTGCGAAGAGGAACACCGAAGGCTCTGGCAAGACCGAAATCGGCCAATTTCAAGTTGCCTTCACGGTCAATCAACAAATTCTGAGGCTTCAAGTCACGGTGCAAAATTCGGTGGCTGTGGCAGTATCGGATTCCCTCAACAAGCTGGGCCATGAATTTTTTGACCATGGCATCACCCAGGCCCAGGGTTGCACCCGCCTTGAACCCATCGGGCAGAGGCTTCCCTCGCCCACCGTCACTGACAGGCAGAGCCTCCATGTATTTCTTAAGGTCGAGATCGAGGAATTCGAAGACGAGGTAGAGCTTGTGGCCATCGGCGTGAACAATGTTCAGCAGCTGAACAATGTTGGGGTCCTGCATCTCCTTGAGAAGGGAGATCTCGCGGATTGCAGTGCTGGGGACGCCCTCATCTTCGGCTTCGAGGCGAATCTTCTTCAAGGCAACGATACGGTTGGGGTGATTGAGTTCACGGGCCTTGTAGACCACACCGTAAGTGCCTACAGAGCATCGACGCGTGAGTTGAGCTCTGGGTGACAACAATCGCGTCGAGAGAACATACCTTCGCCGATTTTCTCAATTTTCTGGTAGTTATCCATGGTGGCCGACATTCGATCTTATTTCTACTGTTAATCAGCTTAGCAATTTCAAGACAGAAAGGCCAGAATGAGGATTTAACACAAATTGGAGGGCTGTTGCCAAGAAGAATTTGTAGGGGAAGCAAGGAGAGCAGATAGCGGCTACTTACATCCGAGGATGTTGATCTCTGAGAACAGCTGGAGCAGCTCGCTCTCCAAATTCCACCTGGAGATCGAAAAAAAGTAATTTGTTGAAGAGAAATTGACGAAAGACAGTATTTCAATGGTGGGGAGAGAAAGACACAAAACAAACAACCCCCGCGCCCATCATAGGGCGGTGAAGCGCGTACCTTTTCTTTCTTTCACCAGGGCAACTTTCTCTCTGACTTCATCGCTTCGCAATGGCCCAAATTAAGGGTTTTAGTGCTCATGATCGCCCTCCTGATCCAGTGAGGCTTTGCTACAAGAAATATTCTAAGATTGCCTTGTCCGAAGTTGACAATGACCCGGGGATCCTCGACCTACAACGGATCGATCCCGACCAATTGCCCGATGGAGTGACGATCACACAGTATATGTCCAGCCAGGATCTACGATTAGCATTTGATGATTTCATTCGTGGAAGCCATGCTGCAACAGAAGAGCATGCCCCTCTGACTGAGAATATTCCAGTATTCGCTCACAAATCGATTTCCGGTTAGCATTGTATCGCCTCAATTTGGAACTGACCCAGCAGGACAAAGAGCTATGCCTGACCCTCCTGACAGGTCTCCTGATGATCCCCGCCTTATTTCCTCCTACTGTCCAGATCGAACTGCTCTCCCGCCTATTCCACCGAGACTTACCCAACCCCGAGCATCAGACAAACCTCCACCTGCACTACGACGTGACGTACCCCGAAGAATCGGAAGAATCCCACATGCCCAAGTCATTCTTCGCAGACGATCCCACTCGCGAATTCCAGCCCAAGGATCCTCAGGTGCACAAGCCTTTGACAGTTCAAAATCTGTTGGAGAAAAAGCTCCGCTGGGTGACATTAGGTGGACAGTACGACTGGACTGCCAAAGTATACCCATCTGGACCCCCACCGGAGTTTCCGCCAGATATTGCAAAGGTGCTACGCGCAGCCTTCCCAGCAACCTCGGCCCAGGCTGCCATTTTGAACCTCTATTCCGCCGGAGATACACTGAGCGTGCATCGAGACGTGAGTGAGGAGTGTGACGTAGGCTTGATCAGCGTGAGTTTTGGATGTGATGGATTATTCTTGGCTAGCCACGACGACGGCAATGGTTGCGAGATCATTCGGCTTCGCTCGGGCGACACTGTCTACATGAATGGTAAATCGCGGTTCGCCTGGCACGGAGTCCCGAAGATTCTACCCTCGACCTGCCCGAAATGGCTGGCCGACTGGCCATCATCTGGAGAGTCCGGTCCGGGAATGCCGCCTGGTCCGTACGAGATGTGGAAGGGTTGGATGTCCAGCAAACGGGTCAACCTGAACGTTCGACAAATGACAACCACTCCGGCTTCCGAAGACATAGTAGATCAAATTTAACATGGGAAGTCTGTATGTCAGTAATCTCGTCGGATTCTTTCCTCGGTCCAAACGTGGACAAAATTCCATTCCGGCCTACTCAAGCACGGAAACGTTCCCATGAGCGGTCAAATTTCGCAGTCCAATGTCCAAAGGTTCCCATGGTTTCACTAGAGCCCTACATCAAAGCTACCCTCAGTAGCTCGCCACTAGCCGCAGGTGGCAGTGGTTTTCCTTGCAAATTACACGTTCTCTAATCGTCAAATTGGCCAAAACTACATCAAATCCAGGGGGCGTCACCTACGGTCGTTGGTCCTGCTAGGTGAGCCTCACTGGCCCATGGGTTACGGTTACGGCTAATTACATTATTTACTATGAGTAAGCCTATTGAGGGCGCTGATCCCACAAAATCCCCATAGATTGAGCCTGAGAGATGTTGAATTGTTCTCCTTCTCTACCCGAATAGCTCACGGGATGGCGTCCGGTAGGCATAATTTCTGTCCTTGATGAAGGGCTGGAATTCAGTTCATTCAAGGACACCAGCGTATCAATTATTGACTTCTCTGTGGGCGTGATATCAATGTATTTTTAGTCCTTTGTTCTTTTGATTATATTTCATCCATAATTGGAAATGAATTAACTTGATGCTTTCAAATATAGTTCAGGTCTCCGGTGTCCAAATAACATATGATTTATATATCCTCTGAATTATGAAACGAAGAGCCTGAAAGCTCGATTGGAGGTTAATCGGCTTAGAATGTGATAACGCTGATTTTAGCACACTCAAATAGTTATCATTGCCAAGAGTCCCACGGGTGATATCCGCCAAAAGACTGATAGTCCCCTGCTGAACTCTGATAGTCATGAATGACCACTCTATCATTCATCTCCTACTGGTCACCGGCGCCGCGGACAGGGCTAGGCGTCCCGTCTGGGGTGCGGGGGAGCAGGTCGTTAAGATAGTGGAAATAGTGGAAATAGTGGAGATAGAGACCTCGGGAGTATTCAAGGATTTTCGGGGTAATCTTCAGTACCTACCTAGGTACATAAGTACCCATATAACCCCCGGGGTGTTTCCCCACGTCGGATAGCTGTACACAAGGGATACACTACTCGACATCTTCAATGTTCATTTTCTCCAAACTTCGGGAGGTCGTCTGGGGGAAGCCCGCAGCGACCAAGGCAGAACGAAGGCTTTTGGTCAAGCTTGATTTGGTTATTCTATCGTTTTGTTGTTTGATGTATTGGGTCAATTATCTTGATCGCATGAACTTGAACAATGCATATGTTACTGGAATGAGAGAGGACTTGAACTTCCGCGGCAACCAATTGAACATCGCCAACACAGGTAAGTCAACGTGCTGGGCCTAGGATCAAACCTTTTCCTAACTTTGCGACTAACTGATCATAGTTTTCTATGGTGGCTATGTGTTAGGACAGATTCCGAACAACCTCGCCTTACAAAAGCTTCCTCCGCGTATCTATTTCCCGGCGTGCATGGTTGCCTGGGGCTTGCTCACTTTGGGTACGGGCTTCACTCACCATCCATGGCAGATTATGGTCATCAGATTCTTCCAAGCTATCTTTGAGGCTTCTACGTTCGTTGGTTGCCAGTATATTCTCGGAAGTTGGTACAAGCCGGACGAGCTCGGCAAAAGAACGGCGATCTTTACTAGCAGTGGTTTGGCTGGCACAATGTTCTCCGGGTTTATGCAAGGGGGCATTCATCAGAGTCTTGGTATGATGGTCATCTTTCATCAGCAATAACATCTTTGTACTAAATGCTAATTCTCTCCAGATGGTGTTCGCGGTCTTCCTGGCTGGCGGTGGTTGTTCATCCTGGACTTCTGCATCACCATTCCAGTGGCCATCTTTGGGTTCCTCGCGTTCCCAGACACTCCAACTTCGACAACCGCATGGTGGCTCAGTGAAGAGGAGAGGAAGCTCGCTATCGAGCGACTTCCCGAAGTCGAGAAACAACGTGGTGTATTGGGATGGAATTTGATCTCGCGTGTCCTGCGGACCTGGCATTGGCTAGGCTTTATCCTGCTTTGGATATTCGCCAGCAACACCGAAATGTTCTCATCAAATGCTATCATGAACCTGTGGCTCTCGTCAACAAATAACTATACCGTGTCGCAAGTCAATTACATCCCGACCGGTGTGGCGGGTGTGGGAATCATCACCACCCTTATCCTTGGCTGGTATTCGGACTTCACCAAACGCCCATGGCATATAAGTGTCTTCTTGGCCTTCACTGCCATTTTGTCTGGAGCGATCATGCTGCGGCCTCCATCCACCGGAGCCAAATTTTTCGCATTGTTCTTGAATGGTTCCCAGTACGCTAGCCAGACTGTGATTTTTGCCTGGGCAAATGGGGCCACTGGAGACGATGATGCGAAGCGAGGAATCATTCTTGGCGCTATGAACACATTTTCAATTGCGGTCTATATGTTCTGGTCTATTCTCTTCTACAGCACAACTCAGGGCCCAGACTGGAAAGAGGGTAGTATTGCAATGATATGCATGGGGTTGGCTTTGGCTATCACGACCATTGGCGTCTGGTACATGGAGAAGCGAGACAAGCGGAGGATTGGAGTACACGATGGCGTTCAAGCCAATGGTACCGACGAGGTGAAAGCTAGTATCGACGCTGATAGGCCCAAGGGCACTGAGTAGACATACTATAGGAGTCCCTATCTTGGGCCTTTCCAGACCAATGAGAAGAACAAATAAATGAATAATGGCTTTCTCGCATCGTATTGTACCGATTTGTACTTAGTGGTCGCTCTGGAACCTTCGAAGATAGTAATTGTGCCCCTTCAGATACTGATTTGCTCCAATATTTTGGACATGAGGTGAATTATGAAAACCGCCGAGCTTGCCAACTGCACACAAAATATATATGTGCATCAATCAACACAGCCATCTCCAATACTATAATCAATAACAATAGCAGCTGATTCCCATAATTGGAATCCAGTCCACCTCCGGTAATTAGGATTCGGATTGCACATTTTATTGTTCCAAGCTTTGACCGGATTGAGAGGTTAATTCCTGGGGATTAGATACCCTTCCTAATTAGGACTTCCGTTTTGTCGTTTTTCCCCCATATCTTCTGTCCACTTCGTTAATTCTCGATTGCCTATCGGCACGCCCTTGACCCCGTATCGACAAGCGGGGCTATCGTTCACAAGGTAGGACGACACGTGGATTGCATTTCCGCGATGTCCACCTGGGTGATGATAATAGGCAGTTACCGCACGAATCAATTGCATGTATGTAATAGAGCAAATAATATCGACATCGCTGCAATACTCCCGAGGTCCAAATGAAATCCGACATGATACGCAAAAGGAGTGGCCGATAAGCTAGCCTCCAACTGTTTCGCGTTCAATTGACTCCAATAACCCCGCACCCGTAGGACATTCTGATAGAGTATTCTTTGCGGCAGTCTCTCTCACGATATTTTAACGAATACCTTTAATTTATCATGACAGGTGAATCCTGGCAACTGAAAGGCGAAGCCAAGCGCCAGTCAATTCTGAATGCTATCCCCAAGAAATGGCGACTAAATTATCCTGTCCCTCCCGCTACAGAGCTACGTGATGTCACGGCAGATTATATCCGACAATACCTCACCGAGCGTGAGATTGAAATCACGGAGACAGATGCCATAGACATTGTGGAGCAGACATCTACAGGTCGCTGGTCAGCTGTGGAAGTGACAGAAGCCTTCTGTCACCGGGCTGCACTGGCTCACCAGCTCGTATGTTTATAGTCACAACGCACAAGAATGCATAGGCCTCAGATACCTCAATAAGAGCTAACTATAAACCAAACACTAGGTCAACTGTCTCCACGAAGTATTTTTCGAAGCAGCGATCAATGATGCCAAACAACAAGACGAATACTTCGCAAAGCACAAAACCCCGATAGGACCCCTACACGGCCTACCAGTGAGTCTAAAAGACCAATTTCACGTCAAAGACGTCGAAACAACCATGGGCTATGTAGGCTGGATAAACACCTTCCAAGGCCACCAGAACGACCCGCGCAGCGGCACACAAGAAAGCGAACTCGTCCGCGAACTACGCAATCTCGGCGCAGTCTTATACTGCAAGACCAGCGTTCCAGCCACGCTAATGGCCGGCGAAACCATCAACAACATCATCGGCTACACCTGGAACCCCAAGAACCGCCTGCTATCCTCCGGCGGCAGCTCTGGCGGCGAGGGTGCCCTGATTGCGCTCCGCGGCTCGCCTGCTGGCTTCGGCACTGATATCGGAGGTAGTATACGCATCCCTGCTGGGTTTAATTTCCTGTATGGGATTCGCCCGTCGGCGGGTAGAATGCCTTACCAAGGCGTTGCGAACTCGTTAGATGGCCAGGGCACTGTCTTGTCTGTTATTGGGCCGATTGCGCCAACTGCGAGGTCTTTGACGCTTTTGTTTGAGGCTGTGCTTGGACAGAAGCCTTGGTTGTATGATCCGCTTGCGTTGGAGCTGCCGTGGCGGGATGAGATTGTTCTGGAGACCAGGGCGTTGATTGAGAAGGCTCGGGATGGGGCGTCGACGCTTGCGTTCGGCATTATGAAATACGATGGCGTGGCCCCTGTTCATCCACCTATTGCGCGGGGGCTTAGGATTGTTGAGAAAACGCTACGGCGGTTGGGTCATCGGGTTATTGAATGGAAGCCTCCTTCTCACGCTGTTGCTGCTGAACTACTTGTATGTACCCGTGGGCTTTGCGTTGGGGCGAGGTTCAGTACGGTGCTAACTTTTGGCAGGAGAAAGTATTCAACATGGATGGTGGCGTAGACTTGAAGTATCACTTTGGTCTATCTGGAGAATCTCGAGCTCCGCAAGTACTCGGTACCGAGAATGGTGTTCCGATGACAGCATCTGAGATTTCGGCGCTCAATGTTGCAAAACGTGAGTACCAGAAACTGTACATGGACTACTGGAATAGCACAGCCGAGGTGACAGGAACGGGGCGTCCTGTTGATGCGCTATTTTGTCCATTAGCACCTCATGCCGCAGTCATGCCCAACGAATACGAGTCTGTGGGATATACTGGATTTGTGAACGTGCTTGACTATACTAGTCTTGCGATCCCAGTCACATTTGCGGATAAGAAGGTTGATGTGCGATCGTCTTATGAATCTGTGGATAGATCTGAGCACACCAAGTGGGATTGTGCGTTTCCCCTATACTGTCCCTCTTGTTATTCCATGCTGATCGTTGTGTAGATGATGCCGAGTCCTATGATGGGGCCCCGGTGGGAGTGCAATTGGTAGGGAGGAGATTGCAGGAAGAAAAGATGTTGACTCTAGCTGAGTATCTAGGCAACGAGATTGCTCGTGACGCGGAAGAAAGAGCGTGAGTCCAAAATAGTAGACAGTTTGTTTATTGTCAACGTGGCGTCACTGTAACAGAGCACCTGCGCCTAAACTACGATGAAAGTGAAGCGTTGAGCATTCGTATGGGTATTGATTATCATGCTATTCTGTATTAGGAAGGGCAGATCCTGCAGTGGGCGGATCAGACAAAGCCAGCTACTGTGCCAAGCCAATGAAGAGTATGAATGATACCTCCCAGGTGGCTTGTCCGGTGCGGCCATATTGTAAACCCAAACCAGTTAATTCCTAGAGGACGAAGACGGGGGCGTCTGCCCCGAGGGTGCAGCAAGATTGGACAAATGGGGTGTGGAAGATCCCCAAGGTTTACCTGCTGCAGAAGGCGGAGCATGGCCAGGATCGGACGAAGGGCCAGATGGGTCTTCTGAGCCATTCATGAGGCGCTGTCGCTTAGCCGGAGGAAGCCCACCGACCTGTGGCATGCCGCCGGGTAGGCCACCACCGGGCGGGCTGCGAGGATCTGCAAAGGAGTGGGGTGAAGCGTAGTGGGTTGATGAAGCAGGGGTGGAAGCAGCTGCAGCGTCTGGGCTCAAAGCCGTCGCAGATTGCAAGGGGCGCAGGCGATTTGGATGAGAGGTGGTGTCTTCACCTGGGCGTGGAGGCCGGACATCAGGGCTTTGGTGAGACTGGCTGTTGTCTGGATCACCCAGCGGACTGGGATTTCCATAACCAACCCCGACCCGACCCATGCCCTTGTCGTGCATAACAACACGTTTCCATTTGGCAACCACGCTGTCGTAGTCCCATCGCGTAGACTCGGCACTGATGTGGCTTTCTTGTGCGTCTAATTCCCGTGCTACCTCTCGTGGTAGGGGGAGTGTATCTGGGGGGAACAGTGCGAACTCACGAGGCCATTGGCATGACCCGAGGCGCTCGACCTGTGCACGCAGCTGGTTTGCTTCCTGTTGCACTCGAGCGAGTTGCTCGTCTGAGGACTTGCGCTTCTCTACCTCGCGCGCAAATGCACGTGTAATCTCCAATTGCCACGCGTCGCGACGGGTGTCGTGGGACAGAGAATTCCAGTGATTGAAGGCCAATTCTAAGTGTCGGAAACTGATATCCTCGTGCTGTTGTGCGCTCCGGTATATCATGTTTGGGTCCACCCCGCTGTTCCCATGTCTCATGTGCGGCGCAGCAGTCGAGTCTATTGCGAGTTGGTCGGTCTGCCATTGGGCGACCTTAGAGCGAAGGGCTTGGCGGATTATGTCGAGGTGCTCGGCGCCGGGAGGCTGGAGGGGAAACGAAGTAGACGAGGAAAACGGATGTGTTGCAAACAGGCTTGGCGGAGGAGGCAGCAGCTGCAGACACATGGAGGGGAAGGTCTGAGCTTGCATGTCGAAGTCGAACGGAGACAGCCGAGGCCGGGTGCGAGAGCTAGTATTGCGTGAGAACGAGGGTTAGATATGACGAGGGGGATGATTCAACATACCTTGCAGCTTTGATATTGTCAAGCACCTCGCGCAGTGCGAGCTCCAGTGCCCGCATCGTATCCGGGTTGGTGGAGCTAGCACCTCTACTGGCATAGTCCGGCAGCTGCAGCGACCCCGTCCGAGACTGCGATGGCGCAATTCGAGGGCCATCCGGTACGCGACTGGGGTTGGGAATATCATTGATCACTCCAGTCGCGTGCCAGGTGGGTGTGTTAAACATCATGCGCACCGGAGCCTCGCGCGACTTCGATCCCGAGTCTGCGGCCGCAAACGGCTCTGCAGTTCCCTTTTTCTGGCTTCGTTCAGGACTGCCCTCGTTCTTCCCTGTGGATGTTCGAGCCTGGCGTCGGGTGATTCCGCTGCGAATTCGTCTGATCTCTTCGACATCGTGGATTCCGTCGGGTTTCTTCTTAAAAAGGAATTGGTCGAGGTGTCGACCCAGTGATGAAGAAGTAAAAGCCTGCTGGCAGTACTGGCATTTGCGATCCTTCGAAGCAAGACTGGCCTTCGACTCGTCACCAGCAGTTGAGCCGTCGGGGGTATCTCTGGAGGTTTCTGTTTCTTCCTTCATGGTGGGAAAGGTCGAAAGGAGAGGTAAATGGAATAGGTAGAAAGGCCGTGAGCTTAAAAAATCATGGCATATGGTGTAATGCGCTCAGAAGCAGCCAGTGGTATAGGTAAAATTCAACGCGCCAGGTGAGAGAGAGGTGAGGGAGACGGAAAAATGCCAAGCTTTTGGGCGCGGAGCTGCGCGATGAGCAATTTCGCGGGCCAAGGCACATGGAGATTTATCTATGTCGGACTTATTGATCTCTGAGCAATTATATATCGTGTGTAACCATTTCAATGCTACCTATGCAAGTATTAGGTAGTCTCTGCAATGTAACTTGGCCCCTCAACCAATCGACCCAGCAGGATTGATCTAACTGCCTGGGTGCATATAGTACATTGAGCAAATCAAAATGAAGGAAATAGATCTTTCTTTCAGAGACCATTGCAGTAATCATATGTTTGTGATGACTATAGAGTCTGAGTATCCTCTACCTTATCAAGACTCGGACATTATGTTGAGTGGATCACACACGATGCACTCATGCACAGCATGGAAGACACGGTGTAACCACGTTCAAGAACGCTCTTTGCCCTTTCTCGTCTTACGCGTACTGAACCAACGTTTCATGTTGCTCACGCCGTGCAAATACAACCAGGAGAAGGCGAAAACAAGAGCAAAGTTGAAGATGATATATCCCCAGAAGATTCCCTAATATATATCTCAGATTAATCTTACTTCCCAGATTAACCAAAGGGGTACAAAGCACGATACTCACATAATCTCTCCACTTGTGCGAGTAAAACACATTGAGACTCTTAGCCTGGAAATGATAACAAATTTCGAGTTAGCCATACTCCATCCAGGCAAAGAATTTGGGAGACCATGATAAAGCGCAACTTACATATTGATCACCATTGGAGTATTGGCAGAACGCGCACATTCCATTCCCAGCGTCTCGTACATATCCACCAGCCTTTTCGGCATAAGACCCAGCATATTGTTGGCAGGTCATGCCAGCCGGAGGGCTGAAGTGGGATTCTTCACGCTCAATACAGCGCATTGGGACATTATGCGTGATGACTCCAACAAATCCCTCCAGGAGATAGTGGAAAGGCGTAAGCCAGTACATCCACGACTGCCAAAAATGTGGCAATGCGACATAGGGGACGACAACACCGCAGAAGGAAGCAATAAATGTAAAGAAAGTCGGCACAAGCAAGCTAGCAAAGAGCTCATTGGGTGCAAGTGCCGCTATGAATTGGCCAAGTCCAATATAGTATAGTTCGAAGAGCATCAACGACATCCAAACGTAGCCGGAGCTGAAGGAGTCGCGCGGGAACCAGGTCCCCCAGTACCTTTTGTTTGTATTTCTGTCAGACTTGAAAGACAAAATATTCCCTTAAGACACACTTACCAGCAGTTAAAGTAAATTGACCCGGCAACAATCGCGTAGGGCAGTTCTGGGATAATTGTGCTCGTCACAAAGGCGGCCCAAGAGTAGATCTTGGAGTTAGCTTCGCGAGATTTATAAAGCCCGCGAAAATGGATATATCGTGGTTGGAGTTGCTGTATCAGCGGCGGAGCGATTGTCAACGTCATGAAGACAGAGAACAGCCGCGATTGCATGTCGATGGAGCTATCTCCCAGATGCCAAAATGTAAAGGTGTTGAAAAGGCCGGTAAAGATGTGGAGCATGAATTTACCCTTGGTAATAATCAGTCAAGTCATTCATGCTTAGTGTTGGAAATCTAGTAACTTACAAGGATGTAGTCTGGGATCCTCCAGTAAGCCACGAATGCGCGCTTGGTGACTGCGACTACTTGAACATAGAGAGGCATTGCGTACTCGCGACCGTCTTTAACCTTCTCATAGTCTTGAGAATTGCGACGGGAGGCAATTATACCCTCTAGATCCTCAGAAAGCTGCTTGGACTCTGGCGAGTTGGCCCACACATTGCCCCAGTCCTGCCCCTTATAATCAGGGTTTCCGGCTCCAATGACCTCCAACATATACTATAGAGAAGTTCAGCGAGAAAGAATGACTCCAGTTTCATAATACATACCTCTGCCGGATTTTCATGCGGTGAGCACTTCCTCCCACCATTTTGTTCAAAGTAATCAATCAACGTCCTGGAGTCATTCCCAAGGGGCCCGTTGTAAACTACACTTCCACCGCTTTTAAGCAGCAAGAGCTCATCGAAATTCTCAAATAACACGGCAGAGGGTTGATGGATCGTACAGAGAACAGCCTGTCCGGCATCTGCAAGTCGGCGCAGGAAGCGGACAATGTTGAATGCGGCCAGAGAATCGAGGCCGGAGGTGGGCTCGTCCAAGAAAAGCAGCAGCTCTGGTTTACTTGCCAGTTCCACTGCAATGGTGAGTCGTTTGCGTTGCTCCTGGTTGAGGCCTGAACCCGCAGATCCAACGGTTGCGCCGGCGATGGACTTCATCTCTAACAGGTCAATAATTGTCTCACAATAGTCATACTTTTCTTGTAATGGAACCTCTTTTGGCTGTCGTAACAGAGCAGAGAATTGTAGAGACTCCCGCACAGTAGCGGTGGGTTCGTGAATGTCCATCTGCTCGGCGAATCCTGTCGCTCTCTGGAAACTCCTTGGGAGAGGCCTGAGAATATTAGAGTGCATAATTAATGAGCTACTTAAAGATTCCCTACCTTCCATCAACTAAGAAGCTGCCAGTGACCACACCAAAATTGATTCGTTGTGCTAGCGCATTGAGCAAAGTGGTTTTTCTGGTCAGACATTAGCATCAACAACGGAGTCAACTTCGTTTTGTGTCTTACCCTGAGCCAGAAGCTCCCATCAATGCTGTCAGTCGACCAGGCTTGACATAGCCTTGAACATTTTGCAATAGTTGTCTCTGTCCACCCTTGTATGGAATGGTGTAGTTGACGTCTTGCCATGTAAATATTGCAGTGTTTTTAGCAATGTCCTGGACCTTATCACTGGATTCCCTCGAGGCGCCCTCATTTTTGCTGGTCGCTATGCCAGTCGCCATGCCATCCTTCTCTGCAGATTCTTCATCTTCTGGCGGGGCAGCTCGTTTCACGATATCTTGAACTGCTTTCGGGGCTTCGCTTCTTTTGAACACCGTTACCGAGCTACCACCCTTGTTAGGTTTCTGCAATTCCATTCCCAACATTGTCAAAAAGACGAAAAATATAAGCCATCCGATGATGATGCCGAAATTTCGCCACAGGTGAGCTCTGCTGTAAGTGTACGCTGTTTGGATATACTTGGGACCATGAACAATCAACTGGTCTGGATCACTGCCTTGGATTGCACAGGCTTGGTGGCCAGGCACCGCATTCGGCCCATCAGGCACAATGTAGGGTGGTTCACATTTTATCTGGAGATTATGGAACTCGTTGGCCATCAATCCCTCAAATGCGTATTGGACAGGGTTTATCCAAATTAGCCACTTTAACCACGGGTGCATTTTCCACGGAGGAATAAGATAACCTGGATTATGTTGACCATTAAATTTGAATACTAGGTTTTATTGCACTGTGCTTACCTGTGTATACAATCAATGCTTGTATAGCAACACCAGTGAGGCGTGTGGCTATATAGTGTTATTGGAGACTTCTTGATACCGAGGGGGTCGTTTCCCTTACCAACATCCAACGAGGCACATAGAGCCCCAAGAGCACGAAAAAATGAGTACATCGTCATCGTAAGAATGAAAATGAAAAGCAGATTTATGAAGAACTGTGAGGGTGTTCGCGCAAGGTTTGCCATGCTAAATAGCTCATCAGTATAACCCACTTAGAGCATCCAATAAACTCACAAGTATACTATGATGTCGAATAAGACGACTTGTATGAACACAAGAGGCACATCAACCACAACCTGGGCAAGCGCATAAGCCGCAGGGCGATAGAAAGAGCTAGAGAAAATCAGTACTATAATTTTCCATTTTCTTCCTGGCGGTCCTCACAAGCTTTTATGTTTCATCAAGATTGGTCGACTCTCAAATGCTGCTGTCAGCTCTGCCATAGCAAGCAATGCATTGAAAAGCAGTATAAAGAACATCACACCACCCCTCGTAAAAACACCATTGCTTAAGACGGTAAGCCATACGGAGTCTTATAGCATTTGGAGAGGCAATTGCCTACCTGGTATCTGGAAGATTGTAAAACAAGCTACCAATGATGAGGGCTTGAAAGGTTATCATACTCCACTTTCCAATCAACGACTCTCTATCACCAAACATTACCAGAAATTGACGGTGTGTGAGGATCATAACTTGTTTGTAGAATGAGATCGTGTAGTTTTTCCGCTTGGTGGTACTTCTTGCGGCCTCTCTCTCCTGCCTTTGGGCTTCGATTTCGCCCTCGAAACTTTCAATATCCGCCAGGTTGCCTTGGTATGTATCACTTTTGCGATATGCAGCTTGGAATTCAGCTGCGTTCCGAGGGATTCGGTCATCCCAGCCAGCTTTAACACGTCGGGCATTGGGGTCACTGACAGAAGTCAAAAAGTCCGGGGTTGTCCAACGCGGGGGGCATTCAAAGCCCAGTAGTTCGAAATAGGCCTTTGCATCCTGGGTTGGTCCAAAGAAAGAGCATTTTCCTTCTTCGATCAGAATGACCTTGTCAAATAGATCAAATAGATTCTCCGAGGCCTGGTAAAGAGCCACCACTGTCGAAACGTTGGCGGTGTTTGTTAGACTTCGTAAGCTTTGAACATACTCCAGCGCTGTACTGGCATCTAAGCCCTTGGTAGAGTTGTCCCAGCACTGGGTGCTGGCCTTTGTAACCATAGCTTCAGCAATTGAGGTTCGTTTCTTCTCGCCCCCTGAAACTCCACGAATGAGCTCATTGCCAACTCTAGTTCCCAGAGCATGTTCAATCCAGAACAGCTTGGCTATGGCAGACAAGAAGGTCTCCTGATATTCTTTTCGACTTTCTCCTGGGATTCGTGAGGCTTTGTCGGGAGTTCGGGACTTCAAGGCAAAAAGCAGTGTATCTCGCACTGTCAAAGTTGCATAATGGAGATCATCCTCAGGGTTGTACAAGACTGATAGTTTTAGCTCAGAATCGTAATTACACAGACAAAGACACACCTTCAGACCTATACTGCTTCGCCATCTTTTCTGAATCGGTGCCGCCATACTGCACATCCCCTTCAATGCTTTCGTAGCCCGCTCGTTGATTGCCGAGCGCTTTCAAGAAAGTGGAACAGCCAGAGCCAGGTCGGCCTAAAACAAGAAGCATCTCCCCCGGACGAACACAGCCCTGAATGTGGGATCAGCCAAGCCGACATCTAGTGGTTATAGATAGACATACAGTGAAATCATTCAAGATGGTTCGTATCGGTGCTTTTCCAGATCCGACACCTTTCCTGCCCCGAGTGAGGAGTTGCTTAATGAGCCGTGGTAACCCGAGGAAAATGTCTCCATTGGTAGGTTGGAGAGCGGCTCCAAGGCCCACGCCCTTCACGGTGAGATTTTTCCATACAACTCCAACATGACGTGTTTTCTCTTCTTCGGAATTTGCTTTGCGCTCAGAGCCGAACATCCGCGAAATGAGTCTTTCTATTTGGGCCCATTCCTCTCCTTTGGTATCGTGACCGGAGACATAGCTGCGCCGGCGAGATATAGTACGTTCGACACCATCGTTATCTAACCTTGGCCCTGTGGAATCTGCCGGGGAACCCGATGGGGTAGTGCGGATTGGCGCGAATTCTTCGGGTGGACGTGATCTGACTGGCGAAGATGGACTCTCAGACGAAGAACCGGAATCCTCAGGAATGTGTTCTGTGTTTGCAGCTAATGAGGACTCGCTTTCCACAGAATTGTCGTTTGCCATCGCCGTTGTTTTCAG
This sequence comes from Penicillium fuscoglaucum FM041, assembly GCA_000576735.1. Lineage (NCBI taxonomy): Eukaryota > Fungi > Ascomycota > Eurotiomycetes > Eurotiales > Aspergillaceae > Penicillium > Penicillium fuscoglaucum. Next base: position 274,512 of record HG814197.1, read on the forward strand.
GTTGGATTGAGATCTTTTGAAATGCCGACCCTCAACCTAAATCCCTGTGCAACACAATTACCAAACGACGTGATGCCGATGTAGATGGACGCGATACCTCCGTGAGCAACAGGACATACAAACATAACCACTCCACATGGATATCATGAAGATGAAAGAAACGAAAAGGAAAAGACAAACACTTCGAGAATGTACGTATTACGTCAAGCATCATGGCGATAACCAGATCTCGGGAGGTCGGAACAGAAACGAACCGAAATATTATCCAGCAGTTTCCTCATTTGCTGATTCTTATAGCCGACCAAGCCTGCAAACAGGTATAACCTTGTCTACTGAGGTCATCAGATTCAACTCCCTCATATCGTGTGGTTTGTAATCCCTCTCCGAGCTTATTCAAAGCAATGATATTAACCATGCACTTCTGTCAAACACGAATAATTAATTGAAGGGAGATCTTTGCATCTCCTAAACTTCCCGAAGGTCGCAAAATGAATGCGATGCATATAAATCTCCCCACATTTCGAGGTATCTCCAATGATGAAGTCATAGATTGTACAACATGGATGTGTTGTGTAGTTAGTCATTTAAACGCCATTGGTTCTCAACCTCGTATCGTGACTAGCTTTTGATTTGTCAGTTTTAATTATTCTGACTGTACAATTGGATTTTCTCATGTCTGTTGTTATATAATCGCCCTGACTGCCCAGGTGTCTTCCAAAGTTATATGGAACAAGAAGCTTCACACCGATTCGAATAGAATTTATTTCTTTTTCTGATATTATCCTTGCTCTTGGTCTGCTTTTAGTTAGTCTTGTTTATATACCTTTCGAATAAATGGTAATAGGATGAACCGTTTTCCCGCCCTACATATGATGATCGTGTGCAGGTCACCTACTTTCGACCCACCAAGGTTAATTCATTCGGATATTTGATTTTAAGTCGATCGTGCAAGATTTATATTTGTTATTTTGGAATGGAGCAGTTCATGCTCAGGGACTGAATGAGAAGTGCTGTCAGCATTACCTACCTACGTATATGGGAATATATAAACACTCACGGAATTTATTCCCGACGATATCTCATTCTACTATGGCACAAGAAAACTCTAGTCGTCAGTTTACCAAACAGTCGTGATGAGAGTAATTTTATTATCATGATCTCGTCATTCTAGAGATGATAGTTAGGTATGTCAGACAACGGCTGACTACTGTACAGTTATCAGCGCAAACTAGAGGTGGACAGACTGGTCGAAAATAAAATATATATACCCCACAAAAGGTACAACGAGTTCTCTGAAGGGAATAGATAAATATTTATCCGCTCTCGTCTACCGGGGAGATTATGGGGGTTCAGTGAGATGAGCATTAGGGAACCATGAACGGACCGTCGTTCCCTGATCAGAAATGGAACAGCACGCCATGATTACAACATAATACTGTCCAATTGAGTAGTGATAAAGCTTTATATTTCAGTTTGAGAGTGGGCACATGTAGCTCTCGGCCTAGATATCATTTTGGCTTCTTCTGAAGGTACCCTTATTGCAACTCTGATAGCAATGAAGCCCCACCGCGCTCACAGATTCCTCCGGAAGGTATTGGAGTTTTTCCATTTATCTGCTCCCTCCTCTAAGCGTGCAGTCAAAGCACGCAACAAGTAAGTTTCCAGATTTCTCTGGCATTCATTGTCGAAAGTTAACGAGCGGTTCAGTGCTAAGCTGTGGTGTGCTGCTACTACCACACCTCCTCTTCACAGCATTTGCGCTGCTCGAGGATGTGACCAAGCTGATGTGGATGGTCAAGTCGATGACCCCCCTGAGTATACCATTGGCGGTGTAGCCGTTGAAAAGCCAAATTCGACCCGAAGTCAATTGGAGCGTCGCATCGTGAAACTCTGGAAGAAAGTCTGGCTGGGACTTTATCAGATCGATGACAACGAGGATCGATATCATGTCGAGCGACTTGAAGCACTTTCTCTCGGGGCGGGCTTAACCCGTACATACAGAGTTGGCGAGCTTCAAGTTCTCAGGCGGCATTTTCTTCGAAGCGAGACCAACAATGGCATTGCTTCGTTGAAGCTGTTCCAGGGTCTGTCTCTTTCGACCCTCCTATCTGTGATCCACATTTTGGATGCCTATGAAAGTGAAATCGAGAACATGAAGCTGCTCTATGCCATCCTGCGAAGTGGTCAACTTGCACTGCATGAGACTGCTGACCTTGCTCAAACTGCTGTTGTCAGGACTGAGTATATGGCAATTGCGGAGCCGATGGAAAAGCGGATCAGACAGTACGACATTCGAATGAATGTAGTGAATATGGACATCTGTGATGAGGCAATGGGTTTCTATCAGCGACAAAAGGGGGAATATATGTATCACAAGGCATTCCCAAATGCGTGGTAAGAATGTGTGTTTTTGGATCTGTCCGTGCCCCCTTTCGCTATGACACGTATTGGGCGAGGTTGAGTACGAGCAGTATGATTTGGATGAAATGTTAATTAAATGTCTCATTTAGCTAAGTAATAATTATCCTCATGGTATTATTAAAGTCTTGCGAAGTCTTGTGAGACGCAAATCTACAGTGATAAAGGCTCTCTAAACGTCCCTGTGAGATTTGATAAACAATAATTTCAGGTCTGACACTATCAGCGTTTAAGAATTGAGACACTGTTACTGGGGGTTGCCGAGCGCTTTCCCTGAATTTCGCCAATTGGCTTCAGGCGTGCATTCCACTGCACTCCATTCAAGCTTCACCACCTGTTGTTGCCAAGGAGGTTTCCACAATCACAGGGCAAATCTCCAGAGCTAACCTTTTTGATGCGAGTCGAATGAAATCTAGCTCAATTAGAGCCGGTGTTTCGATTAACCTTACATCCCACCAGAGCTTACCTAGGTCATGATGCGACCAAATGTCATGTCACAACTTCGGTTGGTATGCCTATATGGTATGCACCCCTATATACACCCATGGATATTTGTTTATTTGATTTGAATTAAAAAATCTTTTAACGGCTCACACCTGAGGTCGACCCGGCCTAACGGTCCCTTTTACCTTTACACTGTCTGTTTCACCCTCGCCCTTTTTGCTCTTACCAGGTTCGTTCACGTATGGGTTCATGGTATCCGCATTATCCAGACCTTCCTGCTTGAGTGACATGCTTCCAGGTCCATCGGGTGGGCCCATGCCTCGAGGCTATGTGAAGGTTAGATATGCATTGTTTGGACAGCCTGGATTGTCAAATGACAATAATGCCACCCAAACCCCGAGAATGGAATGCGAGAAGGAATAACGAACCTGATCCCAATTAGAAGATGCTGAGCTGAGATTTTGTCCAACGTCTTGGTCCCCCTCTGCCCTTTGACTATATTCTTGACTTGCTCCGCGTGGCTTTGTGGAAGGCTTGGTGCTAGGCATCTTTATATCACCCCTCTGCCATAGGTATATCGATATTGGTAACCCTAGAGCAATTGATACTAGTAACCTATCGCAAAAAATTAAGTCCAAGTCAGATGCGACCTCTGAAATACATATAAAAAGTATGACTAACCATCGGGGGTTCTTTGCCTGGCCGCCTGGCTTCTCAGTGGCAAAGCACCTTCGAGTAGTGGTCGGCCGAGATGATCGAAGTCCCACAGATGGGCGGATATGCTGTCTCACTGCTGCATGTGGAAATGAATGGTGGATAAAGCTCATACTCAAAGTTCGATGAAAGTCAAAGACAGTGAGTGGGACTATGAAGCCAGGTACATAGGGAAGAAGGGCCAGTGATCTCGAGCTGTATATAACCCTCAAACATCTGGTGTGCTTTCATGGTTACATCATACGACTTCTCGGACTTGCTTCCAAATAATTGTACCATGCTTACTCTCACGCTTCCAATAGGAGTTGGGGGATTTGATTATGAGCCCAAGTATAATGATGACGCATCTGGAGAAACCACAGGCGCACCATGTTATAGGTAGCCATCCGGGAGGTTGGTGCTTTTTATTCTCCCAGATACTTTTTGTTTGACCTCCAAGTGTCGCTCTACCCACAGTTTAGGCCAAGAATGGGATGGCCTGAAAGGGCTTTTCCAGCAGAGACCGGCCAACCCAATTTCGAAGATTGCTTGAGTCTATCAGCCAAGAACTGGGACTTGAGATCAAAATTAACAGTAGTGAGAACTAAATGTTTGGAAATGATTCTAATGGGCACCGTGCAGGAGACTGGATCGAATGTGTGGATTAAATAGAGATGTATTTTGTGGTATGAACCATAGTCTTGTCAGTGTGTCATCTATTCATGGAAATCAAACTTGGAAAGATCTCAATCGGGTTATCATGAACTTATAGCTGGCATTCATTGAATTCCGCTACGGTAGGGGAAAACATGTACACATTTCAATTCATACTAGAGTCGAACGGCAAATAAGATGGAAACCAAGGTATTATACACTGATCATCCTCACAAACCGATCACCAAGGGCGTTTGCCGCCACAGGATTACCCGCCGAGACCAGCTCCCGATGCAACGTAGTACCGCCAGTCTTTTCACGTACGCCCTCAACCATCACTGCACCTTCGTTTCTCAACGTAGACTCTACTTTCTCGACCTCGCCACCCCATAATGTCTCCATAAGATTCTCTTCCGCATCGCTCCACGATGTAATTTTGTATCCATTATAAACAAACGACCCATCACCCGCCTTCTTCGTACTCAACAAGGCATAAGGCCCATGACATATCACAGCTGTGGGCTTATTCTCCTGGTGGAAATAGCGCAGAATTCGCCCTAGTTCTGCATTCGCTGCCAGATCCCGAAGTGGTGCGTGCTCACCTGGGATAAAGACAGCCGCGAAGGTGGTTAACTCATCATTACTGATGGTACTGAATGGTCGCGGGGTACTGAACCCATTCTCTCGCTTCATGCGTTCGATAAGATTGTATTCTCGCTGACGTTCATAGAAATTGCCTGCATTGGCGACGAGTGATTCGCTGCTTGGGTCCGGGGCAGGTTCACGACCTTGGGGTGAGGCGAATGTCACTTCGTGGCCTGCGTTCAATATTTTGTTTAACGGCTTTGCCAGCTCTTGGAGGAAATACCCCGAAGGCTGATCGACAACCTTGCCAGCATCGTGCCCGGTGTTCCTTTGCAGGGGGAAGGAGTGCGCGTCGCTGAGGATAACGAGAACTTTCTTGGAATGCATTGTGACAGGATGGAGGATCGGCGAGGCACTGGGATTGTCATAAATTATCGAAAGTGAAACCCAGAATCTCCCCTGTCTTTTATATAACACTTTAAATAATATAAGTTGCCCTGCAATGACACCAAGATGACGTACCGAATCTCCACGCATCATAGCCACCACCCAGTATACGATGTTGTATGGTTCTCTGTGATGTTGACATATAACATAGCGATTTTCTCTGAATAGCACGCTGAAAAACAAATAATGGGGGGCCGAGAATTGAGCATATGGTTATCCCCGAAGGGGTGGGAACTTGAGTGACCTTTTACCCCAGGTGCATGGGCCTCAATTTGAGAAGGATCCTGAAGGTGGTATCGATATGGAGCCTTGTGGCGACCATGTTAGCCAGCTAGAAGACAGGGCTGTTGCGTGGGCTGAGCACCGGGGTAGAGCTAGAAGTAGTAGTGGCAACTTCCTTCCGGACCAAGGGGCAGGTCGTTGGCGAAGGAGATCTGCATGCTCCTAATATCGACCTGGGATAAATTCGACGGAAGACCTAGAAAGATCAGCTGGATTGACATCCATGTCGAGTTTGTCATGAGTGCTCGCAGTTTAGCCTACTTGCAACATCAATGCAAACCAGTATGATCGGCTGAGTATCCCTACCGGTATAGATAATTTCGCAATTCCTAGTTCAATTTCTCAATTTCTTTATTTTGGCACATGTATCTGCTGCATTGAGGCAGGCTAACCCTTTACCATACTACAGGGATGATGCAAGGTTATCTGTGTTACAGCTTCCAGCTTTCTCGGCAGTCAGTCCGTGTTGTTGCCAGACGGTCCCAATACCTCAATCCCTCACCTCTAGTCTCCGTACCCTGTCAGCTTCCTCATTAATCCGATCTTGTACATGAAAGAGCGGTTGAGCTTTCCAAAAATGTCTAGGTCGGTCTCTAAGTTAGTTGTTTGTCGCAAGTGGAAAAAGTGTAGTCAAACTTACACAACGAAGGTGATGTACCCATGAGACACATTGTCATAATTCCGAAAGTCCTCAACACGTCACTTGGGCCCTGTTCCTCCGCCCAGGTGTTCATAACTCTAGAGAAACTATAGAAAATGAAGTTCTTGGCTGTCATCAAGAGGATAAAAACTTCTGTGGAGTTTTCCCGGAAGGCATCACTTTAGCTCCTAACCTTGATCAGTCAAGTACTATTATGATGGAAATATTGATTCATGGTATAAAGGCGTGTAGTCACAGTATATAAAGGTTGGAGAATGTCATACCTATGGTTGTAGCATAGCACAAACAACCATGGTAGAATGCACCCATATAATAACCATTTGACGTTGGGTTGTCAAGATCCCACATGAAGACGAACCATCCAATGCCACAGAATAAAGGGGCGAAAGTCATCATTGGAATGCGGAATTCAGGCTCATATGTCCCTCTGTTCGATTTGGTCATCTTCCTAGCGATCAAATCCCCTAGTATAGAGATATATAAGATCTAATATAAAATGGACATAGAGATAGACTTCTATATTAGAGTTACTTTCTAGATTACCTCTTATCTTAATTAGCTTATTAGAGCTAATTAATTAACTTTAAATAATAGCTAGAATAGCTATAGGTAGAGAATCTAGTAGAAGATTTCCGATATTCTTATAGTTATTAACAAAATCTTGATAGCGCCTTTTTTACGAGTTTGTCTCGAGAACCTTTATGACTGTATATTAAACCACCCTTCCTAAGGGTATATTGGAAAGATAGATACCTTTATCCTGCTTTAGAGATATAAAAGCCTGCGAGGGAATTTCGCCCTGAGTGCCCTGAATAGAGCGGCGAGCCGCCCACGCCCGAACCATGGGCGCTAGGTGACCACAGTCATACTCAAGCTGTTGTATGTTTGTGCTTCTTTTTTTTTAGTGTTGTTACTTAACCTATGTGGCGACTACAAATACCCCGTTTTCGTTTTTTCTTTTTTTTTTTCAAATTGACTGTTATTTGGTTTGCATCGCTGTGTTAATCCAATTTGGCAAGGGACATAATTGTTTCTTCGCGCTGAACATAATGAAATATCCTAGCACATGTTCTTCGTTTCATATCAAAAGAATACTCAAAGGCGGGAAAGGTTAGAGAATTCTGCTGGCGCATGGTAAGTAGGGACCTTCATATCCAGATCAGCTCCGGAATAGCCAAGGTCCTCCGCAACCAGGACTGCGCACTTTTCACCGATAAGGAGAGCAGTCTATCGGGTGTAATCGTCAGTATTTGACATAATTATAGAGGAAGCAAGAGAGACTCACGCTGAAGGTATTGCAGCCCACATTGTCAGGGCAGATAGACAAGTCACAAACCTTGAGGCCCTTGACACCATGAACATTGAGGCGCTCGTCAACAACGCCACCATGGGGTGCGATGGAATTGCCCTCTCGTGGAGCCATGCTGCATGTGCCAAGGCAGTGCCAGGTTGTTTCGACGTGACGGGAAACTGCAGTCAAGGGGTTAGAAACCATGATCCGAGGGGTTACCAATTACAATTCTTGACACTTACTCCACTTCTCAATGTGCTTAATATCATCATCGCTATACTCCAAAGAAGGACGAGCTTCGTGTCTATTGGAGTTGAGAGTTGATGCCGAGGGCTGCTTTCCAGGTTCCAATGGAGTGGTCCAAGAACCTATATTCATTTTATTAGCCGAACGGGATACCCGGCCTGGAAAGGAAAGAGGACATACCGTGTTGGATACCAGCAGAAATATGGTTCGAGCCGGCATATGCCTTGGTAGTCGCCAGATCCATATCTTGTGCCCGTGCCGATGAGTTGAACGCGAACTGAGGATGCATGGCAGTGACCTCTCCGGCGTACGATCCCATGCGCCGGGCGGTCTCGCGGGATTTGATATATCCCCAGACCAGAGGGGCCATGTCACGCTTGTCATTCATGAAACCAGCATCAAAGTCAGGAACCTCGTAAGGGTCGGCTGACTGGATGTGGGTGTGTCCACGGGAGAAGGGGTATTCCTAATATCTTGTCAGCACTGGCCTATCCGATTTAGTCAGTTTGAACCATACCAGGAAATGGAACATTGTAAAGAACTTGCCCGGAGGCATGTGCATGTGGTCTCCAAACCACCTATGTGTGGATTAGCCTTGTGGCATTCGAAGCGAAACGGGTTAAATGCTTACCCAGAAATGATCGAGTAATGCATGACGGGCTTATCAGGCTTGTTCCGGAAATAGGACTCATAGCCTTCCGTAAAGTCTGGGGTAGGCCACTTCTTCATCTCCCCGAGCTCTTGCTCGGTAGGCCGAATCTTGACTCCGGCATCGATACCGTTAGTGGCCAATGGACCTGTGCCCTTCTTATCCCATTCTTCGAAGACTTTCTTCTGAACTTTGGGATCTCCACGAATGAAGTCATCAAAGGACTCCACGTCAGGCTTGGCGCGGTAAACTGAGAATGTAAGGTAGTGGTCCTGGAAGTTTCGACCCACACCTGGTAGGTTAACTAGGGGCTTAACGCCAGCCCGGCGAAGCTTCTCAGGGTCACCAAAGCCGGACCGCTGCAGAATAAGTGGGGAGCTCATCGTGCCTGAACTAATAATGATTTGCTTCCGGGCTTTGAAGATCCTGCGAGCTGGCTCTCCGCCGTTCAGAGGCTTAGTTGGGACTGTCACTACTCCCACAGCACGACCATTTTCAACAATCACCTTCTCAACTTTAGTATTGCATTGAAGGTGAAGATTGGTGTGCTTGGCTCGGGTGCTGTGGACATAGGCATGGGCCGCATCACTTCGTCGTCCTAATACCGAGTGTCAGAGAGTTGATGATACCGACACAGAATTAGACCATTGCTGTTACCTGTGTCACGATTGATCCATTTCAACCAGTGTTCGGCACCGTGGCTGTAATATTATGACTCTCCGTTAGCGAGATACAATGGACGATCTATCGTGTGGAGCTCATACGCAGTCTTCAGATCTTGCAAATCATCAGTGAATGGAATCCCTTGTGTCTCAACCGCGCGGAGGAAGTCGTTCTTGATCGGGTACGTATAGTTTCCAAATGACACCTTGATAGGTCCGTCGGTCCCGTGCAGTTCTGGGTTATTGCTAGCACGTTGGTATGTCTCATGCTTCCTCATCAATGGAAGAAGTTCCTTGGTTGTCCACCCTTTTGCTTGAAAGTCGTCGTAATCGGACGCGGATGCTCTGGTATACATCTTTGACACATTCAGCTTGGGACAACTGGATAGAGAATTTCAAAAGGGCATCACTTACCATAAAGTTGATAGAACTCCCACCTCCAAGAATGTTGGCGCATGGCACAATAGCCTGACGGCCATCTAAATGCTCGGATGGCCTGGATTGATAAAACGATGCCGTTTTCGAGTCAAGCTTCATGTTGTTCGGGTATATACCCGGGCGGTACACCCTAGGTTGAGATGAGAGTCCATTCCCTGAAAGTGGTAGCCTCAGAGCCCTCACCATTGATTGTTCAAGTTATCCTCGCCTGCCTCAATCAACAAGACAGACAGATTGTGATCGAGGTTCGCTAGGCGGCCGGCAGGGACACATCCCGAACTGCCGCCACCGCAGATGATGATATCAACCTCATCTGGGATAGTCATGACTCCGAATATATTGACAGAACAGTGAATGGATAATAGTTGCCAAAAGGGTGCTTGAGGCAGTAATCAACCTTTTGATGAGACCTCCCGGGGGGCCTTATATAGCTGTGCTTTGGTGTCCATGGAAGTATCTATAGAGCCACTTCCCCAACTTATTTCCCCAAATAAAGTCATATATACAGCCAATAACCCTGTACATTAACCCCGCGCGCGGAGACAGAGTTCAAGCGCTCTTGCGTGGCTTCCGGGCGACTAAGTGTGCTAGGCGGAACTTTGGCTGTATTGGTCAATATCATGCATATGTGGATGTACAACGTAGATGTATGATCTATCACCGATTTTCTCCTCCTTTCGATGGTATTCCATACAGTCAAAGTGAGTATATAGTTCATCGATTCATTAGTGAAAATTTCCTTTCCTGTAGCACCAAAACATTGTATACTACAGGCTCGATAAGTGAGGTCAACCCCTAGCTTAGGTGGTATAATCGGTGGTATAGTCATATAATAATATATATACGTAGTAGTATTTAAGTCACTGTTGGTGACAGTAATAAACAATAGGACCAAACCCCGCAGTCGCACACCTGTCGCCCCTGGAGGCTAACAGCAGACTTCGTCCTCGACACACTCCAAGGAATGTGTATCCCAAATCACGCACATTATATCAGCACAGTGAAAATAGCAAACCCATGGTCTTTCTCACACATTAAAGGAACAACTGCTGATTATATTATCCTATTTTCAAAGTTGACTCTCGTTGTCACATCTCAAATAGTACAAAGCCAAGACCTCCCTAATGGTACTTTTTGGGAGATTCCCCGCATTTCATGTATGACTGTCGTCAGCTCAATTGATTGCCTAGACCATGCTCTTACATATTGTATGCAAGTAAGATCCCCCCATCCCTCTGTATGGATAATGGAAGCTTGCGTGGGGGTCAAAAGCAGTTTGTCGACCGCATCCGACAAAGAATGATAAGATTCCATGTCCTTATTCTCCATGTACATGTAAACACTTTTAGCTTATAGAATAATACCGTAAACAGGTAACCAGGGAGCGAGTCTGCGTTCAGTGTCATCTTGTAGCTGTTTCCTTTCAGAACATTCATTGCGGAAGGTATATCTAACGAAATTTACCCCAAGGAAGCACATATAATATATTTGATGAGGTGAAGCCATATTCTGACTCAGTGGGACTCGGATTGGCTAGGGAGCATGATTCAGCGCATAATGTGGCGCTCTCTGAACGCATTAGTCTCCTGCGCAGATTATCACTATCCCCGAATTACCCGTGCCCTAAATAGTAATTTTGCGGGGTAGACTTATTGGCGTGGGGTAGAGAATTTAATTTTACGCAACATGCGGCAAACGTACATTGTTAATACAAATTCCTATTGGAGGAAATTTGATATATCACAAGGGAGTGAATCTGCGCGGTACTTTTACACATCGCTGTAGGCTAGGCGTTTTCAAATGAGAACTCTCGCTCACCGTATGGTATAGCCGAAACCTCATGTAACCCCTGCTCTTTATCCCCTCGCCAAGTATGACTTAACATTTAATTCTACTTGAGGCGTTTAAGAGATGGACAGTTAGTATCAAGTGACCAAATATATCTTCCGCCAATTAAACCAGCATCCAACCTACAAATCGAATATATGACATCAAGGAAATCCAAGGAAAAGGAGAAAGGAGGAGGGTGGTGTGAGTAGAAAGTACATTGAATGATACACAAAATCGAGATAGTTCTGCGTCAGGATTATGATGTGTTTTCCCGAAGCCCAGACAATAATCAGTCACATTTCAATTTCTTTTTCAAATGAGGTTGTCGTGTTGGGCGATGTACTATTTACACTAAGGGCCGGAGGAAATCAAGAAAATAACCACCTAGCCATCATTAGTATATCCAGTTTTGGGCATTTTATTGTTCTCTCGTCGACAACCTATGTTTTGGCCGTGTGAAAGGATGCCGAAGAAGACTCCAAGTTCTATATAGAGAGATATCTACTACGTACATGGTGGAATTTGCGAATGGAGGCTAGATTTTAGGAAAGCTATAAAATCAAACAATGAAATCTAAAAAGTCTATATAATCAACCAAAATAAGAGCAAAGAATGGAGTTCAGGAACTGGTATCAGTTCTCCCCACTCCCGGGCTAGACTTCCAACCCAGGATGTAGCCTGTCTGCAACCCACTGTTGTACGGCGGGTTGTATTGAGAAGGTTTCATTCGATGGGTGACGTAGAACAAGCGACATGTCAACGAGCTCGGCGATCGCACATTGAGCTCGTAAAATCTCAAAAGACCCTGGGCTTTTTCGATGAGATGAGACTTGAGGCATGCTGCGAACTTTACCATTCCGTCTGATGAGTTTCGATGTGAAACTTTTGAGGCTTCCTGCCCGTGCGTTAGACTGCTTAAAACACGTGTAGTGGCTCAATCGCTGTTCCTTCCTGGCGGTTTCGATTGGTAGCATTGATTTTGCTAAGGTGTCCAAAGTGATGTATCTGGTGGTAAAATGTGGCGAAGCCATGAGGATGATGAATACGTCCTCAGAAGACCGAGTTTTTTGTTTTCGAATTTGTGTGATGGCCATCTTCAAAGGCAAGTCTTGTGAACCCTGCAAAATACCGCCTTCGAATTCCTTTGTCTGCTGATTTTTCAACAGTGGCACATACTCTTCTCGGGCACAAAAGTCATTGCGAACCGTGGCGCCCACATGGGTTAGGGTAAGAAGGTTAACCTCTCGGGGGAATTGGCTAATGACTTCATCTGCCCACCCTTGGTCCGACTCCCGCCAAGGCATCACCAACCCTGCCGCCCACAGAAGGAACCCCTTTTTCTCTTCAGTGTTCATCTCTGAAACGTGGACAGAATCAACACTCGTAGGGGGGGGGGGTGATCTAGCTGTGACAAGAATGTGTCCTTTGCCGCCAGAAGGGAAATACCCTTCTGCATGTGTTAGATCTTCAGCATTGTCGACAATCAGGAGCCATGGCTCTTTAACATCAGACAGCTGATCAACGCGATCTATTCGACTTGCGGTGGGATTGAGACTCTCGAAGCATTTCTTGTTAGCATCGACCCAAAAGACCCCCCAATAACTTTCTCGTTGAAAATTCAATAGTTAGCAAGATATCAATCAATATGAAAAAAAGGTGCTCTTTGATAGATCATACCTGGATTTATGTTCGTCTGCAAATTTGGAGCACAAATGCATCTTTCCTGCTCCTTCTTCGCCATGAACCCAGATAATTTGCCGGTGTTGTACCGGTTCTTCCATGGAGAATGGTTTAAACCGTTGCAATAGCTCATCCAAATAGTCATCCTTCCCTTAGTAGAAGCCACTGACGAGTTGAGGTGTTAATGCTTTGGGCCTTGTGGTAGGGATGGAGCTATCAACGCTCCGTAGAAGAGCTGGTTGGGTGTATCTAAGTACAAAGGGTTAGCCAAATGCTCTGAAATTGAATCATGGGAAACTCACGTCGTCATGTTATCGATCAAAAGTTTGATGCAGGATTCATGAAAGGACAACCGATCTTGCAAGACCTGGAACAACCCTTTACTGGACCGCATCCGCCGAAGCTTCAGCAGACCATCATAATTCATAGATAACTTGGGGCCTGTTTTGCCGCAGATCCTGTGAACCCGATTGTTGAACAACTTTGTCGTGTGCTCGAAGGCGACGATGATTCTTTGAAGGTCCTCCCAGAAAGCCTTATATTGAAAGTCCGCTTCGAATGAGTGGCTCGCATGTCGCGAGCTGTTCTCAATAGAGACCGTGGCCCAATAAATGATGGCTCTTAGTGAATCCACCTTCGTGATGAGATACCTTAGCTCTTCGGTGGCAATCAGTTGCCGGTACTCATCAACAAAGTTGACAATATATGACAGTACAGTTGTAAGGGTGATGATTGCAACAGTCGTAGAAAGAGGGTCCATGTTGAGTGGGATGGAAAGAACGAAGAGAGTATTAGAAAATGATTACAGGTGACCGATGGAACTCATGAAATATATATGATAGCATTTCGCACTCTGGACCCATTGTTCCAGTGTGTCTAGTTTCATCCATGAACAAGACATTGTATACCTCATGGGAACAGAGTCAATTTCCATTCCAGGGACGAGAAAACTTCATGTTCCAGTCTGCGACTATATTAAACACCGGGTTCGAATGGATACCCTGTTGGTTGTCTTTCTTCTCTTACAAAGATCTTAAAGGATGGGCATATTGTTTCCTTTGTCCCTGTACAGCTCACGGTACTTATTTGGATGTCTCAATAAAGGAGAATCAACGGCTATTTTGTTTTGAATAAGATAAATTATTATCATTGCCTCTCGCCTTGGTGGCTCTTCCTGAATTAGGTGCCAAAAGTCCTCTCGTAATAACGCAAATAGCGGTCATGCTTCATGGTTGATGTGAGACAAATCAAAGCCCATTCCATCGTGTAGGAGCGTTGCGAGACCAAACCAATGCAGTCTAAAACTTGAGTTGTTGCAACTTGTTTGTTTCGTCCGCTAGCCACGTATATAAGCCTAGTTGCTGAATAACTTTATTTTTAATCATTGGTCCAAAGACGGGGTTTTGTTGCAGTTGAAAGAAGATATATACCTACGCAGGCGTGTAGTGGCTAGGGGTGGTCGGATGCGGTTTGTAACGAACGGTATTGGTGCCTGAAAGCTTCATTTGATGCCTGAATTAAGGGTGGTAGAAAATAAAGATACCTGAATTACCATAACATAGTTAGCCCTTAACTAACTAGTTAGAGGAATTAGTTAAGTCGACAAACTCAACACCTTGAAAAATGGGCATCAAATATGACGCTTCGCACCTATACACCTGAAATTCTATGATTCCCTCAATTCTAGGCGTTGAAGCCTTCCTACTACCAAGTAATTGTGACAAGACAAGACAACAAAGATATCATCTGAATGAAATGGAAATACAGCCCTGGAGAGCGGGATGTAGTGCTACGCATGTGCACAACCATGCATACGCTTCTCCTTCTCCTTCTCCTTCTCCTTCTCCTTCTCCTTCTCCGTCAACCCAAATGTCTCCTTTCCCTCCTCTGTCAACCCAAATGTCTCCTTCAGGATTTCAGGAAAAATGAAGCCCTTCATCCTCCAGCAGTTATGGTCGTAATACATATGCCGAGATATCATGATTGTAGGATGCGATTCAGAACCCGCGTAGTGGACCCGCGGGTGTTTCTTCTCATCCACAAGTTGCATATCTCCTCGCTCCCAGAGCTTCCTAAGAAGGCGCGTGTGCCTCTTTCCAGCTCTTATTGCCCATTTCCTTTCTTCTGGCTTGTACCAATTCCCAAAATATCCATACATCGCCATCCATACTGCACGGTTGGGCATAGGAGGTCCTTCTAGCGGTATAGTATCCTGCACGACATATTTTCCAGATGAAAGTGCCGTTTCTAGAATCTGGAAAAAGCTCTCTGGGGTGTCGATTGCTCCAAAGTCACTCAAGTCAATGCCAAACCAAGCGACATAGCGATGTTTCTCGTGCACCGGGTCATGTTTTACCATATAAACCTTCTCTAGTTCCTCGTGCACGCGCCTTGAGATGACAACTTTATAGTGTGGCTCGGGGAGACCATTCGGGGAGAGCACTGGAAGTTCAATGACATCCCTGGCCTTCGAGCTTGTCAGCCCACAAGCGTCGTCGTAGTAGGAACTCAGTAGATGAACCTTGGGGGTGGGTCTTAGTAATGGGACACCAAGGGGATCATGAACGGCAGGCGGGATAGCGTTATCCCACTCGGGCTCAGGCATATTGAGGGAAACAAATAACAACAACAGATGATTGCCGGAGGAATGCGGTAGTTGTTAAGAAGGTAGATTGACAGACTCGAGATTGAGAGGAGATCTGAGGTGTTATAACTCCTAGATACCCCTTATTTATAGCCGTATAAAAAGATAGTTTTCTTAGCCGACCACTGCATAAAGTACCAATGTAAAGCCGTCCTCAAATCTAAAAAAAAAAACAACGGGGTGCGAGGTCAAAGAGTTGGGTATATTTTCAAGATTACAAAGCCTGACCGACCTCGAGAGTGTAACAACCCAAGGAAAAATAATCAAAGGGCCAAAGTAAGGTGGTGGGGTAAAAAGGAATGATATTGGCTGTTGCTCCATTATTTTGGGACATTCCTTTGATGAGACAGCAAAGAGGATAAAACGAGAGGACTCGGTACCGAGTTATTATTTCAGGTGGCACCCAATCCCTGATATTTGAATGGAAAAAGGCGCAAGCCACCATTTATATGCGAGGGGGCAGGTATCTCGAACCCTAGGCAGATCAAAAATTCTTGATTCGAATCACCTTCATTGAAGAGTTCGTGTAACCGAGGGCGAGTTCAAAATACAATTAATACTCTCTGTGGTCAATGATCCAACTTCCTGCTATATGGTGAACTTGAATAGCTTCATGGTTTATTTCGTAGCGACCTCATCTGGGTCCATTTTGGAATTGAGGATTTTATGGGAATACTCTGACAATCCGAGTTTTTGTGAGATAAAAATAGTCAATCGAAATGTGAACCAAGAACTATAAATAACTACAAAGAAATAAAAATCCCAAAAGCTCAACTCTAATCATGTCAACCTCTCCTATCAATTCTGGTTGGATTAACATATAACTAAGTAGGTAACTATATGCCGCTCAGGCGTCAATGATGCCTGAATGCCTGGTTTCTACCTTACTTTGGCCTGGCAGAAAAACCAAAATACATGAATCACAATAACAGCCGCCTTAATAAGCTTTGTTATTCCGGTCCGAAGCTATTACAATACACTGTACAATACACTGTAAATCGATGCCTGGAAGCGGTCTATATTCAGGCCGAAATAAGGCCAGAGTAAGGCATAAACTAGGCATTCAGGCATCATTGACGCCTGAGCGCTATACACCTGGGTAATATAAGTCAAGATCTTTTCTTAGCCTCCATCGCCATAGTGCCGTGGGTTAGATGGGATTGTGGACCGAACAGAAGGCAAATATCTAGATCTCGCAACAAATAAAACTAATCTGTAGCATAGCTCTTTACATACTCAAATACTGAACTATACATACGAAGACGTTGTTACAAAGAGAGAACCAAGGCCGATTATTGTGTCAAAGAACCAGGTTTCACATATGTTTCCATATAGGGTTTGGAGCCAAAATACATGTCATACTGACGAATATCAGAGATACTTGTGTCAATACATTCGACCTGCCGCCTCAGGTCTTCCTAATTGTACGAGCCATCTACCTCCTAAAAGGTGATAAATTGTCCCTTAATCTATTTTCGGCTAACTGGAAACCGAAGGCCATCGTTGACCATTTTGAGAGAGTAAGACAATGAATGCACTCTGAAACAAATTGTGGCCGACTTCTATTTAAAAGCCATATTTCTTTCAACAATCTGTCTCGGTTAAGAGGGCATATACACCGGTATTTTACGTCCAAAGTCATGACGTGCTAGGTTCTTTGAGGAATCATGACAATATTGTATTAAGCCAAAATACAAACATAGTTGCGACAGACCCATAATATGTATCTAAAAGAGCGAGTAAGGTATGTGATCCACAAAGCGATAAAAAGGTAACAAGGAGCAGCAGAGACATAAGACCTTTCCTAGATACTTTGCGAAACTCATCGTGTGCGTATGTCGAGAGAACCACTTTATACTCTTCGTCAACTGGACAATTCGGGCTGAGAACTGGAAGTTTGTTGGATGCCTGAGGCATCACGATGTGATAGAACATGTAGATAGCTTCTCTCCCTCTCTCCCCTCTCTCCCTCTCTCCCTCTCTCCCTCTCTCCCTCTCTCTCCTCTCCATGCGCCAGATCAAGACAATACATGCAGTGCTTTCTCCATTCAATCTCCATTAAAGTTCAACAACTTCAACAACTTCCTCGCCCTTTGAGCCTGTGAGTCCATCAGTGTCGTCGGAGTACTGAGTAGGTAGATCTTGTCCACCCTCGGTATCTCCGGCACGGGTTCTGAAAAGGGCAAGGAGGTAGATTGACTTGGTTTGAGATTGTGAGTAGATGTTGCAGCAGTTACTCATAAAGAACATCGTCTTGCTTATAGTCAGATCAGAAGACAGCTTCCATACAAGCCCCATGAAAACGCATCAAGATAAAGTCCCTCCGAGGTATAATGTTGAAGAACGCATTTCACTTTTAGCGTTGGAAAACGCAACCAGATGTAACAGTATATTGAGACAAACAAAAGATTCCAAGGACGATGTGGGTATAGAAAAGAAAAATTACACCTAGGTAACATGGTAAGATTGCTGACACGGATTAGCTCGGAAAGAGCATATGAAGGACGGTAAAATTAGATATCTAAAGTTGGTCCAGACATCGTATTTCATTAAATCGCGTTAATTGGGGTTATTTCCGGCTGACAGCACCAGCTTTGAATAAATAATATACTGATGAAAGCCGGAACCCCTCGAAGATCAAAAAACGTCGATAGAAACCACCCGGTTTGATCATAGACTCGACGTGATAAACCCTCTAGCCAAGAAGATAAAAGAAAAAAATCAGGCCATCGGCATGTTTTGAACAAGAACAACATCACCGAAAACTCAAAGCCAATTATGTCGACTACAAGGTAACCTAACCCGGCAAACAAGGTCAGAGATGGTTTAATTCGGTGTGTTGCTCTTCCCCTTTGGACGTATTTAGAGGTTCCGTTTGTAAATACACGCCAAAAACGCTAGTCAATGACTTTTCTTCGCGCGGTTGATCGTGTCGTCTCTTCAATCATACTCCATCTTTCACTCGGTGTTTGTTGAACTGTCGACTGATCTCAAACATACTTTCTGGCCACCAATCTCCATCTGCCGTCCACAGAGACATACACCATCGCGTATCTTGCCTAAGGGAGATGAGTTGCCCAAGTTCCCAGGCCCCAATGCGACCAATCCACCACACCTTGTCTAGTAACATAACCAGAACAAGCCAATGGGCAAATATATCCACAGCTAGCTGGTGTGGTAAACTAGGCTCCGAATTTATGGGGTTCAGGGGGCACCTAGTTATTCCATGTCCATGCGGTGCTCCGCTTCGCATGAGACCCATCATGTCTTCAACCAAGTTCAGATATCTCGTAGGAGCTTTGTGAACAAATGCCATAATGAACCTTCGCGGAAGCTTCGACGGGACCATCGAAGTTATTCTGGCTGCATATCTCCGCATCCAAGGCGAAACTTTGGAAACCTTTCCGACCGTACTAATATCGATTTCGGAAGGGAGACGACAATGGCCTGGCGTGTTTGACATCAATTTCTTATCAGGGAAGGTTTCGGATGCAATGTTTTCAAATAGTTCTAACGCAGCAAAACATGCTTGAACATCGGAGTCGTTATGGTTAGCTGGTATATCCCGGTCTCGATAGTCACCCGTCCCGTTTCTGACGATTTCTTTGGCCCTTTTTCGCAACCCCTTGAGTGCGGATACCACCGTAGCAGCTAGAATAGAATACAAAGCATGATCCTGGGGGCCTTTTGGCTGCTCACCCCAAGATGTCATCTTGCATTCGCAATGGATCTGAAAATCACAGCTTGCCATAGTTTGAATAGGTAATCTGACCGGGGCAAGCTGAGCGACACCCTCTGTTTCCAATCTGTCGTTGAGTAATCCCGTATACGCCACGCGCACGGCACGGAACAGGCTAATCCATTGACAACCTTTTGGCATAAACCTCTCCCTTTCTAGGTCGTTGTCGGATGCTGTTTCCGCTAGCCAGATTCTGATACAGTGGCTGCTAGATCCATACATTCCCATCATAGCGGCATTTGCAAGAATATGGTCGTATTGATCGGTCTCAGCGAGTTTGGCTTGTATCTCCCGCAGTGATTCCATGTGATATTGATCTGCGATAGATAGAAGCATCACAACTCGTCCATGGTCTTCATGTGATATTGACGGCTGGTTGATGATATCGCAGCACTTACATACTGCTGAGAATGCGAGGACAGATTTCATGAGGATCTTGTTCTGGAAAGCTAGGTTCGGAATTCCGACCTGCAAAGTGTATTGGTCGTCGTCGTCAACGGTCATATCTTGGCAAGTGTGCTCGAGATAGTGATTGAGCAGCGTAGATTCTGTGGGCGTGAGAATCTGTGATGTTTGTGGCTGCAAGAGCGAGCTGGGGTGGCTATCCTCGCTCAACAGGTTGTGTGCAGATTGCGAGGAAGGAACCCCTGGTGATGATATTGGGCTTCCGACAACCGCCGACGAGTAATATGAACTTGCAGAGCTATTTGTTTCATAGTTGATGTGTGAAATTTCATATTGTAGCAAGAGCTCTGCTTGCTTCAATTTGACGTCAGGTAATAGACTGTCGGATCTTCTTGGGTATTGGCATATCAACTTCATCTTATCACATCTCGAGCACTTTGGCTTGAGTTCGTCGCACTATATACCGATATTAGATAAGTATTACTATACCCTCTTGCCATATGCCATGCGTACTTTGATTCTGCGTGCCTTGCATTTCTCGCAACCATATCGCGACTTTGTATGTGACCTGCGCGTCTTCATATTCGTACCATTATCGTTCTGGTGTGGTTTATCCATAAGTGAGAATGAAATGGTCAGTGAGGGAAATTGGAATAATGGACATCCAGCAGGCTCTTATAAGGAGGAGTATATTGAGGCTCGTTTCTAGAATTGTCAATCCTATCACCAAACTCACTTCCTAGTCCCTTGGAGGCCTAGCTGTAGAGTTCCCTGATAATTCCAAATACTGTCTTACTCGATTTTGTATTGTGCTATAAACTAACGTCTTGGGCGACCGAAATAAATTCCATGGCCCACTACTATAGCGCTCTATTCTACTTAGAAAGTACTCCGTCCGCCGTCAGCAATAGATATCAGTAATATGAATGCTTGGGAGTACGGGGGATTGAGGCTGTGAACAACAGCCTTGTGCCCAGGTGGAGATTAAGTGGTTTCTAAGCAAGTGCTGCGCCCCTCATGTCTCGATGCTTGGCATTCAAGTCGAGAGACGAAATGTTTCCTACTTTACCGCGGGGACACCACGCTACAAGTATTGCGTGTATAGACCATTCCAAAGGTCTTCTGATCCCCTAGCTCAATCCACTTTCACTCCCCGGTCTATATGGTTGACCCACACTAATAAATGCTTTGTTGAGTGGGTATTAAATTTCCCGCGTTAAATGCCAAGAGAATACGCGTGATGACTTCGTGCAAGTGCGTATTCGCTTAAACTTGTCAGCTTGACAAATACTATCCATGGAGTGCGGAATACATACTCCGTACCGATAGACGGAACATTTATCCCGATTAATTTTGACAATCATGGTACAGTTGGAAAACGAGTGCCCAAGACATCTACCCCTTATTAACAACAAGTGTATTCTGCAAACCAGACCTGCCGCCTTATCAATCGCACGATCGTCAAAGCGACGATCGTCCGGAAAATTCCAGCAATGTGTTCAGGGGTGCGGATTAGCGACCAAGAAATAGGGGTCACTAATGATCCACTTTTATAGGATTCCTTCTCTCTCCGGAGTACCCCGAGCAGCTTGTCTACAGACATCTAAGTGGCTGAGCACAGTGAAAACATAGCTTTGCTTTGATGGACTTGATAGGGCTATGGATTCTAATATGTGGATCATCTGTCGTTTTGAAGTGGTATGTATATGAATTAATAATCATTTGTCTCATAATTCAAGATTGATGAGTTTACAGGCCTTGTCAGCTTCAGCTGCGCCGCAGGCTTACTGGAAACCTGGAGAGAGTTGGAAGAATAGCATCAAGTCCACAAGATGTTCTACATCAACTACCCACAAAGCTTAGCGTGGATAACTATTCTGATTGGATATTCTGCATCCATCGCGTATAGAATACGCCCTATGTGATTGATCTTAGTCCTGGATACGCTCGTTGACCATGGTCTGGTCTAAAGTGCGACAATGTTCACATATATAAGAGCTTATCCATGCCAAACTGGAGAGACCAGCACATCGGTTTCACAACCTCATTCGCCAGTCTACCATACCATAGTCAATCCAACACGTCATGAAGTTAAGTTTGCTCAATGCAGTTCTCTTCAGCCTTACAGCCAGCTCGTACAGCTGGGAGCATAAAGGCCATGAGTTCCGTCCAGCACTGCCAGGCGACAGTCGGTCTCCATGCCCTGGTCTGAATGCCTTGGCCAACCACGGCTGGCTCCATCGCTCGGGAAAAGACATCGATCTACCTGCGTTCCAATCCGCCATAGCTGGCGCCTATAACTACGAACCCACATCTATGGACGGGATTTTCGAGCTAGCGCTGAACTTCAACCTCTCGACAACGGGGAACCAATCGACCTTCAACCTCTTTGATTTGGCAAGACACGACGAGATCGAGTTCGACGGGTCACTGTCACGCAATGACATCTACTTTGGCGACAATGTGCATTTCGATCCTAACATCTGGGCGACGGTCGCTAAGAACCTCAATCTTTATAATACTCTCGGCTCTGAGATGAACCAATATATCACCGTCGAGATGGCGGGTAAGGCTTGTGCGGCACGCGCGGCCGAGGCCAAGAGGACCAATCCCAGCTTCAATGCTTCCGCCATGCAAATTATGGGAAACCCTGGTACAACAGCTCTTTATTTAGTGACTTTATGGGATGAGGCCGCAGGTGCTGCGCCAAAGTCTTGGGTTAAGGCTCTATTTGGTATGTTCCGCAATCCTCGCTTGCTATATTAGCACCACTATAGTATACCGATGCTTACTATCTGACAGAAGAAGATCGTATCCCTTACCTTGAGGGATACAAAGTGCCTAAAGTCGCGAGGACCCTGGAGAATGTCAATGAAATGACAAAGAGAGTGTCGGCGGTAAAGGTGTAGGCCTAGCAGAGAAGGCCAGATGTATATTCTAGCTCGGGGCATAAAGCATGTGCTCCATATTTGATTTTTGCCGAATGAAGTGTCAAGTTCTCTCATAGTACGTTACTATTGCTAAAATTTAAATGGTAAACATGGATAAAGCACATCTATCAAATGTCTACTCCGCATACATCGCCATCTGGATGTAATCTCAACTTAATGACACTTGGTTTCGAATAATACGCACCTAGCGTCATCCATTCTGGCTCCTACATCACAGCCCCCTCACACCCTGCTGGAAAGCCAACACACCTAGTCATGTAGTCTATAACAAATTCGATACTATGTTGTAAATTATGACACAAATCGAGGGGTCAATAGCACGTGAAGAAAGCCCAGATTATGACGTCAGAGAGGACCCTTGGAGCCGTGGCAAACGTGTTAAGAATTCCAACCTTGGAAGGGTTTTGTAGCGTGCTCCAAGGTTGATATCCATGGATAGATACACCAGGTACAAGTGGACCTAGAATGGACAGGGCTTATCCATGGATGTACCCGCCCCTTAGATAATCGTACCCCCCGGGGTCACCGACCGGGACCCCAAGCCCTGAAATTTCAGCACCGCCTTTCCGATAGTCGGTCCGAGAATTCTGCCACATGCCGGTCTTGGCACGTGTATTCTGCCCTATAATCTGTCTACTTTATTGAGTCTTGGTTGCATAGAAAAAGAGCCTTAAGCAAAAGGTTTGTTCTGTTGTAAAAATCCTCATTCCGCCCGGTTCATGCACTAGTCTAGTACAAGTCTATTATACTGGTTTTCTATGCTCACGTCCTCGACTGTTATGGCCCCGGGGCCGATTTCGGGGCCTGTCTCGACGGCTTTCGCGGGATTGCCTCGTGGCCTGTCTCGTTTAGAACACTCAGGGGTGGGGCGGGGGGAAGGTGGAGTGTGGATTCAGCGACGATCTTAGGTGCCAAGTTAGAGAGTAGACATTCCAGTTTTAGATAAGCCATTGTGGCGATCAAGGAGTTGTAAAAATTAAAAATTAAAAAAGTTAAGGAAAAAGCTGATGCAGCAGTCGGTGACAACATATGTAGAGAGAGAGGGGATATCAAATGGTATTAGAGTGACTTACTTTTATTAGTGGTTTACATACAAAGTACAGGTACCTCCCATCTTGCTACATCATGGGGCGGTGTAGAAAGATAAGAGAGGGCAATTGGCAAAATCAGGTATCTAGGCAGGTGGACTACCTAATTAGGAAATTGCGCCTCAAAAATTTGGGCAGGGGGGTTTACGAATAGCCACAGAAAAGTACGATTATCCAAGTTGGGACTATCAAGAAAGAGCTGAAATCGTATTTAATACCCCTTTTCAGCACCATACAGTAGGAATAGAAACGTAATTCAAGGGACTCTTGATATTCTATATAACAATATAACAATAATTAAAAATTGAGAAGTTCGATCTATAAATTCCAATATATACTTTCCAGGAAAAATGAAAGACAACAAGAGACGAAAAAAAGCAAAACAATCAGAAGCTTCTAAGCACGCTTCCCTTCAAATCCTTCGGCAGGCCATCCCTGGAGCGTATCTCCATCCTCAACATGGTCACCTGACAAGACTAGGGTATGCTCCAAAAGACAAGCGTCTTGGCCCATAGAAGCACCGGACATCAGGCGCGATCCAGCGCGCAGGATGCTCCGGTCCCCAACATTCAAGGTATGCAGCTCAAAGCCACCACGCGAGTTCAAGTGGCAAACCAAACTGGCATCGTCAACAGCAACACGGTCACCAAGAGTGAGGAGGTCAGGCTCGGTGAAGAAGATACTGGGAGCACCATTGGCATGAATTGCACAATCCTTTCCAATCTTCGCGCCCAAGAGCTGGTAGTACCAGGAAATGTAAGCAGAGCCAGAGATCATGGACAGGAGGCCAACTCCGTCATAGCAGTCTTTGATAAGAGTCTCGCAGGAAAGGAGGAATTGCCAGCGCTGGTTGTAGCTACTCTTGTCCCAGTGGTATTCGCCTTCCTTGCGGCGGCCGACGACCATCCATTTAATGCAGATAACGATGCCGAAAGCGAGGAAAACTTGAGCCGAGGTGATGATAGACAAAATCGAGGCGAGAGTCCCGTACAGGACGAATGGGCGCCAGGCGCCTTGCTTGAAACCCGCAGCATCACTGTAGTCTAGGATAGTGCGCAGAACGAAAAGGGAGAACAAGACGGTGAGGAGCCAATAGACAGTAGTGACAATAACTGAAAAGGTAGAATAGATGACGATTTGCCACATGCGGAGGACATAATAGCTTGCCTCGTGGCGGTAGAAGGCGCGACCGAAAGGCTTGCAGGTATCCACCTCCTGCTCAGCGATCTCGGTGACGGTTCCATCCTTACTGCTATAGTAGGGCTGCTTCTCAATGGGTGATTTCTCGATTGGTGATTTCTCGTCTTCGCTGCTGCTGCTGGGACTGCTGCTACCATCTCCGACGATGGTTGGAGCGGTGGAAGTGGTTGTCGAACTTGGGAATTGAATAGCCTCACCACCCTTGCTACCAGTCCAAACAGTGTTGGCAGGATATTCACCGTTACGGCGGAGTAAAGCACCGGAGCCGATCATGGCTTGACGGCCGATGTTAGCACCGGGCAAAGCAACAACACGATCACCAACCATAGTGCCATCGCCAATCACGATGCGGTCACGACCGTAACCGTCGGATGTGACCAGAGTCGAACGAGAGCCAAAGACAACATCATTACCAACCTCAATGAGATCAAAGTCGACAGTGACGGGACCAACACTGGGCCAATAGACATGTCTGCCAACCTTGCCACCAAGGGCACGGACGGCCATCGAGACAAATTCGTAGTGACGACCAGTAAGGCGAGTGAGCTCGTGGATATCTCCGGCGGGTAGAATCTGCGCAAGCACAGCACTCCGAATCTTTTGGCGAGTAGACTGTTTCGAGGCAGGACCAGGCTTGGGCTTGCCACAGATGAGATCGAGGAAGGACTTGATGATCAAGACCGCAATGAAGAGCACAATCGGGCCACCAACAGCACGACAGATTCTTGCGGCAATGTGGAATGCAATCCGCTTATCACTGGTGTACCACTCTAGGGTAGAACGGAACATGTCGGCCGCCGGAGTAGGGAACTCGAGAACCATAGGGATAAGACCACCCATCCAAGTAATACGAGCGGCCGTCCATGTGATCAACTTGATTGGCTCAACAATAAAGACAATCCAGAGCCAGTGAGGCTTAGGGATCTGAGAGGTAAGCAATTGGCGGTTCGACTCATCGGCGTCGTGTAGTTCCCAGCTCGACGAGTTGGGACCGATGCAGGTATTCTCGGGGATATCGGCACCAGGAGCGACGACAGACTTGATGCCAATAGCCGAGTCCTTGCCAATGCGAATGCGCTTCAAAAGCATAGAGGTGTTGCGCTCCACGCCGAAGGGGCGACACACGCAGGTATCCAAAACAACATTATCCCCAATCTCAATCAGATCATACTCACCAAGCTTAGCGGATGCAGACATGGTAACATTCTTTCCAATCTTTGCACCGAGCAAACGGTAGAAAAGAATGCGGGACCAATTGTAGTTGTTGAAGATACCCTTTCCACACACCTGCAATGCCTTCTGGGTCAACCACCAGCGAGTGTGGTACGGGCCCCACATGGGGGACATGCCCTCCTTGTAGCGACCGATGACGAGCCACTTGAAGGTGATAGCAAAGATGGGAGACACAATTTGTGAACATAAGCGAGCAGACATCACGGCGAAGACAACCAGCATCAAACGAGCGATGAGGTTCTCACGAATGGGGAATCGATTTGAGCACTCGGCCACGACATATGCGAACATCATCCACTGGAAGGCGCGCTTCATAGGGAAAAAGAACATAGTCGGGAACAGATGCAGGACCAAGATAATTGGGTTCGTGCTGCTGTATGTCTTCTCGCAACCGGGCAATTCAACTTCCCCGTCGTCGCCCTTTGCCGCTTTAACTTCAATGGCTTCAAGGATCTTGTGCTCTATCTCTCCAACGGTGCTGTGGTGGAAGAGAACGTCACCAGCCAGGAAAATACCAAATTCGCGGCGAAGTTGCGAAACCAAACGACCAGCACTAAGACTATCACCTCCAGCAGCGAAAAAGTCTGTAGCAGAGGATATTTCCTCTGGTGCACAAGACAGGGCGACAGCGAAGATCTCACGCACGCGGCGCTGGGGGGGCGATATGTCACCATCCGAGTTGCGGGCGTGAATGGCCTCATTGATAGCAGCCTGGTCGGGGTTTCCGTAGAAATCGAGAGGCATCGGACCTTTGAGGGGAATGATACGGCTAGGTACGAGGTAGCCATCGAGGTGGTCGTGGAGCTCGCCGGGTGTCACATGGTCATCATCAGGGTTCTGGACAAACAAAACAACCTGCGCGAGACCGTCGCGTGGATTTATTTGGACGTGCACGTCAGGGGTATTTGCTTTCTCGGTAAGAACTGAACGAATGATTTTCTCGTCGATAACACACGGTTTCTTCTGGATTGATGCACTGAGCGGAGCACCAGTGGGCGGACAGATAGCATGGTAGTGGCGGTTCGCCAGGGGGGTGGTCGTGGTCAAGGTCTCCAAGGACAACCGCTCTGCGAGCTTGATGCGCTGGATCTTGTTGTTTGCCTTCGGCACACCGTCCATGTATACAACCAGAGCGGGCCACTTAGGCTGATGGATGATAGGCTGCAGAGCTTCATGTATCTGGCGAAGATCTGGCCTAGTGACGCCGGGAGGCGTGACTATAACCACACCGACAACTTCCTGTAGGACCTCGTCTGGGACAGAAAAGGCCAATGTCTCAGTGACGCGGCCATACAGTGGGGACTCGGGATCCTTGGCCGTGGTCAGCACGGCGTTTTCCACTTCGACTGGCGAAATGATTTCTCCACCACGGTTGATGACTTCCTTGCTGCGACCAGTGATGTACAGGTAGTTGTCATCATCGAGGTGTCCAAGATCACCAGTATCAAACCAGCCAGACTCGTTGAATGCGTTGGTATCGATCTTGCCCTCGGCGGTCAGGTATCCCTCGAAAGCGGGTGATCCACGGATGCAGATATGTCCAAGCATCCCGTTTTGTGAGACAGGCTTGCCACTCTCGGTCAAAATTGCAACCTCGGGACCAACGATCTTTCCCGATGTTCCAGGGCGATCAAGCTTATAGTCCCTCGGCGGCGCGGCAATGGGCATACATTCGGTCATACCGTAACTAGGGAGGACGACGCAGTGGAAAGCATCATGAAGCTGCACTGCAAGAGTTGGAGGAAGACCACCACCAGCGTTGCAGATGAACTTGATGGCGCTTTGCTTAACAGCATCGGGGCGGTGCTCGGCTTCGGCAAGAATCATTTGGTGCATCGTGGGTGTGGCGTAGTACCAAGTTGGTGTCATATGAGGGCTTTGCACTGCATCCCAGAACATGCTGGGGTCAAACGAGGGGCAGCATATTGTGGCACCGCCGGCCAGGATGGGGGAGAAGATACTGCGCATGATACCACCACTGATACTGTTAGTTATTTTCCTATGATATAATTTGGCAGGGAACATACACATGGTTCAGCGGCATCATGTTAAGACATGTATCTGTCTCGGACAGTTCCACCGACTCCATGGTGGCGATGGTACCCGCGATGAGGTTGTAAGTTGTGATGGGAACCAGCTTCTTAGTACCACTGGTACCACTGGTGAACAGGATAATTGCAATATCATCTCCGGAATTGGGGGGATGGTCGTATGCACTAGAAGCATTGTGTGCAGAGACCACCTGGAAAGTCATATCTTCAAGCTGCTCAATACCAAACACTGGCCGACTACCGTTGTTCAGCTGCAGTTTGCTGATGTCAGCGTCCAGCGCGACAACAGCATCAGCTTGCGAGTTTTCTATATCTGTCTGCAGCTGTTCTGGTACCGTGTTCGTCGTCATAGGCACAATGGTGTATTTGTTGACGAAAGCAAGAACAGCAACCGCCATAAGAGGGCCGTTGGGCAGGATGACAGCGATGCGAGGCTTTCCATGGCGGGAGAGTCCCACAGGAATCTGGAAACTCTCCAAGAACTGACGGATGGCAATATGTGTCAGATGCCGTCCAGTATTAGCATCGATGAGACCGGCGCGGGAGTCTGTCCCTATTAATTCTGCAACATTGGGGGTGGCTGCTTTGACTTGTGCACGAAGGCGAGTAATTGATTCATTGTTATTAGTCTTGTGGGATTCGGGAATGGACTTGTAGATGTCCTGATATGTTGGAATTAGGTGACGGATGGGCCAAGGGCCAGTGTGTGTGGATAATAGAGCGGAGAGGCGGTGGGGGGAGTCTGGGTGTGATGCCTCACTGCGGAGGTGTAGAAGCTGCTCTACAAGTCTGTTCGATAGTCAGAATCGGAAGAAACTTCAATTGAACAACCAAAAAAGGAGAAGAAGGAACAAAATGATAAATGTGATAGAACATACGAAGATCTTGATAAGTCCGCCATTGTGTATCTCTAGTGTAAATAAATTCTCCTCAATCTGATATACAACCCAAAAAGGAGAACTCCTTCACGACTTATATGCTGCCGCGTACCCTAGTACCCTCCACTATCAGCCTAATATACAACCCAAAAGGAGAACTCCTTCAGAACCCATACGCTAGTAATATCCACCCGATCCACCCACATCGTGCAAATTACATCACAGACCTCATTGGGGTCCCGAAATCCTTCATCCAAAGTACGGCGGCAAACTCGCTCGGGGCCGAGAAGAGAAAGATCCGCAGGGCACCCCGATCCCCATATGCTTGACCCACGGAATTCCGTTCATGATCGGAGAGATCAGCTCAGCCCTCGGATTGTACACCATGCCGTTGGATGGGATGGTATTGGCTAAAGATACAGACCCCATGCCGTGTACTATGGTTTCGGCGCCATGATGTGATCCGAACCAAGCATTTTGATAGACATTGCAGTTTCACGCAGGCCGAATGTCACAATTGAACCCCTGTTTCAATTGAGGTCTTCGTTATTAAACTTTCTACTGAATATTTTCCAATTTCTTATTACCGAATGCAGTAATATCACCGGCCTGATCAAGATAAGCCCACTCTAACATTGCCATCCCGAATGGCCTAGCGTGATTATGTGCATATTCAGAGTACATATATCCGTAGATCTGCGTACAAATTTCACATGCTTCCTCCGAGTCTCCCTCGATGAATATGTTTTCGCTCAATGATAATGTCTCCGAACTACAGAAGAACTGGATATATGCAGGGTCGTAGGATGACAAGGTCCCAGGATCAGCCCTGATCGACAATCTAGAACCCTGTCAATACCGCAGATCGCATGGCTCTAACAAGGGAAATGCTTCATCTCGTGCCCTTCCACGAGATTCGGGTCGTTTATAGATTTGGAGTAACTTCTGGGGTCGATCAACCAAAATTTTGAAAATTGACCTATATACATATAACGTAAATGGTCCACATGGCGATGGTGGCAAGAATATCTCCAAAAAAATGAAGTTGAATTTGGCCATTATCCACATTTGGTTTCGTGGAAAGAAAATGCAAGGTATATGTAAAATGATCTGCACCCGTCCTAGCCCGTAGGGCAAAATATTGAGCACACCTTTCTAACACATAGCCCCACTTACCAGCCGGATATGGGTATTCCAAGGTTACATACATAGTACGGACATACCTCGTACTCCGTACGGAGTACGGAATAGATAGCCCTGAGGACCCACTTCCCGTACGAAGACCGGTCGTCGCCAAGCGCCTTGGCGAGGGATTAGGTTTCTTGGCAGCACCTGGGCAGGTACACCCATGGAAATCATCTTCTTGCCCTCTTACCCTCTTGCCCACGTATCCATGGATAACTCAGTTTCTCCATTCATCCAATTTGTTCGTTACTATTCTCCCCACCCATTAACCGGTCGTTCCAGGATCTATGCCACAAAAATTCGACAGGGCCTGTGGGCCATAAAATCCGATTTTATCAGTGGATTTGATCTCGACGTTGAGACCGCCGATCACAATCCGCCGATCTCAAATGAGGCCAACGCTACCCGATATGACCAACTGGCCTCGACTAGGCATTTTCCACGATCAAAAACCGGGTGAATATTCATGCCTGCTATGACAAATCGAATGTATTGATCCTGACGTACGGAGTACTCCGTACATTGCTCCCCATGCCTGTGCATAGCATGCATAACATGCATACCTATGTAGGTAGCACGGTGACAAGCGCCGTAATCGTATTGGTCGAAGATGTCGAAGATCGCATTTTATTCCTAAAACTACTAATAGACTATAATAGGCAAATGGTTTTCCTAAGTATGTATCCAAGTACTTGATTAAATTCACCACTAAGGAAAGTGACATTTTGTTCTCGAACCCCCAGTGTGCCTAGACTGTTCTAATTTACATGCGGTTAAATCAACTGGATTAGGCCATAAATTCCGACAGATAATCCAACTTCCCTATCTGCACACCTTTCACCCTCAAGATTTCATACGCCGTCACCACATGAAAATAGAAATTCGGGATCAAAAATCGCACCGAATAATCCTCTAGAGTTAAATCGAACACCTTCATTCCAATCGGAGCCTTGAAGGCTTGTCCTTCCTTCATAGCGATCTTAGCTGGATCGACCTCCTCAAGCTCCGCGAGTGTCCTATCAAGGCGCCTGTAAAGATCTTCGTAGGTCGTGTCGGGTTCTTGCTGTGGTGGTGGTTCGACGAAGGCTGCGCGAGCGAGGGCCTTAGAGACGGCGTTTGTTGCCGTCACAATTTGGAAGGAGAGAGGCTTCATATCCTCGACAAGCCGGGCATTGAGAAGTTCATCGAGCGGGATGTTGTTTTCTTTCGCGTATTCTTCGCCCTTCTTTAGAAGGGTAGATAGGGTATTGAGACCCCTGGTCAGAGTGGCGATAGTGTAGTTGTAGAATGGGGAGGCCATTTTAAGTTTTGCACTTCAACTTGTATACTTCAACCCTGATAAAAGGTAGCAGTCAAAAGGATTCCCATGAATTTCTTAATCGTGAACTAATACTATCAGAAGTACGTAGATGAGGCCTTATATACGATATTCTGTCCTATCCCCCAATAAACGAAATCCTCATGTTCACGTCCACTTGAATCCTTGATTTGCAATCACTCATTGTCTTCTTGCCTTATCTGGCCATGTCAGTGATGGATTCGGTAAGGATCTACATGATTACTAAGCTGCATCCGGATGGATCCTCGGGTAGGGCAACCGCGGAGTTCCGGTTCAGTTGGTAAATTCTACTTGTAGATTCTCAGCTGCAACGACTGTGTATGGTATTCGGTGGTGAAGGAGGAACTTCCTGGTGATCTGTTTTATTGGGCGCATTTATAATCAATTGGTCAGAGGCAACCACTCTACACGATTTCTGACAAATTAGATTCGCAATTCGCAACCCTCGGAAGTATAAGAAGCGGGAGGTTCTCTGTTGTCAGCTTATATTAGAATTCACCTCCTATTAGAATCACTACCATTTCTCTCTGTGTCCTCTATACCCGTGGAAGTCAAAGTCGTACGACCATCCCCGAACAGACAAGTCAAACTCTATCAAAAGCCTCGAGTAATCGCCAACACAATGGAGACAACTACATCCGATCATGAGCTCATCCGAAATGCAATTGCAAACATTGCAGTTGCATTTGATACGAACACCTACGCAGACCTTCGAAATTCGTTTACAGAAGATTGCGTGGCGGACTATACGGGGTCACTTGGCCGCCTGGATGGCATCGATACTGTTATTGAGAAGCTGCAGAGTACCATTGGGCACGTTACCACCTTCCATGGATTGAGTACGCAAGTTATACGGCTCATAGGCAAGGACAAGGCTGAAGCTACGACCTATTGCTCCACAAGTCATTATGTGGGCGACAAGTCGTTCTTCGCCGAAGCAAAGTATTTCGATAAGCTGGTCAAAGTGACTGAGGGAAGTACTACAAAGTGGTTGATCAACGATCGCTTGACCACGATGATGGGCGTTCCACGGGGCGATGTCTCCATTTTCAACATGGACCTGCAAGGATGGGTTGACACCTTGAAGGCGTGAGAAAACCCCCACTTTGACGAGCGAAGCATGATTTGGTCCAAGTAAGATTCTCCTTTAAACGCTGTGGTTTACCTTGGTTAATATCAGTTTCGATAGTAACACCACTACTCTATCCCAAAAGCATTACAGGAGAGGCAGTGGATGAATGGAGTCTTGTTGCACTGCTTGGCGGTCTGTTCGTTACTCGGGAAATTGGTTAAATCTTTTTTTCTTTTGCTCTTTGTGGTCTTCGTTGTTCTTTTGTCCTCATTTGATTTAGTACTTTTCCTCCAATTTTTAAATTTATATATATGTATGTTGGTTGTGCCGATGTTCGCCGTAAATATATAATCTATCGCCTAGTTTCCTTTTCTTTTACGCTTTGTCCAATTAATTAATAAACTCTTGTTTGGTATATATTAGGCAAAATAAAGAAAACCACTTTACACTGACAGAAATTTAACTAAAATGATAAAGTCTGCCGTTTTTGGCAATTTATGCCGATATGGCTGACTAACAATAATATGCACTTCCAAGGTTTTTATATGGACCACGCCATCATGGCGGTCCCGTTGATGTTCCGGTTAGATGCCCTGTATTTCTATCATCAATTGATGCCATATTCAAGCATGCAAATCTTAATGTATTCAATTCTATAAAGATCAAAGGAGCGGGATCTAAATACAATGTTACCAATGATGATATCCTATCAGCTCAGCCCATCCCCCTAAAAGCCGTATCAAAGGGCGTCGCAAATGCAACAACCCTGGTTCCATGATGTACTGTCTAAACCAACTACAGGTGGAGGTAGAATTCTCCACCGTTGATAGTCTTGCACTCAGTGTCAACATTGCCAACAGAACCCGTGTAAGGGCCACACTGGTACTTGTAACCAGACTCAATGAAGGTCACAGCTGTTCCAGCAGGGCCCTCGACGGCGACTTCATACTTCTCAACGTTGAAAGCACCTGTGGGGAAAAAGAAGGCGTATGCAGGGTCAACGCAAGGCTCGGGGCTCTTGGCACCGACAGGAAGTGTGCCGTTACTCCTAATCAGTTGGATTAGTCTCTTGCTATTGTGGTCTAGTAAGGGTTCTGAAGAATGGTAGTAACTCACCAAGCAGTGTGGCACGTGGTGGTCCCAAGGGCCTCACTCGTGGGGCTCCTGGAGGTAATTTGGTATGTCAAATCCCAGGTATCACCCTCAATAGTGTGCTTGAGGGAAAGGTCGCCGATGCTGTAGGGGTAGACTCGGGACTCGGTGGCAGGGGCGGCGAAGGCGGCACCAGCAAGAGAGAGAGCAATCGTAGCGAAAGAAGTCTTCATCTTTATGGATGGTTAAGATAGAATGTATCAAAAGGATGAATTTATGTTTTGTGTTTAGAGTGGGTGATCCTTGGATTAAAGTGAATTGTGGTGCTGTGATAATAAAGGATAGATGAAGGTCCCTAGTCGTTTATATACCTAGGTAGATATCCGAAGTGACTTATGTTGTTGTGAATAGTACGCCTTACGAAGAATAAATCTGTCTCAGTCTGCTTCAGCTCACTCTGCGATCTTCAAAAGTTGTACATTGGATGGCCAGGAAGGGGTGAGATTTTCCTCCGTTGCATACTTGGCGCACCGCTTCCGACCATTTTCCATTGCCAATGTCTTAGTGATTACTAGCATGACTACTAAATATAGCTTAAATATACGTAGCTCGGAACTCCGGAGTAGCGCGAAATATGAACTCACAATGTTTATAATGTTAGCTAATCATGAAGGTATCCATGGATGTAATGGTGCTGGAGGTAATATACCCGGAACTCCGGGGTAGCGATCCACAAGATCCTATAGTGTATACAGTCAGCCGCTTATGCCTAGAGCCTACAGAATACTTGGCGCGCTAATTTCTCTGCTCTAGGACGCCTAATTCTATAAATGGAATTGTTCAGTCCCTCTATAGTAGTATACAATATTGATACAGAAATATGAACTACGGAGAAGTCCGTGTCGTGGGATAGTCAGGAGGACGTTTGACATATAAACACGCGAATGGAATACGAGTTCGCAAATAATAAAATCAATCTTTCCATCAAATCCTCTATTGACATTTCGTAGTTGGTACTCGAGTGTGGTTCCACATATACAAGATGCGAACCTGGTCATTGATTTTCCTTGCGGTCGCCTTCTTGGCCCCGGCTTCTACCTCCGCGGATGATGATGTCTGCTCTTTGGATCCCTATGAAGCGTCAACTTGGTCGAATAGCGGAGCAGGCGACTAGCTGGAAAAATTGGTTCGAGAATTCCGACTACGATGGACGTTTGTATTTCTAGATTCTAGTGTCTGTTTGTTGATTCTGGCTAATCAAAATATCTCATGAGTCATGACATCACGAACGCAATCGAGGCTGGCTTCCAACAAATGGTATCAGCCCTTTCCTTCCCTACCCTATACAAGTAGATTCCTAACAATAGACAGAAGGAGCGAATCATTGGCATACTTTTCACTGCCTCTAATGTTGTGAACAAAGCGGTCTGTCCTCTCTATTCCCAAGGTCCCTAATCAACATCTATAGAGTATAGATGACGGCGATAAATACTGCGGCGGGGACGGCAATCGCTATATCGACCGTCCCTGTTTCATGTTGTACTAGCTTGGTGGAGGCCACATGAAACCGGATGATGCAGAAGTGCCTAATAAGCTAGAATGCAAGTACAGTATTAACCCCACCGCTCTTTACCAGAATGCCGACGCAAGCGATAACTCCTTCGACGAAGGTTGGAGCAACGGAGTGGAGTTTTTACCCGATGGCAATGGATACAACCCCCGTTTCTTCAGTATGATCATCATGAGAGAGTGGGCCGGGGGTTGTGTGAAGAGGAGCTGGAAGTTTCCTTCCGGGTGGCGAGACATTCAGACTGATCTTCCTTGTCCCAAGGGGACATCGTGATTTAGTCGACAAGAATAGAGCACGTAGATATATAGATCGGATGTTAGCTTATTACCTGAGCCGTCAAAATCATTACGGAGTTTTAGAAGCATGCCTTGGGGTTATTTTCATTAGTTTCAATTTTCATATGCTTTGCCGCGAGACAAAAACTTGTTATAATTAAAAGATTTTCCATGTTTCAGGAGCCCACCAAGGTGATAATCACCCCAGCCAAAGGCTTTTGCGGCATGTAAACGCGCTAAGAACTCCGAAGGTGGGGAGCTCGGAAATATGGATGAATGCCCTGGTGGCAAAGATGGCTCGCTAATAATATGGAGGTATCCAAGGATTCCAGATTCTAGGTATATTATAATTCTCCGTATTTTAACCCACTGAAGTCCGAGGTCAAACATTTGAATTGTTAATGCTCGACTTTTATTATTTTTGTTGTAATTACGATTAATATGTGTAGTTCACATTCAGCTACCATTACTCTTTAGGGATGTAGTAAAAGCTTGTTACTATCAGATAAGATCTCATCAGTGGGACCTCCGACCTGTTGGGCTGAACTTCTTTGCGGGTACGAAGTTCAGCCCAACAGTTCGGAGGTCCCACTATCCATTGTATTGTACAGACAGTGAAAAACCAGCAGCGTCCTTGGCGATCCCAAATTTGAGACTGCCGTCGTGGGTCCTCTTACCTCCTATAACGGTCTAGTATGTTTAAATAGTACCAATTTGCCAAGAACGGCATGTCCAAGTCCCGGCACTCATTTTAAATCTCCACTGATCAACTAGTTTTTGCGGTTAGTATTTCTTATTCAGCCTTCCAAGGTCACAAATCACGACGCGAGCACTTCGTCTATTTGCTCAATCCCATGGTTATAAATTGAAAATTTATCGACACATTTTAAGCTTTTCCGCATTTCCCGCATTCTTCGCATTTTCCGCCTTTTTCTAGTCTCCCATCTAGACCATGTCGTCCTCGAGCATAAAAGACCCATACGCGACCAGCTAATCTTACCCCTGGTCATAAAAATTCCGTATGCTTCATATTTTGTACCGCCCTCGTATATCGTACCTAGGTACTTCGTAAGCGGTCCTCGTAATCGGTCCTCGTAATCGCACTACGTATATCGGACTTCGTGTATTGAACTTGGTATATTATACACCGTACTACATAAGTACACATTATTCCAATTATTATTATATTCCCATTCCTGGTGGTTTTTCTGTACATTGTGGATTGGTTTTCTTTCTAGTTATAAAACCGAAAATCTATGAGGACCTTGGGATTCTAATGACCGAAAGAGTACCTACATATATCAATGGCGCTCAGACCAAGTAAAATAATCTCGGTTATTTACGAAGTTCGGCGGTATGCCGCCTATCCTCAATCTCGGAAGCTAAGCGGATCGGGACCTGAATCATACCACTTGCCGAAAGATGCCGAGGCACTCAGGCACTCAGGCACTCAGGCATCAAGGCTTTGTTTGCTTAAGATAACTAGTCAGACCTCTCTATATTTGGCGATGACTTCAAAATTAAAATTTATTTGAATTTTATCGGTGGCCAGTTGCTCGGCCTCATGCATATCTTCTTTATTATAATTAAGGTATAACAAGCAATGCCAAGAGGATCATAGCCCTAAAACTTGATAAAAGCAAACAACTTCCCTCTCTTGCAATGAATTGACTTAACACATGAACATAGCTTTGTCTGCTGCAAACACAAATAAGACCATCGGGTACTGGTCGCTTTGGAACCTTAATATATTAGCGCAGAAATAACATTAAGAAGAGGGTAGAAAACTATCTGGTGACGCAGGGTGAACTGACAGAGCTAATTGGTTGTATTGCCTAACACCTGAGTGTTTTGGTGTTCTCTCTCGTCATCCTCATTATTGTACTCGCTAGGGTAGGTGGAGATGGACACATTGCCCTCGCTGGTCAACCATCAGCATACTCGCTCAGTGCTAGAGTACGGCAAAAGAGGCACGACACGGCAGGAGGCACAATGCAGCAACAGGCGCGATGCGGATATGGCCAGGTCACAAGATAAGGATAGGAACGGGGCAAAGGGGACATGGGTCATACACTCGTCTATCAGTGCGAGGTCGGGAGAGGAACCGGCGGAGGGTGCCCGCCTCGTACATAGTAGGCGTAGTGAGGGTAGAGCCTGATTTATACGCATTAGCATCCGTTCCAGTATAATTGTAACTGGTCTGATATTCTGTATAAGGAACACCTTACCCTTCTCCGCTAGAGGCCGGAGCCTCTACTTCCTAGGGGAAGCCTTTCTTGACCGCTAGGCGCACAGGCAAGTCATCCTTATATGCCCTTACACAAGGACAGAATCATTTGGTATATCCTGTCTACCCCTATTATCGGCCTTGGCTGTTTATAAGCAATAAGATAAAGGGACGACTCAGGTGAGGTATCATGGACTGGGCGGTTCAATTGGATAAAATATCACGACAGTTGGAGCCGTAGGGTCCGGCGTGCGCGCTTTAGGGGTGTTGGCCTGCATAATCATACCCAAAGTGTGCATCCTTTCTATCTGATGGATGAGCACATGAATCTTGTGTGGGACTTAACCGACGTCGCGTTCATCGCGGCCACGTCGGCCACAGGACGGTATATAATCTAGGTGGCGACAGAAGTCGCAGAATGGGGGCTACTCTATCTATTAGCGGGCGTCCCAACAATTTGTGTGCAAGTGGCAGCGATTAGGAGCATAACAGTCAGATAGAAGGCTCATCGCATTGGGACTTTGAATCTGGACAGAGAGATAGAGTGATCTGAACTTACAGACTGCCCAGAGGTCGGCATCTCAGCCGAGCGAGGGAGAGGAACGGAGGAGGTTTAAAGAAAACAGCGCAGCAGACCAAAAGCCATGTGCGCAGAGTTGAAAATGAGATGTTTACAAAGGTAAGTCACTTTGCGAGTGGCGACATTGTGGGAAAGCGTAAGCATTAGCTCTGTAAGAACCCCAGAGGCTTCTTCCACAAGACGGTGACCGTACATCTTTTGAACATAATGCATTGGTATAACAAATACCTCTCCTCTCTCTATTCTTGGGGGGTGCTTTAATCGCCTTTTAATCAGAATATAGAAGCACGGGAAAATGCATGCATCCCGGGGAGTTAATATACAAATGTCATTCGATATTTGCAAATAAAACATAAAATCATGTCTACTTCGCAAAATTATAAGACTCCCTCTTATAAGTCATATCCTCCGTTGACTTCCGTATGACCACATCCATCTGTATATCTGTCTTCATCACGATCCCATCCTGATCCTGGTCGGGATTGCTGACAGTAACAATGGCATCCTGACTACCCAGGGTGGTATCGCCCAGTCCCCGACGCCTATTACTCTTCAGAGGATTCCGCCGTTGCAGATAGCTTGTTCCAGGCGACTGCGCGCTATTGTGATATTTGGCAGCGTTGGAACCGAATATGGACGGTGCGTAGGTTTTGATCAAGACGGAGAGAGAGGGAGCGCAGCCGCAGAAGATCGCTATAGACGGACAATTAGAGGTGATATTCTATTGAGATGGGAGATACATACCGATGT
The DNA here is from genome assembly GCA_000576735.1 of Penicillium fuscoglaucum FM041. Classification (NCBI taxonomy): domain Eukaryota; kingdom Fungi; phylum Ascomycota; class Eurotiomycetes; order Eurotiales; family Aspergillaceae; genus Penicillium; species Penicillium fuscoglaucum. Next base: position 313,771 of record HG814197.1, read on the forward strand.
AAGCCTCAATCGTGCACCAGTTGAGGGAGTCAGCCAAGAGGAGGTAATACTCTTCTTTGGCCGTGGTTAGTTTCGTGACAAAGTCATAGCGAACGCAGCCCGCTAATCGGAATATATTAGTAACAATCCACTAGATGAATTGAAGCCTTCAGTGATACGCACCAGCAATGGACAAAATACCCAGCCCAAATATCCCGAGAATAGCCCCCTTCTTGCGCCAAGTCAATTGTAGCCCGTAGAGCATTGGAACTGGGAGTAGATATGTCAAGATATCCGTCACGATATTCAAGATTCCATTGACCTTGTAGAAACGTAGCTGTACTCCCAAAGACATACAGCCGCTCGAGGTTGGATCAGTCCAGAACAAGGATGGAGGGCTACAGCCCGCCACTGCGCCGACGAAGCTCGCAAGGGATAATCCGACGTTGAAGAACATGACGAAGAAGACGGCCCAGCGCATGTATTTTCGGGGATCGAGACGGAGATAAAACCACAGCAAGGACATCTTGACTAGTCCCATAGAGAGTGTGTAGAGGACACGCGTAACCCAAACACACTGGCGATGGTCAGATATGATGTATGAACAGGAACGGGATGCACACCTTCAGCATAGGCATGGCGTCACTTTCCGATATGGCAAGTGCATGTTTTCCGATTCCGTACTTGGATCCGATCATAATCGTTATTGATAATCCGAAATTGAGTATCTAATTGGATGTGAGTAGGGATCATCAGGCGTACGGTTGAAAGTGGCTTACTGCGCCAATTATCATCAGAACTAGATATTTGTTAGTTTGGCTCTCGAAATTGGTTCCATTGCCTTACTATCATCCGTTCCCAGAGCGCGCAGCATAAAAGCGCGTACATAGATGCGCAGCGCGATGATAATAGAGTCAAATACGATGAACCCAATGCCCACGCCGAAGATAGCCGCATGTCGATTTTCGGAAACATTGCCTAGGGGCGCCGTGCTCTGACGAACATCCATCTTCGACGCGTGGAGTGAGAAAGAGCGAGTGCTGCGGCCAGGTGTGTGAGCAGGCTAAGTATGCGACCATATGGAAGGCGGTTTGTAACAGCCTGGGGCAAAATCCCTCGCGGACGGCAAAAGAAATCTACATCCTTGTCGACTTTCGACCAAGGGTTCGACTAGGAGCTAATAAAAGAACGCTCAGCCGAGGGGATACTTACCATAGAGGGCACATTCTACACCCAACAGCTGGGAATTCAAAACATTATATGCAGCAAAATATTCGTTCTGTGACTATGAATGGATTGTACTCATTGCGCCCGGTAATTTTGCTTTAAAAAGGAGGATTTTGGAAGCTGGGGTTTGCCATCAAATACAGTGCGCAAAGCCATGTCGGCGCTGCCGCCATCGATCACTTACCTAGGAACCTTGAGAGTGACAGGGTTTAAGGCGCTATAAGACTAGGGCATTGTGGTTATATTGCCGCTAAACTCCACGGGGGCCGGTCAGTCCGTTCCGCGGTTGGCATTGGCGACCTCGATGGATCCACTTCCTTAGTTCCAATGGCATCTAAACTATTTCTAGATTCAGCCCCGAGAAACTTGATGCTTTACGCTTTGGCTCGGACCCTAGCATAATGGTCGTAACCTGTCCTGAAACACGGAAGAAATGATTCATTGGTCTCTTGTTCGGCCTATGGGGCGTGGGGGCCGAACTAACTGTTGACGCCAACATCAACATTTGAGGGGCAATTGCTTTCCAAGATGTTGTTATTTTTCGGAAGCGGATTGGCTGGCCAACGGCACTGCTAGCGAGGGAAAAAATAGGTGTCTCAGATGCTGCTCTTAAATATGGCCCTTCCTGTCGATCCATCGAAGTGAAGAGCACAGCAATCGCAATGGCTGAATTGAAGAATGTTGCATTGATCTTTGGCGCCAGCGGTATCTCTGGTTGGGCTGTCACGAAATGCGCTCTCTCTTACCCCACGCCCACGACCTTCGATAGAGTGATCGGCTTGACAAATAGGCCGTTACCTCTGGAGAAAAGTGGTTTACCGAATGACACTCGACTGGAATTACATTATGGTGTGAATTTGCGGGAGAATCTTGATGTGGTGCTCTCCCAGTTGCAAGAGAAGGTCCCCAATCTAGAAGATGTCACCCACGTATATTACCTTGGTAAGTAATGAAATTGCATGCAAATGGTCACGATCTAACTATATTAGCCTACTCCAATGCAACTGCATACTCCATGGATGTGATGGGTATCCGGGATATCAATGAAAGAATGACCTATAATGCTGTACACGCTGTCGACCGGCTGTGCAAGAATATGAAATTTTTCGTGCTTCAAACTGGAACGAACGTACGGCTTGATCTAGTACCAGTCAATGGCTCTGGCTAATTGGTCACAGAATTATGGAGTCGCTGTGTTTCGCTTCCAGGAACACATCGAGATCAATCCTCCCTTGCGCGAGGACAATCCGCGTATTCCTTCGCCCTGGGGAGATGAAATCTTCTACTATGCGCAGGTCGACCTGATCAAGGAAGCCAATAAGGGAAAATCTTGGAAATGGTGCGAGGTTCGACCGGATCAAATCGTCGGTGCGTATCTCTATTTCTTGGAGTTTGACTATGCTGACATCGCCGTCCAGGGCACGTTCCCATCCCCACAAGCATGACATACGTCGAGCCTCTCGCGCTCTACTTGATGCTATACCGATATGTGAACGGCCCCGGTGCCACTGTCGTCTTCCCAGGGCCATACGCGAACTACATCCACACGTATACGTCATCCTCGCAGGATATTATCGCTCGTTCGGAGCTCTACCTGTCTGTCGAGAAGCCGGACCAGGCGCACGGAGAGGCATTCAACACGGCCGATAACCCCACCCCCGAATCTTGGGCGGTCGTATGGCCCAAGATTTGCGAATACTTTGGTCTGAATGCCGAAGGTGCAAGTCCCGAGGACAAGGGCTGGAAGGACATCGACAAGTGGTGGCTGGCGCACCAGGACAATTACAAGAAGATGTGCGAAGAGTATGGTCTGCGCCCTCGCGAGATTTCCGAGGCGACTTGGATTTTCCTTTCAGCAGGCTTCAGCTTTCTGGGTCGCAACCGCGAGCTGAGCTTGAATAAGATCCGGAGTGTTGGTTTTACGGAGGAGTACCCGATTGCGTATGGGTATTTCCAGGTGTTTGACCACCTGGCTCAGGAAAAGATTATCCCCAACAAGGAGGCTTGGACTAGATGTATAATGCAAGATAGGTTGGAATGAACAGGGCTTTAGCTCATACAATGTGACTAGGCATGATCCCCTATGAGAAAAAGTTCAATCACGTCATATCACCGCAGCACAGGACACCTCCTCCAGCCCGTTTGATATCCCATTGACCACAACGAACTTGTCCGATAGAGAACCTAGTACATTACAGAAAGGACCATATGGAGGAGAGGAATTGCAGAGGCTTAGAAGCCCTGAACGTCCCAGATTTTCTCTGCAATAACTTGCAGGGCTTGATGTGAGATTTCAATATCTCTTTCGGCGGGTGTAGATGGTGCGCGGAGGAACAAATCTTCGAATGGGATAGTAAGAGGGTCGTTTGTGACGGTTATGTGGTTTGACACCTTGGTCACCTGGATCATCTGGACGCGATGCGGTCTTCCATTCTGGGGTCTCCAGTTCTCAATACGGATTGCTGGTTGGCGTTTGTCTACTCTCAAAGTTAGACAGGTCTTGGCATTTCCGTCGGCTGGGTTTAGCCAGAATCGAACATCAGAATTCAATTTTGAATGTGAATCAGACCAGGCGACTTCTAACACAACCGAGGGTGTCCTTTTACAACCACACGGTGGTCTTATAGAGCCCCAGCCTTGGTCAGGTTGCTTTCCTCTTGTTTGCCCTTGGATAGTCGCGTTAGGATATCCGTTCAGGGAGTCAAATAGCCCCATTGGTAGGATAGCGGCCATGATTGCGTGGTCCACGGCAGCGATCGCGGACGAGTGTTCCGGGGAGGGCATTTTGATCAGGATAAGTTCCTCGTCGAGATCGAAAGAGGAGCAGTTCTTTGTAAGGGTAGTTGATTCGTTGTCTGGATTCAACAAGGTTTCGATCATTTCACGGCTCGTATGAAAAAGGATGAAATTGTCTTTCTCATATCCTGAGGATTCGCGGGAATTAAGTTTTAGATTGAAGATGCGGAGGAAGGAACGCTCTCCTTCGTATGGATATCTTTCGATTGAACTTGGTAGCTCTTTAAGGAAGCTACCCCCAACATCGAGGTAACCATTTTGTGTTTCTGGTTCTGCCATTTCAGTTTTTGATAGAATTATACAGAATCCAGGAATTGAGGATGTTACATATAATGATATTAGAGTGACAGAGAGAGAGAGAGAAAGAGAAATATATATATATATATGCTCTCATTATGACGGTGAACAAGTTGTGGCAAATACAGCGGGTTCGATCCAATTTTTAAGGGGGTTTTGATGCCTGAATGTACCTAAGAACGGGTGAAAGATTCAAATACCTCAATTCCTATTACAGATGCCTTAGTTCAAGCACCGTTCTAACTAAACAGTCCCGCCACCTCCTTTCCGACAACTCCCCACACGCCTGCACAAGTGCGGCTGGGCCCGCCCCCACCTTTTGTTGCCAGGGGGGGTATATCACCTGACTCCTCTGTTACTATTTTCTCCTGTTCCTATCCTATTCAGGCATTTCTGCCAAAAATCAAATAGTCCCACATAATGCATAATGAGTGATTGGACTCAGATAACGAAGAATGGGAACTTTTCCCAATTCAACGTATTTAGCCAAGAGGGCATCGCATGTCTGCTGTTAGACTGCTGACAGGTGTGTATACAGTAAGGGCTTTTGAATGAGGCTTAACGTGAGATGCTCGCGTACTTAACGAGATCCATTCATGTACTAATTGTACCGGAGTTTACTTTTGAGCTCTAGTTTATGTCTACGAAAAAGACCACTTATGGTACACAACAGGCTGCTACACAAAATTTATGAATTGCGTAAGGCTATCTTGACGATCCATAAGATAGCATATCATACAGGGAATCTGCTATAGAGAGTCTTGGCGGGCAAGACTGCCTCTTTCTGTTCCGCCCCTTGAAACAAGAAGCATTGTCGGTGACTGAATATGGATCGTCGGATATGGATGATTGGTCAAAGTGATTGATTGCAGTAGTTAAGTAGAGGTGAGCAAGCGCCAGCCTCAAGGGACAACCCTTTAAGCACCAAAGCAAAGTGTCTTTAAGAGCCTCCTTCATTAGGTACACGATGTCACCTCTTCCCGATGAGCAGCCTCCTTCACACATCATCCTGCGGAGAAGCCCTTGCCGTTGACGGTCGGCTCTTTTCTTTCCTCCTCTGAAAGGTTCAAGCATTGTGGGTGGTCAAATGTGGATAATGGATTGAAGTAGTTGAAGGCTTGAAGTTATTAAGTGGTTCAGTGGGTAGTTCGTTGAAGGGGTAATCGAAGTGGATGATTGATGATTGACTAGCCCCGCCCGATTGTCCCCAGAGCCAAAGGTTGCCACAGTGAGACCTGTCGATGTGATTGGTCGCATTGGTTGATTGAAGTGGTCGATCGACGTCATTGCGACCAGTCTGCCGATTGTCCTGAAGCCGAAGCCCGCCACGGTCAGACTGGTGAATATAGATTTTCGAAGTGGTCGTTCGAAGTGGATGATTGTTCGTAGTGGTTGGTTGATCGTTGATTCCCCAGTCTGCCGATTGTCCTGAAACCATAAAGCCCGCCACGGTCAGACTGGTTAGTGTGGTTTGTCGAGGTGGTCATTCGAGGTAGACGGGTGTTCGAAGTGGATAGTTATTCGAGATAGGTGGATGATGGAAGTGGTTCGTTGAAGGTTGATTGACGAGTCTGCCGATTGTGCTGAAGCTATAAGGTCCACCACGGTCAGACTTATCGATGTGGGCTTTTCGAAGTGGAGGGGTGTTCGTAGTGGATATTTGGTCGAAGTGGTTGATCGAAGTGGATGATTGTTCGTAGTCGGTGGTTGATCGAGGTAGTCGGTTGAAGGTTGATTGGTCAGTATGCCGATTGTCCTGAAGCCATGAAGCCCGCCACGGTCAGACTGGTTGTGATTGATTGGATGGATGGATGTTAGTGCTCGAAGTAGGTGATCGAAGTGGGTGCTCGAGGTGGTTGATCGACCAGTCTGCCGATTGTCCTGAAGCCGAGGCCCGCCACGGTCAGACTGGTGAATGTGGTTATTTGAAGTGGGTGCTCGAAGGGGGTGACCAAGGTGGGTTACCGACCAGTCCGCCGATTGTCCTGAAGCCGAAGCCCGCCACGGTCAAACTGGTGGATGTAGGTGCTCGAAGTAGGTGATCGAGATAGGTGGTTGATCGAAGGGGCTGTCACCAGTCTGCCGATTGTCCTGAAGCCATCAAGCCCGCCACGGTCAGACTGGTGGATGTTGTTGTTGATCGAGGTGCGTGATAGGGGTGAGCGATCGAGGTACGTAATTGAAGTGGGTGGTTGGATTGGGTGGATCGTTGCATTGGATCGTTGAAGGGGCTGATTAGGCAGTCTGCCGATTGTCCTGAAGCTGTGAAGCCCGCCACGGTCAGACTGGTGGATGTGATCGTTCGAAGTGGATTGTTGTTCGAAGTGGGGGATGATTAGTCTTCTGATTCTCCCGAAGCCCGCCACGGTTAGACTAGTTGATATAAATTTTCGAAGTGGTTGGTCGGAAGTTGATTGACCAGTCTACCGATTGTCCGGAAGCCGCGAAGCCCGCAGTGGTCCGCCTGGACGTAATTGATTGGATGGAAGGACGAGATGGTTGATCGAAGTAGATGATGAAAATGGGTTGACTAGTCTGCCGATTGTCCTGAAGCCGTGAAGCCCGCCACGGTCAGACTAGTGAATATGAATTATCGAAGTGGTCGTTCGAAGTGGATCATTGTTCGTAGTGGTTGATTGATCGAGGTGGTGGTTTGAACGTTGATTCCCCAGTCTGCCGATTGTCCTGAAGCTAAAGCCCGCCACGGTCAGACTGATTGTGATCGTTTGAATTGAATGGTTGTCGAGTTCGAGTGGGGGGTATTGGAAGTAGGTGGTTGATCGATAGTTGATTCACCTGTCTGTCGATTGTCCTGAAGCTGTGAAGCCCGCCACGGTCAGACTGGTGAATGTTGTTGATCGAGGCGCGTGATGGAAGTGGAGTTTGAAGTAGTGGTTGATTGACCAGTCTGCCGATTGTCCTGAAGCCGGAGCCCGCCTGGAAGTGGTTGATTGAATTGAATGGATCGATGTGAATGGTCGAGGTGGGTGATCGAAGTGGTTGTCACCAGCCCGCCGATTGTCCTGAAGCTGTGAAGCCCGCCACGGTCAGACTTGAGGATGTTGGTGCTCATAGCGCCTGATTGAAGTGGGTAATCGACGTGGGTGGTTCACCAGTCTCCCGATTGTCCTGAAGCTGTGAAGCCCGCCACGGTCAGACTGGTGGATGTTGGTGCTCATAGCGCCTGATTGAAGTGGGTAATCGACGTGGGTGGTTCACCAGTCTCCCGATTGTCCTGAAGCTGTGAAGCCCGCCACGGTCAGACTGGTGAATGTTGTTGATCGAGGCGCGTGATTTGGTCATTTGAAGTGGGTCCTCGAAGGGTGCGTGATCGAAGTGGTGGTCACCAGTCTGCCGATTGCCCTGAAGCTGTGAAGCCCGCCACGGTCAGACTGGAAATCGTTGCTCGAATTGCTGGTTGATCCGAGTGGGGGGTGATTGAAGTGGATTATTGGAGTGGTTGATCGAGGTGGTTGATCGAGGGTTAATTGACCAGTCCGCCGATTGTCCTGAAGCTGTGAAGCCCGCCACGGTCAGACTGGTGAATTTGGTCATTTGAAGTGGGTCCTCGAAGGGTGCGTGATCGAAGTGGTGGTCAGCAGTCTTCAGTCCGCCGATTGTCCTGAAGCCGAAGCCCGCCACAGTCAGACTGGTGAATGTGGTTATTCGAAGTGGGTGCTCGAAGGGTGGGTGATCGAAGGGGGTGATCGAGGTGGATGATCGAAGTGGATGTTTGGGGTGGTTGATCGACCAGTCTGCCGATTGTCCTGAGGCTGTGAAGCCCGCCACGGTCAGACTTGTGGATGTTGGTGCTCATAGCGCGTGATTGAAGTGGGTAATCGACGTGGGTGGTTCACCAGTCTCCCGATTGTCCTGAAGCTAAAGCCCGCCACGGTCAGACTGGTGAATGTGGTTAATTGAAGTGGGTGCTCGAAGGGGGTGACCGAGTTGGGTGATCGAAGTGCTGGTCACCAGTCCGCCGATTGTCCTGAAGCTGTGAAGCCCGCCACGGTCAGACTGGTGAATTTGGTCATTTGAAGTGGGTCCTCGAAGGGTGCGTGATCGAAGTGGTGGTCACCAGTCTGCCGATTGCCCTGAAGCTGTGAAGCCCGCCACGGTCAGACTGGTGAATTTGAGGTGGATCGAAGTGGGTGGATCGAAGTAGGTGATCGAGGTGGGTGGTTGACCAGTCCGCCGATTGTCCTGAAGCCGGAGCCCGCCACGGTCAGACTGGTGGATGTTGTTGATCGAGGTGGGTGATCGAGGTGGGTGATCGAAGTGGGTGGTTGACCAGTCCGCCGATTGTCCTGAAGCCGAAGCCCGCCACGGTCAGACTGGAAGTATTGTTTGAATTGGATGGTTGTTTCAAGTGTTGATTGCTTTGAAGTGTTGATTGAAGTTGTTGATTGAAATTGTTGATTGAACCGTTGATTGAACCGTTGATTGAACTGTTGATTGAACCGTTGATTGGGTGGTTGGTTGGATTGCACAGCTGAAGTGTTGATTGAAGTTGATGATTGAAGTGTTGATTGCTTTGAAGTTGATGATTGAAGTGTTGATTGCTTTGAAGTGTTGATTGAAGTGTTGATTGCTTTGAAGTGTTGATTGAAGTTGTTGATTGAAGTTGTTGATTGAACTGTTGATTGAACTGTTGATTGGGTGGTTGGTTGGATTGCACAGCTGAAGTGTTGATTGAAGTTGATGATTGAAGTGTTGATTGCTTTGAAGTTGATGATTGAAGTGTTGATTGCTTTGAAGTTGATGATTGAAGTGTTGATTGCTTTGAAGTTGATGATTGAAGTGTTGATTGCTTTGAAGTTGATGATTGAAGTGTTGATTGCTTTGAAGTTGATGATTGAAGTGTTGATTGCTTTGAAGTTGATGATTGAAGTGTTGATTGCTTTGAAGTTGATGATTGAAGTGTTGATTGCTTTGAAGTTGATGATTGAAGTGTTGATTGCTTTGAAGTTGATGATTGAAGTGTTGATTGCTTTGAAGTTGATGATTGAAGTGTTGATTGCTTTGAAGTTGATGATTGAAGTGTTGATTGCTTTGAAGTTGATGATTGAAGTGTTGATTGCTTTGAAGTTGATGATTGAAGTGTTGATTGCTTTGAAGTTGATGATTGAAGTGTTGATTGCTTTGAAGTTGATGATTGAAGTGTTGATTGCTTTGAAGTTGATGATTGAAGTGTTGATTGCTTTGAAGTGTTGATTGAAGTTGTTGATTGAAATTGTTGATTGAACCGATGATTGAACCGTTGATTGAACTGTTGATTGAACCGTTGATTGGGTGGTTGGTTGGATTGCACAGCTGAAGTGTTGATTGAAGTTGATGATTGAAGTTGTTGATTGGACCGTTGATTGAACTGTTGATTGAACCGTTGATTGAACCGTTGATTGGGTGGTTGGTTGGATTGCACAGCTGAAGTGTTGATTGAAGTTGATGATTGAAGTGTTGATTGCTTTGAAGTTGATGATTGAAGTGTTGATTGCTTTGAAGTGTTGATTGAAGTTGTTGATTGAAGTTGTTGATTGAACCCGTTGATTGAAGTGTTGATTGAACCGTTGATTGGGTGGTTGGTCGGATTGCACAGTCGAAGTGTTGACTGAAGTAGATCGTTGATTGAAGTGTTGATTGTAGTTCATGGTAGAATTGTTTTCCTTTTCCCTTTCCCTTTTTTGCTTTTCCTTTTCCTTTTTTCTTCTTTCTTTTTTCTTTTTTTTCTTTTTTCTTTTCTCTTTTTTTTTTCTTTTTGTTTTTGTTTTTGTTTTTTCTTTTGTTTTTTTTCTTTTGCTCAGTTCCACCCAGAGAGCCAGCCATGGCAAGACTGGATGTGGTTGAATGCACATGTCTGGTATGGTCAGCCTCATATCCTGTTGATCAAGTCATAGAATATGATGGGACAAGATGAAAGCATACATACAATATATGTAGATTGGGTGACTAGCCTGACAAGAAGCCATGGGCCCATCAAGTGCAAGACATAAGGCGGAAGGAGCACGTGGTTGAGTTGTCTGAACAATGAATGTAAGTAGATGGAAGGGGAGAAAAGGAAAAAGAAGAGACAGGCAAAACATACAAGTCATATGATGGATGATGAGTATGACAGGCGCGACCCAGGGAGGCACGTTGAAAGGAGATGTTGTTATGTGGTGAAGTTACCTAAAGGATGAATGTAAGTAGATGGAAGGAGAGAAAAGGAAAAAGAAGAGACAGGCAAAACATACAAGTCATATGATGGATGATGAGTATGGCAGGTGCCACCTAGGCAGGTACGTTGAAAGGAGATGTTGTTATGTGGTGAAGTTACCTAAAGGATGAATGTAAGTAAGGAAAGAACAGGCAAGTCGGGAATATATGGCATAACTGACCAAGCATGTGATGCATGTGGATGGGATGGAGACCAATGTGTCAGGGGCATGGTGACCACAAGCTTCATCTCATCAGGTGTGGATGTAAAAGGATAGAAGAAGTGATGAAGCTTAAGCTGATGATGGAAGACATCCATTGATGATGGAAGACCTGATGGAAGGTATGGGGTGGATAAAATATTTGATGAAATGTTTTTGTGGGTGGTATCCATGGATGAGGATGTGGGGAGATGAAAAGGGAAGAAAAAAAAATGAGAGAAGGAGGGGGGAGGGGGGTATTTATACCCTGGGTAGGCACGTAACGTGGAAGTTGGAAGGAGTTACCTGGGTACGCGACGAGGGTGTCCTTCAGGTGACCCCCCATTATGCAACTTCCCCTCTTCAACTATCTGCTCTCTAAGCCCATCCCGCCTCCAAAGGTCTCATGATCATTAAGGCAGTAGCGTAGTCTCGGATCAGGAGTCTCTAAGGTCGTAGGGAGAAGGTGAAGCCATGTATACATTCTGTAGGCTTACGCCACTAGACAATATCATTATCAGTCTCACGGATCGACCTAGATGCTTAGATTATGTTCCAGTTCTGATACTGTCCAGCTACGTCTCATAGAAACACACCATGTTGTCGATTGAAAATATAGGTCATTGAGATGCAGTAACCTCGGAAGATTTATAGATCATTAAGGTTATACGCTAACTATGTTTGGTATGGCGTACACAAGTTCGTGCACGGTCCTTGTGTCATATAGTGTAAAGCCTTGGCATTTGATGTCCACCCTTGTTCCGAGCACTAAAGATCGACTCTTTTAGTGAGTAATAGGGCGTGGGGTATATATGTGTTCCACAAAATTCGATTCATACGCGCGTTATTAGGGAAGATACGCTCCATCTTCTCAAGGGTTCGGTTGGTCTAGTATGAGAATCTGGCTTTGCTTGCTAGCCAGTTCCATATTCCAATGCTTTCAGGATCTCAATTTGTCAAAAGAGACTACATCAAACTATGCAGTGCATTATGAGATTGTATTTAAACAGAGAGTTGTGGGAGCTAAGTTACAGAGACTAAGAGATCCGACACCCCCACTAGCATGAAGGGTCCCCCCACGAAAAGTCAAACCTAGTTATTGAACAGGTTGTTGTAGCGTACCATAAGGTTGCCTGTACCAGGACTATTGGGTGTGATGGGCTTGTTGGTGATAGTGCAAGCTGGAGCTGGAGCGTTGGTGGCTGGAAGATTGACTGCGTTGACAGTAAGGCTCACGAAATGATGAGGGTCCCGAGGTGTCGAGATATTGCTCGAGTGCAGTAGATCACGAAGCGAATTTGAATTCGGCAATAAGGGTGGGGACGAGGACTGAGAGCTTTGGCTCCGCGAAGCCAGCTAGTTGTCGAAAGCATTTTGAAGGGTCAGGTGCGTCGAATGAAGATCTACCGACCGCGTGGGTAGCGTATGGATAAATGCGTTGTAGGAGAGGCACTTGGCCTCGTGGGTAGGGGATTTCTGTGTGGTGCGTCGAATAGAGAATCACTTTTACCGCGTGGATAGCGGATTGTATAATGAAAGCTCTGCGCGAGAAGGCCTTGGTTAGCGTTTGTTGACAAGACCGTTTTTATGGAGGTAGGTGACACCGTTTGTGGGTGTTTGTGGGGGTTGTCTGGCCGGTTGACGTCGACTGTGTCGATGGTGATGGGTTCGACGAGAGAGGCCGTTGGAGGATGAAGAGGAACAATGTGAGGTTGTATTGAGTAGAGAGCTGTGAAAGCTAAGTTACAGAGACTAACAATCCGACACATATCTTACTCCGCAGATAAATGACATCCTGCTTTATCCTCTACAATTAAAGATCCCTCGCAGAAAGCACATTTTTCAACCTAGGTTGAAACTTTTGTACACGTCCTGTGGAAATCATCGTGTAATGATGGCCATCCACCCCATGGAACTTGAGATCATTGCTGACCAACTCCTCCCAACGGTTCAGCTGTGTGTAGCGATATTCCTCCCTCGATGCTGCCACGCCTCGCGACGGATCATAGAAGAAGACGTCCATCCAAGAAACCGTACTCGATGGATTGTATTTACGACCGACATTCGCAGGGGAGAATGTCACTTCAGTCCAGGTTCCCAGGGATGCAAGCGTTAGTCCCGACACGGCCCTACGGACTGGGCTCGCTTCTGCCATCACTCGTCCCACCTGTTCTGACTTAGGCAAGTGGCTTATCAGGTGCCAATTCATCGCCACGATCTTCTGAAAAGAGGCCGCAGAAAAATGCGACGTGCAAAAGACACCCTGTCCAGTCTAGTCGCCTCATGATATCCTTGGTGTACGGTGGTAGGTCGAAGCTACCTATGAACTTGACTTCGTCACTGTTACAACCGCCCCTGGACTGGCCAATTACACACTAGGTCAAAAAGACAACTATATCTGAGCATTATGCTCACATAGTCCAGCCTCCGTTATATATAGTGCGTGTCATGACAGTCACCAGCTGCTTCAATCTTCTTTGCGAGTTCAATGGCGACCATACCACCATATGAATAATCCGCCAAGGCGTACGGTCTACTAGGCTGTTTTTGCTTCAGGGAATCGTAGTATGTCGCATGGACATCAGCGAGATCCTGGAAGGTTTCCTCGCCCGACCAGCGCAATGACCACGGGAAATCATTTGGCCCACAACATTCCAGTATAATCCCTGTCTGGAAAGATGGGCCCATCCCAAACGTAAGGAAGTACCCTAGTGTCGTTTCATCACGTTACATATGGCGTACAATAGTGCGTTTTCAATAAAAGCGTGGGCTTGGCTGGGGCCAAAAGCCAGGAGAGGGGTTACTTATCCCAATTGTTCTGGACCGTGCATACCTGTATAACCGAGCTAAATTGGAATGCTGTCTTATGTTTACGGAAGTATTTCGTGCTACCAGCGTTATTCCTTTAAAAAGTGGTGATTTCCCTTGGAAGTGCTATTCGTTTAAAACGTATACATCATCATTGCAATGGACCGTGCAACCCTCACCACTCGCGTCACCGAAATTGCTGATGTTGTTCACAGCCTAGCAGGAGATCTCCTTTCCCAGGGAATTCCCGAGCCCTCTTTCGAGCATGGATTGCCCGATATACTGCAGACCGATGCGCAAGATTCAAATGCCCTGGCCGCACGTATGAAGCTCCTAGGCTTACTCGATGAGCTACGTGATCTCTTAACCGACCCAGCACTCTTGGGTAGCCCTGAATTGGTAAGTAAAAAGGAAAATTACGGTTTTCAAACCGACTAATCTCTTCAGCGTAACCCTTCTATGAGTATATTAGCACTGGTGCGCCTGAAGATCTTTGAGAATTTTCCGAGCGAAGGAATCACCATCAAAGATCTCGCAGAACGGGTTAATCGCAATGACAATATCGTTCGCCGATTGATGTCGCACGCCGCCACCTATCATATCTTCTTCCAAGAAAAGCCTGACTTTTTCATTCACACAGCTGGCTCCCGGGTTCTAACGGAGAATGAGGGTATGCGTTCTTGGATGCTGGTCGGACTTGGCGAGACCATGCCTGGTGCCCTCAAAGTATGCTCCCACTATACCAAGTTCATGTTCATACCAAGCTGATATCCCAGATTGCCGAAGCAGTGTCGCGAAACAATGACTCTGAAGAACCCCAACATAGCGTAATCATTCCAGTGACTACCTAAGTATTTGATTGCAAGTTAACTAATAGCAACAGGGATGGAATATACAAAACAACACTGATCTTCCGGTCTTCCAGGCCCTCGCCACCATGCCTGAACGTGCGACGATCTTTGCTAAAGCCATGAGTTGGCACGCTCAACTACCTGGCTACTCCCCGCAGTATCTACTAGATCACTTCCCGTTCGGATCTGGAGATATCACGGTCGTCGATGTAGGCGGTGGTATTGGCCATATCGCCCGCGCACTCGCATATCACTGCCCTACAGTTCAGTGCATTGTACAGGATCGCCCCGAGGTGATTCTTCAGGCAGAACAAGCTTTGCCGGCTAACCTGCAGGATCGTATCCGCTTCCAACCCCATGACTTTTTCCAAGACCAACCGGTACATGGCGCTGATATTTATCTGTTGCGTCATGTGCTGCATGACTGGTCCAACAAATACGCGCGGAAGATCTTGCAGGCCTTGATACCAGCTTTGAAGTCCGGAGCCAAGGTGGTACTAAATGATCGCATCATTCCCGGTTATGGAGAGGCACATTATCTGAAAGAGCGTGAAGCACGGTACGAGGTTTATATTTATTTGAAGTGATGGAACTTATATACTAATAAAAGGAACCAGGGACTACGACCTTTACATGCTTGGTTTGCAGAATGCTCAAGAGCGCACACCAGATGATTGGAAATCTCTTTTTAGAGACACAGACTCGCGCTTCAATGTGACGAAAATATCACAGCCATCTAAATCATATCTCTCCATTATGGAGGTCACCTGGGAGGGCTGATGTGTGAAGAATTCGACAGGACAGTGTCATTAGAGAAGCTACCAAGTAAATTTTCAAGCCATCAACTAAACAAGACGGACCCATCAAAATCAGACATATTGTAAGCTTATGAGATGAATTCATGATGTGCCTAAAACCCAAACAACACATCAAGTGAAGGTGGGCCCATTATTCAGGAATGCCACAGCAGCTCAGAATAACCTCACGAAACTCACCCGCTCGTAAAGCCGCATATGGGACAAACGGAGAGAGGGGGAGAGAGGCTCACGGGTTCCCGACCTCGGTGAAAACTCGCCCGCGAGGTCGATCACGCACTGCTGATTAGGGTGTATTGTCTTAGTCTGAGCATCCAGAGACTTTTTTTTTGGTTGCGGTTAGGAGTATGTATGGGGGGTGGGAAAGGCGATGTGTTCAGAAACACCGGACAATCAAGTGCCGTGGCGAAGTGACTTCGACAGAGATGGGAAGCTTTTCATAGTAAACAATATGAAAACAGAGCCTAACACAAACAATCATACTCACCAATCTTCCATCATTGATATGAGGCCGCTGTTATTGGGCTTTCAATCTTCAAAATCCTTCGGGTTCTCGCCAACATTGTCCTCAAGTACCAACTCCACTACTCTCTTCCCTTGTAGTTATTCTGCGCCGCCCATAATATTTGTCCCCGGGCCACTGCGATCCGTCACTCCAACTTCACTCTCTTTTCAGTCAATATCTGGGAGTGCAAGATATAGTATTACAAAAGTTGGTTGAACCCTAAACGCAATGAAGCAGGCATTTATAACAGTATTGTGGTAGTCCTTCACATCTACCCTTTGAATCTACCATCTGACACCTCACTTCACAATCTTCCACCCTTCACGTACTTCCAACCTTCACATCCAAGCCTTGCACTCTGTTGATGCGATATCCTTCCAATGGCGCATCCTATACTCTGGGGCTGGAGAAGGTCCTTTCTGAAACCGTAGCTCTCCATTCTCAGTGGAACTGCCTTGTCCCGGCTCAACCCATTGACATTCAGTGAACGCCTGCCAAAGCCCTCCTACGAACGAAGAGGCTTTATCTTGGTAATAACGAGGGCCTAAAAGGGGAATAATGGCCCGGGTAGCTTCTTCCGCATGATAAAAGGGTATTTGTCTGTAGCAAAAAGCGGTTATCAGCGTATGAGGCTGGAAGATTCCACCAGAAGTTTTTCACTTACGAAAATAAATGGTGAATCACATGGAAATCAATGATATTATGGAAGAAGAATCTGCCCACCCAACCAAAGTCGCGGTCAACCGTGGCAAGGGCACCTTTCAAGAAACTCCATGAGTCTTGCTCATATTTCGACAGTAATGGATGGGTATGGTGAAGATACGTGATTGCAACTAGCTTTTGTTAGTATTGCTAATGTGATACGCCTGAATGCAGAAGAACTATTCCTTACCTATCCAATGGTTCACCCACAGCCAAGGAACGACATAGAGCAGGATGATGGATTTAGACCCGAACAAGTTACCCAAATACCATAGCGCGCTGATAGACAAACCTATACCAATGTCTGAGATAATCACGGGTAGATAATCACCGGGGCTAAACAATGAACTGGTGGGGACGAAATGGCTATTCTGCCACCATCGTCCAGGGCTCTTTGGGTGTGTGCTCTCTGGACCTGCGGTCAGATTGAAGAGAAGATACCAAGGCCACCCAAAGATCTGTTGGATAATTATGCGGATCGTGGTTACCACAGGGGTATCAGCTGCCAAGTCCTCCAATTTACTCTGTTCGACCTTCAACTTGGCAGCGTATGCATCGCGACGGTATGGGACATAATGATGATCTCTTTCCATGTGGTTTGCGTGTAAATGATGTCGGCGGTGTGTCGATTTCCAAGAAAAATACGGCGTCAATAGCATTGAATGGAGAGACCATCCGATTATATCGTTGAGCCATTGGCTTTGGGAGAATCCGCCATGACCACATTCATGAGCTAATACCCACAACCCTGTACCGAAAAGGCCTTGGGTGAAGCCATACAGGCACCATGATATAGTGTAGAGGTAAGGGTTTGTAATTTGAGGAAGTATGAATGCAGCCAATGTCGCCAGTGTCACAACACCGAGGATATCTCTCAGCAAGTAGCAGAATGAGACAATGTAGGATGGGCGGAAGCAATGACCGGGGATCGCATCGCGGAGTTCACGGACACCAATCTCTTTAGGTATGGTCTCCTTCGTTAGTCTCCTATTTTAAACTTATTCAGTTTTACTTACTTCCGTGTCAGCCAAGGCTTTGTCGGGCAACGGGTCCATGATGTTGATTGTGAGAGGAGGGTGCGGAAACGCGGTTTAATCTCTTCATACCTGGAATTGTAGCCATATTTATGGCTTCTTTTCCACCGCTGTAGATTCATCTACCCCTCACTATAGAATATGCATTTGTAATAAATTCTCTCATATCCGTTTCCCTAAATGGGTCCTGAATTGAAAATCTCGTTCTAGGATGCAATTTGCTGCAATTTGTATGGAGGAATAACTAGTAAAGGCGTCCAACTGCATCAATGCCAAAAATCGCATTGTGGGATGTAACCTACTACAATTTGTATAAAATCATAACTGGTAAGGCGTCCAACTGCATCAATGCCGGAAATCTCATCCTCAGATACAACATGCTCCAATTTGTGTGAGAGAATAGCTGGTAAGGCGTCCAGCTGCATCAATGATGGAGATCTCATTCTAGGATGTAACCTACTACAATTTGTATGCAGGAATAACTGATAAAGGCGTCCAACTACATCAATGCTACTAATCCCGATTTTGTTAGAATTCTGAATTCTTGAAGTGCAAGAATTGGCGTATGCAATTAGTGTTGGCATTGGAAGGATTTAATGTCATGCGAAATTATGAAGAATTTCCAACAAATTTTTACAGCTCATATAGAACGACAGACTATATCAAGATCAGTGAAATCACGTTTATATCACGAAAATCAGCTTATCTCTTGATTTTATGATTGATTCCAAAAATGGACTGGTACGCATACCGCATAGTGCCTGCAGGCCCTCGATCGTTTATACTTGGCCAAATAGGTTAAACGAATCATATCTAACTGGGTGGGTAGAAAAATCTAGTTCTTCAATATCCTTATGTTTTATCCTTTTACCACTCTTTAGTGAGAAATTCTAAAACTAGTGTTAGCGTTTATTTAACACGGATTCGATCTCTTAATCTTTTTCTAATTGAAGACTAAAGTCAGTGGCAATTCCTTCGCTTTGGGGGCGGCTGTACAGGTTGCAGAATACATACGCAGAAATAACGATCTGTGATGGGGTTGACTAGGACCAGTGCTCTTAAATACCCACCGAATCAACTTCGTCTCGGAGTGGAAGAATTATCAGCGGGTCAGTTGCGTTCGGGATTCCCAGTTAGGGGCACAGGGAAATTGATCACTAACTATGTATATATCACTACGTACGGCGAAGGTGTAAGGGTATATAGCATTAAACTAAATGTGCTAAAACTGATCCGAAACCCCCATCCAATATCCAAGTGTAAACGAAAGTGACGATGGGATGGCCACGATTTGGCGTGGCATCAACTCGCAAAAGACGTTTTCACCTGGACATTGTACCATACAGGCTTCTCCGAACAGCAATTTCCATCTACTCATCCTCGTGAATATCGACGACCGTCTGCTTCCACTTGCGAGCCGGGACACGACGCCGGAACAGAATATCGATCTCACGGAAGGACCTGTGCTTCATCTCCGGAATCCAGATCCAAGACATGGCGGTGCAGAAAAAGGCCGTACCAGCCCAGATGTAGCCGCTCTTGCCGCCCAGGTTCCATTTGTCAGTGTTGAGCATGTAGCTAGAAAGGAAGATGCAAGGAATATTGACCAAGTAATAGGCACCTCGTCCAATACCGGTTGTCAGTGGCCTGAGACGAACGGAAGATGTCTCGCCGATGATGACCCATGAGGCAGGGGCGGGTCCCAAGCAGAACAGGACGGAGACTATCAAACCAAGCGACGCTTGCGCATTGCTAGCCGCATCACTACGGCCAACTGAAGCCGCAATACCGAGCGCGACCAAGAATGCACAGTTGATGAGTTGACCATAGACATAGATGGTACGTCGGCCGAGGTATGTGGTCAGGATCCAAGAGAGCATGACCATGATCCACTGGAGGGCAGAAGTGATGAGACCAAGTGCAAATGCGGTGTTGTCTGCCATGCCGGCCTCTGAGCTGTTGTTAGTCTGCTATAAGGCTACAGGAAATGGCCGGACTCACGTTTGAAAAAGTAAACCGCTTGGTTGGCAATCAGATTGCCCGTGAGATTCTGAGATGCGTACACACCGCACACAATCAATGTGCGGTAGCAATCAATACCTTTCCACAGTTCAATGAGACTGGGCTTCTTCTCGGTCTTCTCGAGTTCAATCGTACGACGCATCATTGCGACTGCGTCAGCGGGATTATCATTTGAACTCGCGCGTCCAAGGCGTTTGACAGCCTTCTCTGCCTCAGCCAAACGGCCCTGTCGTACGAGCCACCAGGGCGATTCAGGCGCAATAAAGAGTAGGATGGCGAGGGGAGTAGGAAACATCCACTGGAGTGCAATGGGAACCCTGGAATGACTGTTAGTACAGTGCTCCTTGGTGGAATTTATGGGAGCGGACGAACCTATATGATGACGGGTCATCCTTCGATTGGTAGTGGTAAGTGATACCGCCGACTATGATCGACCCAATCGCCCAGAACATCTGCAACATCTGGGTCGCTGGAGCTCTCAATCTCATTGGCACAATTTCGGCACAGTAGGCGGGTGCATTGGCGATAAAAATGCCCCACGGGATGCCTTCCAGGATCTGGGATGCGAAAAACATCCCCTGGCTATTGCCGAAATAGAAGATGAAGATGAAGCCGTTCAAGAACATGAGACCACCAATAGTTGCCCATCGATATCCAATCCGACTGGTAATGGGACCTGCCATGAATACACCGATGAAAGCACCGAGTGGTCCGCTACACTGGAATGCTGACTGCCATGACGCTTCGATAATATACTCATTTGTTACATCGCTGAATACACCAAAATCCTCGGCGAATCTTCTTGTCGCTATGAACTGTCCCATTAAGAAAACACAGTATGACTCCATGATCTATCGCAACGTTAGAGGAGTAATCTGTATATCATGGACAAGAGCTTACGATGGTGCATGACATCACAAATGCCCACCAGCTGGCAGCGGGATAGGCCCTGACAGCCTGGAGCACAGTCATATTATGTTCAAGCACCTCGGCATCGATGGCGGCCGCCCTGTCGTAGTTGACCTTCTCGTTGGCATCGTAAACAGGTCCACCCATAAAGGTGGGCTGCGCCTCGAACTCCAACGCCGAGGTCTGCTTCTCTGTGATGTCGCTAGTCATTTTGACAATTTCTGAGAGAAACGGGTGAAGGGAAGAGAGGCAGGCACGACTGGGGCTCTCAGATCTTTATACCTACGACGAGACGCTCGTGATTGTGATCCCGATCTTGGCTAAATTGAGTGAAGCTTGCTCCGGACCTTGAACTCCTGAACCCAGTCATTTTTCCGGGCACTACGGTAGCAGTGTCACTTGATTATGGCAGGCTCTTGTCGAGCGAAGTAATCTGACAGGTACTAGTCCTGATAGATACTAGTCGGGAGGTAATGTACCGGTTCCTTTGCGGGGTATGCCGAAATGGCAATTTGGTGACTAGACGTGGTGGTGTGCGTGTAGATGTGGCGTTTTATTCGCCGGACAATTTCCTGCTTGGATCATAGGAGAGGGCCCAGGATCCTCGTTCAGTTAGTGCGAGTCGTCTCTGTGCCCGTGCACTCTGAAGTCCGACCATCCTGATTTCCTTGTCAGGGTGGTTCAGCTCCGTCGAGCCTATCATAATGAGCGAGTGAATGTAACCGAGAAGCTGGGAGAGGATAAGCGCTAGTGCTTGACCCCGGACATCAAGCACCACGGGTAAATGTTCAACAAACGTGACCCATTCAGAATTTCTTTGAACGCTGGCCTCCGAAAATGAAGTCGGACGCTCATGATGCTTGGTCTCTCTATCTCTGTAGAATAACATGCTCAGATGGGGGGGCACTTGGGCGTGCAGGATCCAAGATAAATATTATCGATCTTCACAACACCTGACGAATCCCAGAGTCGGACACACGGCTCGGTGTCATCTCATCCGCGCGCTATGGGCTCGGCGGGTTTTACCCCGGACACTCACTACCCCGCGCCATGACCCCGGACGGATCCTGAATCTCCTCCAATGGAGAAAAGGAGATGGCGTTTGGCGACGAACGTAGAGTCCAACGCATAATTTGCGAGGTTTTTGAAAACCAACCCATTTCTACTGAAGCTCCAATGTCCTCTCACATATACACGGTTTCTACCTCAGGGACTTGGGGCCTCAATAGATGTCTTCTTCTTTGGCTGTGAGCGGTGACCAAGACGCATCCTTGCTGGCAAGGTTGAGGGGCCAAAGAGCAAAGAAAGAGAACTCCACTTTGGAAGCTGCCGTCCCTTAGTGCGACCACTTGTTGACAATATATCACGAGGTAACACCAGGATGGCACCTAACCTAGCTCCTTCAAAACATAAACGTATATACGACATACTCCACAGTGGGGAGCTATCTTCATCGCAGATGGAGAAGGCTGCTGGCAATATGCATAACATTCTGAGAATCTCTTTCAATACACGAATATTTGGCAGCACTAAAACACCACCTAACAAAGCCAGGAGACCACGATGTATCAGTCCAGTTATAGTATATACTGAAAGCCTAACCTATATCTCGATAAGATGGCCCTCTTTCTTTAGGATGGGTTTAATATCCAAGCGATCATGTCTAGCATCAGTCGCGCTCTTTCTTATATCAAAACACTAGTCTAAAAAAAGAAAAGCCACCCGTGTTAAAGCTAGAGCGCGATCTCGATATCCGCGATGAATACTCTCACTTTATGTCGGACTTCAAGTCGAACTATCTAATATATATAGATGAATCTTGATGTAACAAAAGGATAGGCTTCAGGCAAACTAGCTAGTCCCCACTAGAGTATTATCATCACACGAGGCATCTGGCCAATTCGCGCATGGATAAAGCTGAATACTACATTACATCTGTTATGGCTTCGGCTGCTATTCGTTTGGGAATCGGAGGTTTGAGGATAAATTTGAAATTGAGCGCTACCTTTTCCAACTCGAGCGGCTTCGGTAATCAACGCGCTCTGCATTCAAATTAAAAAAGCCATTTCTAGAGTGTCCTGGATAATTATGGGCACTACTATATATATTGGTCCTAGGCATATCAGAGCGACGGCTCTGATGTAATGGTTTTTTGGCACAGTGGGAGAATGTGTGCCTAGGCATTCTCTGATTTAGAAATTCGGGAAGGGTTAAAATAGCGACCGATACGGGCGACTAAGTATGCCACCGGTTCATAACTCTCTTATTGGTTCATATTGCCAGGCATTAATTTAGAACCACTCTCACTTTACAAGTAGAAACAAATTAACTATATAGTCAAAGGCTATACGTAGAAAAGTCTAGGAAAGTCTCTTGTATAGAATAAACTTTTTTACCGCGCTCGTATATATCTAAAAAGATAGCTTAAAAGATATCCCAAAAGACATCTAAAGTGAATATAACAAACCTATATAGAGCGGCTGATCGCAATTATTGTCTTATATATGCCCCCCAGCGATGAATGAAGCGGTGAGGTAATATCCAATGAGAGAGTTATGAACCGGTGGCATACTTGGTCGCCCGTAACAGCCACAAACCAACCCAACGTTGCCGTCGAGAACGATATATTAGGCCCACGGGCTATGGTCTAGTAGGTAATAATCGTATTCCGTATCCTAAACGCGACCTATAACCTAAATCATCGCCGATTCCACCTATGCCATCTCGTTACTAATCATCTTGTGTATTCTAAGTAGGGTCTAGTGTGAGGCTCTAGTATACGTTGGACGTAGTAGCGGCTCACGGACCTCGGTCATAGCAGAGGTCTTTAGGAACCGTGCATTTCTAGCTTTCGCCTATAGTGTCCCCATGATATGTTTAGCCCATTGCCCAGGAGGGCATGCGATGGATGGTTCAATCTCTTTTGACCATGCTATGGAGTGGCAGTGCTAGTTAAGTAGCAATGGTTATAGGAAGTTAACAAGTGAATTGTAAAATCTAACTGCTGAGTAGAAATACACAAAGATAGGGACGTCGCTAGCACAATCCGTCTGGAAGCTAGCGGAGCCTTGTGCGGACATTCTTGGGATACGACATCGACACTGTCGAATTATTTTTCCCACCCTTATAATTGCTCTCCTCCAACACACAATCTTTCAACTTCCTGTAAGTAGTGAATTTCTCCCAGTCCCAGTGCTTTACTGATTGGGCCTTTGCCAGGACACGGAACGATGGCTACTGGACATGGTCAACCCCAGGGACAGGCACCTGCGGCCAAGCTTGGAAGAATGAAAGATTTTTTTTATCCCACCAGACGCGCAGGACTGTAATACCCTCTTCAAGAGCAGAGCTGACTTAAAAAATATGAATATCCACAATCTCCCCGCCGAGTGGGTGGCCTCCGCCTCGGAGCCCACCAACGTCCAATATCCGATGCTACGCTCGTACTCACCTACAATTTCCCGCATAACACCTTTCGGAATAATTGCCATCAGTTCGGGTTTACTACAGAAGTCCTAGAGAGAGCTGCCGAGCTCCTCGCTGCCTCCACCGAGTGGCAACGATACCTTCACCTCCTCGACACTGGCGACTCGATTGATGATATCAAAGTCACCAGTAATAGGTGGCCTGGGTCTTTCTCCACTGTGGCACGTCTGCAGCAGCAGACAATGACCGTCGAAGGGATCCACGATAGGGACCGAACGCAGCTCACAGCCGGAGGAACTAGAACCGGGCGCCGACGTGGCCATTCTAATGCAAGAGGCGTGTGAGGTAGTTGGGTGGGTAATGAACAACTCTACGGAAATAGCCTGCTTCAACGAACAGTAAGTGTTGCAGTACTCTCACGTCCAGAATCCTGTAAGTATATAGGTTCAAAAGGTTTGACTAACTGAACACACTTCCCCTCTAGTTTCATGTTGATTTCCCAGGATCGACATGAGCTTTTCATCACCTTTGCGAAGACATATGGTCCGTACGACACAGGCTTATATAAGGAGATAAATGAATTCGGGTAAATCATCCTTAGAATAATATTAATCGTTAATCTAGTAGCTTAAAGATCTTGCTTGTTTCCTACCTTTACGAAATAAAAATAAAGAGTTGTTATTATATTTTATATATTCCTTTCCTTATTATAGATAGTATAGGGAATACTAGACAAATGAAATTAATAATAAGTAAATATTGATTGCTACTAACTAAAATGCTAGGTGGTCCTATAACAAGCTATTATTAGTTTATAAAGAATGCGTTAGAATTGGACTAGAAACTTATTCCGTAGGCTAGCGATAGACCGAAATATGAAGTAGCTAGGATTTTAGGCAGCGTCACTAATCAAGGAGGAAATTGCGATATCTTGACTGAGTATACCGTAAAGGGGCTAGACGAGATAGGGTAGCGAGTGATCACCGTGGTTGGCGAGAGAACGAGTGGTTAAGAGGGCGGGATCGCACGAGACGACAGTGGCAGGGTTCGGTGATACGGATCAATAGCAGAAAGGTATCATAGACGGAGCGTAATGAAGGACGGGAGGCGGGAAAGTGGAGAGGGCGGGATAAAGCCAAATTCGAGAATTCGAGGTGGCGGAGGACAAGGGGCCTTTATAGAACGACGCACGACGACGCACAGAACCCTATAACGCTAGACCGAAAAGTCCAGCACTAGGCCTAATAACGTAATTTGCGGAAGTATCTTCAACCATCCGATATGGTGTAATCCAGGGGGGCAGCGGAAAGACCACGGTTGGGCGTGGTGTTGTGGGAGATAATCGTGGTGATTCCGTATAGGCGGTTTTATAGATCTAATTAGGACCGAACACCATGATCCACTGCTGAGGTTGTATCAAGCATCGCACTTGTGGATCCCGCCTTGAACTAACACTAAAGTCGCTGTCTATTGGATACTAAGCTCTAGCCCCTCTATATGTCTTGGATGGCTCTTATCAATTCCCCTCAAGTCAAATAGGGATACTGACAAGTTTCCTCGGAGAATGAAGACGCCCCCACGTTGGACCTTTCTCCTTGTGGGTCGTGATGTCGCTTTACGGGCTTTTGCTCTGGCATCCTGCTCTTGTTTTAGCTGGCTCATCTTTCTATCATATGTTCTGGGTCGATTAGAGGCCGATCCTGATGCAATATGGGGGCTGGGCAGTCGAAAAAACCAGGACGAGGCTGTCCTATATTACTAGCTCTTTATGGATCAGAGTGGATGTACGTGGAGACCAGGCATCAAAAAATCAGAAAATCAGTAAATATCTTACTGAAAAGCTCGAGGTGAAAGTCCCGAGGTCGGTTCTAGATATTACCCATGCACTTCCTGCTTAGGTATTTTACCAGCGAGAATGCCAGGAAAGAATGCTTCTCAATTTCATGAACATTTCAACCCTTTGAATTTCCGAGAAACCAGTAGAACCGTTCAATACTAAACTAATCACTAGATTCTAAGAATCTACCCCGGAGACTGTCTAAATACTACCATAGGGTTATACTATATTTACTGTCGATTATCAATATAGCCAGATGTGGACTTTAATATAACAGCCTGGGTAAAACCTTACGACCGCTCTATTTTATAAAATGGAGTACTTTTGATGTATAATACGGTGGACGGGGACGAAGCGGACGCGCTAGCTTTCGTGGGCTTCAAGGCCAAATTTAGGCTGTCGAAGAGGTAATCACCTTGTACTGAACCTATAAAACCTGCTATCAATGAACGACATAAAGTGAACGACTCAGTTGGCGTACTTCAGGCCTTTTCAACATTGACGAAAAAGCCATTTGATTACCGATTATAGTGGAACAGACGATTCACGTTTAGTGCACATATCAATGCTCACGACATAAAACATATAAAACGCTTTTGGGGCCACATCAATGCCCCAGAAAATCAGGGGGAAGTCGTGATTGTAATTGTAGGTACCGAAATCTGCGGTGGCACCTGATGCTGTTCAGGAATATCCTGTTGCCTCTGCTTCATCGAACTCGGCCCTTCCTTATCCCTAGCTTCAGAATTTGTTGGCCCCTGGACAGAAGAATCACTACTATGGTTTGAGAATTGCCGAGAGAAAACCCAGAGGGTGAACCTGGGGACAGGCCGGAAGCAAGCTTTGAAGCCTTTACCAAGGAGCCGGAAGACCTTGACAAATGGACGCAACGCGATGGAAAAACTGCCGACGATAGCATTGAAAACGAAGGCAAAATGGTGATCGGGGATCATGCGTAGAATCATAGCCCACGGCATACAAACCGCAGCACAGATGAGACAAACCGCCCATAAAACCCCATTGAGACGAGTCACGCGAAATGCCTGACCGCCAATGAATACTATCATTATTTGACCACTAATAATGACGGCGTTAATGCCCAAGAACCAATAATTTTGAAACATGCCCTCGAAGACATTGAACCTGTTGTCGAGGCGGCGACAATTAAACTCATTGAAAATTTGCATCCAGACGAATGTGTTGAAAACAACGGTGGAAAGTTGTTTGGTCCGAAGCTCTGGGTCGTTGCTTTCAAGTTGTGGGTTCAAAAGTTGGTCCCCAGCGAAGTAGAGCATAAAGATCACAGTGAGTTTGTAGACTGTTTGTCCAAAGATCATCTTCCACATATTCATGGTGAAGAGTGGGGCACTCTTAGGTACGGGTTTTCGATCTAGGATCTCAGCCGTCGGGCCGTCGGTGGCTCTGGGTTCCATCAAGCGTCAGCAAAATAGCATACCTAGGCACAAGCGGTAGGAAAGGGCTGCTGCTTACAGTGCTAGCGCGGCAAAAGTATCCATTATAAGGTTCACCCAGAGCAGCTGCACAGCATTTAACACGGGATTGTTCGAATCGCTATAGATGGACGACACAAATGTCAGAATGACGGCCGTGATATTAACCGTGATTTGGAACTGAAGGAACTTAGCGACGGCGTCATTTACCGTCCGTCCCCAGGCGATCGCCGTAACGATAGATCGGAAGTTATCGTCTAGGAGGATGATTGAACTAGCCTCTTTGGCTACCTCAGTACCGGTAATACCCATAGAAAAACCGATATCCGCGGTTCGTAAAGCAGGCCCGTCATTTGTGCCGTCGCCCGTCACAGCGACTGTTTCACCAAGGTTCTTAAGCCGCTCTACTAAGATACGCTTATCTTCTGGCGAAGAGCGTGCTAACACCTGTAGGCGGGGAATCACGCGGTCTAATTCCTCATCCGGCAAGTGTCGGAATTCATGACCTTCCATAACTAACCCATCTTCAGTCTTAATACCACAAGACGACGCAATCGCAATAGCAGTTGCAAGATTGTCCCCAGTAACCATCTTGACTTGAACTCCTGCGGAATAACATTTGCGAATCGCCGGAGGAACCTCAGGCCGAAGGGGATCCTGAATGCCGACGACCCCGACCCAGGTCATGTCTTGGAAGACCTCGTCAAAATCGACTAAACACGGCTCATCTTCCAGCTTTTTAGCCCATAATGGAGGCCAGGTCGTAAAGTCCTTGTACACAATTCCAATTGTTCGAAGGGACCCTCTAGCGAATTGGTCAATGGTCTCAAGGATTTTATCTCGGTCGTCTTTTAAGAGAAATTCCGTGTGAAGTCTCTCCTTGGAAGTAGTTATATCTATAATCTGCGTGGAACACGCAGCGATCATAAGCTCGGAAGCCCCTTTAACAAGGAGACGGCATTCTTCACTAGGCAGGCGGTAAACAATACCCATGCATTTCCGCGCCGAATCGAATGGAAAGAGCTGGACGGTCTCGGCGGATGCACGCTCTAGGGTAAGGTCCATACCCAAATAATCATGGGCTAACTGAAGCAACGCAACTTCAGTCTTACTCCCAATAAAGTCTTTTTGGCTATTGATCCCTTCCTCAAAAGCGGTAGAGTTCAAGGCAACGCTCTTAACAATAAGATCTCGTACAGGAGCTGTAATCTGCTGGAAACTCCCTGAGATACTAACCGAGCTAGGTCGAGCTTCGCCCTCTGATAGCCTGCTGAAGCTTTGATCCGAACCCCAGATGCCGGCGACGACGGTCATTTTATTTTGTGTTAAGGTCCCTGTCTTATCCGAGCATATTACCGTGGCATTTCCCATTGTCTCACAGGCCCGTAGAACGCGAACCAGGTTATTCTGCTTGACCATACGAGTCGTAGCAAAGGCTAGAGCAAGTGTGACTGCGAGAGGAAGGCCCTCTAGTGAATGATTAATATATCAACAATAAAGGAATAATTAAAGTGTGTTAATAACTACTTACCTGGGACGGCGACAACAATAACAGTCACAGCCACAATTAAAATATCCACAAAATGCTGGCCCTTAACAGCAGCGCTCTGATCAGGATGATTTGGAAGATCGGCGACAAATTGAAATAACAAGACGAGGAAGAGAATGGCGGCTGCACTATAGTATATTGTTAACACTTCTAGATATTTTATATCTAGGAGGTGAAATCCTTACGCCGATCCTAAGCACCCGATCCAATTAGCAAGATGACCCAATTTCACTTGAAGCGGTGTAGGATCGTTGGAAGTCTGCAGCGATAGTATGAGTCGGCCATATGTGGAAAACGGTCCAACACTAGTAACAAGATAGGTGCCCACGCTTTCGAGAATCTTGCTACCGGAAATCATGAACGGGTCAAGCTTCTTATTTCCGTGGCCTTCAACAATCTGCTGCCAGACTTCATAGCCATTCGTCTTCTTTATATGATCTGACTCGCCAGTCACTGATGACTCGTCGCATTTCATACCATAACCTGAGATCAAAATACCATCAGCGGGTATAGAGTCACCAGGCTCTAGGTGGAGCACGTCGCCCACCATGATATTGTAAACAGATATCATTGTCGACTTGCCTGAGCGAATAGCTTTGACATCGCGGTCATTGTTCTTACACAAGGTTAGAAAAACAATACAATCAGAAATCATACAACACTTACTCGCTTGTTAAGTTTGGCAAACTGTTTCTCTTTTTGCCAGTCATTAGCAGCGGTAACGACGGTGACAATCAGAATCGCCACGCAGATAGCCACCCCCTCCACCCACTCCACGCCTGTGCCGCCATCCACCGATTCGTATATCCCCAAAGACAGTGAAACGATAGCGGCAATCGTCAACAAAATAATGATCTTATCATTATAGGCGATCCAAAACAGCTTCAATAACCCGACTGACTTTCGAGCCGGTAGCTTGTTCTCAGAAAAAGTACGGATGCGGTCCTCGAATTTCAAATGATCGTTGGTATTTACAGGTACTGCTGGATCCGGGTTGGCTTCCAGTCGCGATTTAGCGATATAGGGTGTCTTGTCGTACAGGTGTGACGTCGCCTGCTGAAAATCTACAAAGCCATCCAGTCGGCCCTCGTCGACGGATAGACCTGCATTGAGGTCCGTTCGTAGGCCTTTTTGCAACCCTTGCAAGCCACCGAGTGCAAAGAAGGCTGCGAGGGACTTAGGGTTTTGCATTTTGTTCAACTGTCCAGGCGAGAAGGAGAATCGATTTTCGTTAACATGGAAATCGGCGTCATCGCGAGGATTGGGTACCAGTGCTTCCGACAGCGACACGTCGTCATAATCAAATTTGACAGTGTGATCCGAATATATATCCGACAGAGTTCTGGAGCGGACCATCGTGGCCTCAGTGGCCTCAGTGGATGCGATCGATTGCGAACGCGGACCCAAGGGATCCTCATCAATCGACTGCGAAGGCCGATGCAAGGCTTGAGAGACCAACGGTAGTGCTGCATCTGAATCTTTTCTTGCATTATTTGGCGAGTGAGAAGAAAACGGGCTATTGCTCCGATCAATTGGCCCTGGACATGCTGAAGACGTTGCGGCGGATGAAACCGATAGAGACGACCGCTGGGAGTGCGATGTTACTAGAAAAGTGTTTCCCGATCCACTTTTGGGCCTGGTAACATTTTCATCAAAAGGATTTGTCACCAGCAATGAGACCGGGGTTGAGGGGTGCTGATCCAAATCAATACGAGAAGAAGCAGCCATATGCGCGTTATGCATGGACTTGTTTCGTCAGTAAGTTGATCATTGGGAATGATTCATCTTTCATGAGATGGAACTGTTTCAGAGGTCAGGGCATTGGCTAATTATGCTTTTCCCAAAAGGGGGCTGTGTAGTGGTGCCCAGAAAGCTTTGAGGAATGGGAAGGTGGTCATCCATGGGCAACCGTGCAAGGGTTCGCAGGCAAGCAAGGATGCCAAGAAATACTAGAGCCATTTTTCCAAGAAAATATTGAATGACAAGATGGCGCATGTGCTGAGTGGAATGCTGAACATGAGAAACTCAAGAACTCTATCCAGGATATTTCCCTCGCATTTACCGGACACGATGCCAACCTAGATGTGATCGGGTTTGGGCTTACCACCGTATTTATGGGTGGCGAAGAACTTCGACTGCGCCTCTATCTAGAGCCCCAATTACGCAATCTCGAGACGCCCGATACACTTTATATCGTTATAGGCTAAGGGGACTGCAATTATGCACTTTATGTTCTCCCAAGAAATGGGAGGTGAGTCCGATGTCTCAATTGCGTCATAGGTTCTGGGCTCTAGTTCATGCGACGCAGGTGCTGGAGAAAGTGAAGGCGTCATGAACCACCAATAAATTTGCCATATCATTTTCTATCCGCGGTAGTGACGTTCAGTACAACGTACATTGTAACGGCACATTCAGCCTAATTATTTTCTACTCTCGTCTACCTAGGAGGTTCAGTGCGGCGTTCGCTCCGGCCTGAAGGATACTTACCTAGGCTTTCCCCTGGGCGGCTAGTATCGAGAAGGTACCGCTCAGGTGAGAAATGGCTGAGCGCTAGCTCAGCGTCGCGCGACCTAAATTAATGAAGGTCAGTCTATGGGTATGAACCGACCGCAAATCAAACGATAGAGTGATCTAAGATATTGTTTCATAATCCTTGGAGATCAGCGTGTTATCTCTGACTCTCGGTCTCTGGGTATCTGCATCCAAGTTCTCCACTCTACATATCGCATAAATTGTTTCTCGTAATATGCAGGCCATGAATAAAACAACATACAGGATTGAGAGATAGTGCATATTTAATTAGTAGTAGCAGCATGATTAGGCTGGTCGGGTACAGGGCGGTTATGCAGCCAGGATCACAAAAGTGGTTCAAACAGGTACCTGGGCGTTTAAAATATTCCTTAATACAAACAAAATTTGCTTATATTGCCATAGTTTCCAATACCTGACACTTAACATCCGATATGGTGTGAATGGGTGACGCAATGAGAACATCACGGTTCGACGTACACTTTAGAGCAAGAAACCGTGCTGCTTCCACGCTGATCTTTCAAAAATAAACTCGAACCCCTTTTGCTACTAGGACTGCGTGATCCCTTGCTCTAGGAAGATAGTAAATTGAGCATGCCTTCCTTCTTGAACGTGCTTAGGTTTCTCACGAGGCAGAAACATCCTATGTTCCAATTTTAGATGCAGTACGCTTCGCCGCTAATTAAAGATATCTCTACCAATGGTTCCAGGGCTAACCCGGACGCGGGCATACCTAGAACAAGTGCGTCGTCGGTGTCTGCATGTACCAAGCTCCTTTCTCCGACCATATAGTATCCTGTATAATGTTGCGCATCGATCTCTACCTAACCAGTTTAAGTATGCTATGTTACCTGCCAATTCTTTCAAACAAAAGAAGAGGTTAGAAAAAGGTGGTGGCGGAGCTGCGGAGCTTCATGATCCGGATCAATAGGAAAAATGGCTTAGCTGCAACGACCAGGGTGAAGGAGCGAAGAGAAGAAAACATCGAGGCTTTTTGGAGCAGAGGAGAGGAAAGAGACGATCAATGTATTAACATGCCGTATTGTGAAGGGTCATATTGTCAAAAGTCTCACTGAATCTCAACAAGATCCGATATGGTGTAGTGGCTAACATCGCCGTCTCTCACACGGCAGCCGGGGGTTCGAGCCGGGGGTTCGATTCCCCCTATCGGAGCGATTCCCCCTATCGGAGTTTTCTTTTTTGGTGTTTAACTTATTTGGCTCGTGGATGTTCAATTTTTGTTCAGACATATATATATACAAGAGTAGTGGGCCGCATGAGCGGCCCTGTGATGTCTTCTTGGGGGTGTTTTTACGTGGTTTTATGGGTCTTTTTATGAGTGTTTTTATACGTATTTGAGTCTTTCTTTCTAAATGTCTTTTTAGATATGTTGTCTCTCCCAGATAGATGGCAGAAAAGGGCGGGAAAAGCATACTCTGTGGCAAGAGACTTTTCTATGTATAACTTCTGATCTATTTTTATAGACGTAGCAAAGTCGTCTTCATAATTAAACCCTTTTTCTCCCGTCCCGATAAGGCTCGAGCAGGATGGGAACATATCTAAAAAGGAAAACCCCTAAAAAAGACCACCAAAAACATATGACAAGGCCGCATGGCCGACTATTCTTGTTTATATCAGTACAAGAAATCCAGCAACTTAGTGAAACAAGCATATTATATTCGACGGGTTTATTTTGCAAACCTGGGAGGACCTTGGAAAATAGGGCCAACCTTGGGAGAGCAGAGAATCATCACCTGACCTTATCATATCTAATCGGATCTTTTTTTTTTTTCTTCAAAAAAAAAGAAGTTCAAGGTCCATAACATAGTATTAAGAGATCTCAATTGCGATACAGTACATTGATCGCAGAGAGGCTCAAAGGAAGACAAATTTTCCCTTTCCATCATTACCATCCAACCCAAACTTGCCCACTCCATCAGCAAGTACCCTTTTCTCCACCAACACCGCGGGGTACCTATCAGTCTTCCCCGAAAAGAGAAAAAAATCGCAAAGCCCACCTCAAGTCCAACACCCATATAAACCCATCCAAAATGGCAACAACAACACCCCAACCGGCCACAGATGCCGCCTCTCACCTCGATCTCGCCATCACCCTCACAATCAACAATTGGCCAGCCCTCTCACTAGCCGTGCAGTCAAACTGGGGCGGCCCCAACTCAAGCGAAAAGCGGGACTGGCTTTGCGGCGCGATCTCCGAAATGATGGCCGATCGACCCGAGACCGATGCCGAGGACCTGGAGGAAGTCCTCGTACAAGTGATGAACGACGAGTTCGACGTGGCGGTGGACGATGAGAGTGCCGCGGACGTTGCGGATATGATCATGGAGTTGAAGACGCAGACGGATCGCGGCGAGTTCGGTACTATCCAGCAGATGTTGGAGAATTTCCAGAAGAAGAGCCAAAATCGCTCTGCTGCGAATCAGTTCCAGAGGGTTGAGGCTGCCGATGAGGATCAGGAGACGGATGATGAGAGTGATGAAGGGGATGTTGAGATGGGTGAAGCGCCTACTTTGGTGCGGGCTCCTAGGGAGCGGGCTGAGCCTGAGATTGATGATGATGGATTTACGAAGGTTGTTGGAAAGAAGAGGTAGATTTGGACACTTGTTGAATATATTTTGTTTTGTTTCCATTTTGCCTTGGTGGCAGCAGGAAACTCCTCGGATAGATATCCTTTTTTCTAGTTACATAGATGCATTTATTACCAATGGTTGATTGTTCATCAGATCCGGCGTGCGTGGGATACCCTCCTATGTGGCTGGAGATAACCCAAGAACCCATACACGGCTCAACCGCTTGGATTCAGAGATGGAGCAAAGTCTATGAAAGAAAGAATGTGGAAAAAGAAATGTTCATCATCGTCAGTTGTGGACTGTCTGTGGTATCATTACGCGACCTCTGCCCACCCGTACCGCCCTATTCAGAGTTTCTCGCAAGCACATCACTAATTTTTTGTGGTTCGTTGCACTTTTGAGAACATGGATATTTAGGCATCCTTGGCAAAAGCACTTCACTGGGCCTCGGTCTCGGAAGTGATGAGCTTGGTGATCATACCAATAGCAATGGTATGACCCTACAATCGAAATGTTAGCGGAGAAATAATATTAGAAAGAGTGTAAAAAGACATACCTGGTCACGAAGGGTGAAACGACCCAATTGGTTGTATTCATCGTAAGTCTCGACACAAACCGCACCGGCGGTGCTGGTAACCTCGAGACGAGCAATGATGGTCTGACCCTTGCTGGCGAACTGGGGAGGGCGCTTGCTCTTGCGGCCGGTGCCGGGCTCGAGCTTGTGAAGGAGAGAGGCGAAAGTAACCTCCTCAACAGCGGAGTGGACGTGCAGGACACAGTTGAAACCGGCAGTCAGAATGCTCTTCAGATCCAAGATACGAATCTTGGCCTCGAAAGCAGACACACAGTGAACGGGGCGCTTAGGTGAGCAGAGCACGAAACCAGGGAAGAAATCTTCTTCTTCAATACCACGGAGACGCAGGCGAATCTGGTCACCAACCTTGGCGGTCGGAATCTCTTCTTCTGTTTCACCGTACATAGCAGAAATCTGAACCTCCTCGCGGTTGGGCATCATGAGATAAGTACCACTCTTCTTGATGATACCGGACTCAATGCGACCCTCTGCCATGGTACCCATGTCACGGTACTTGGCGCTGATCGGCATCATGAACGGCGCGTTGACCTTACGCTCGGGGAGCTCAAACGCAGTCAAGAATTCGAGCAGTGATGGACCGTCGTACCAATCGCACACATCCTTGGGAATGCGGTCTTTGATACCGATAGTGCGCTGGGCAGAGATAGGCATGCAGAAGATATCAGACTTCTTGTAGCCCAGGGCTTCCAGGAATTTGGTGACCTTAATGGTGCATTCATCGAATCGGGCCTTGCTCCATTCGACAGTAGGATCATCCATCTTATTCACCGCCAAAATTAGTTTAGAAACACCGGTGTTGCGAGCGAGTAAAGCGTGCTCGCGGGTCTGGCCACCTTTCTCGAATCCAGTCTCGTATTCGCCCTTACGAGCGGAGATAACCAAACAACCGAGATCGGCCTGAGAGGCACCACCAATCATGTGAGGAACATAGGACTTGTGACCAGGAGCATCCAGGATGGAGAATTGACGCTCGATATCACCCTCCGGGTGCGGGATAGTGACCTTGAAGAAGGCACGACCAACCTCGACTGTCTTACCCTTGGAACGTTCCTCCTGAGTCAAATCAAGAGCCCACGACAGGTACCAGGTCTCTCGACCGGCTTCCTTGGCCTCCTTCTTGTATTTGTCCAGTGTGCGCTCATCGACCATGCCGGTAGCATGCAGGAGGGAACCTCCCAGGGTGGACTTGCCAGCATCGACGTGACCGATGAAGACGACGTTAACGTGCTCTCTGCGCTCACCGTAAATTTCCTTTAGGGTTGCGTCATCAACATCAGCTTGCTGTGACTTTGCGACGGCATTAGCCTCGCGAGCTTGCTTGGCAGTCTCGCCGCGGGCTGGGCTGGAACGTCCAGGGCTAGAGCGGCCAGAAGATGGCGTGGGAGAACCCTTGCCAGCGGCAGCGGCCTTGTCTGACTTGTCAAGGCTCTTAGTAGCCGCCACCTTGGAGCCTGCCTCGGCAGCCGCGGAGCCCTTGGTATCACCATTGGCCTCCTTGGGGGTGGTGTCAGCAGGCTTGGGTGCTGGGGTGGGAGTGCCGATCGAAAGGACCTTGGTCTTGGGAGCAGCGCTGGAAGAGGTGGCGCCGATAGAGAGAACCTTGGCCTTGGGGGCGGCGGCATTCGCGGCGGGCTTGGGAGCGGACTGAGCGGGTGCTGCAGGCTGCTGTTGTGCTGCTACAGGCGCATTCTGGCGAGGCTGCTGGTTATAGGCACCATATTGCTGCTGTTGCTGTCCATTGTTGTACTGGTTGAAGCCACCGGGCTGCTGGGCATAGGCGTTGTACTGGCCATAGGCTTGCTGCTGTTGCTGGTAGCCACCGTAGGCCTGTTGTTGGCCGTACTGAGGGTATCCCTGTTGGGGGTAGCCAGCATACTGTTGGTACTGCTGTCCGGGAATGAAGGAAGAGGCTCCAGGTGTGAAAGAGGCGGCGCCAGGTGTGAAAGAGGGTGCCTGAGCCTGAGGGCGAGATTGTGCGTTCAGGTTAACGCCCTCAGCCTGTCGGGAAAGCTCATCCTCCCAGGATTCGGGTGTTTGGTTTGACATCGTGAAATAAGATCTAAGGTCGAATTAACACGAAAATACGAAACCAAGACGGATTTGGACGAATACAAGTTGGGTCAATAAGAGGGGCCCCAGTGCCTTTTGATTTTGCACAGGTGAATGACTAAGACCCCGCGATATTTTTTTCCACGTGATATTCTATATTGGATGGGTTTCTTCTGTTTGAGTGTGACAAGGTGAGTAAATGTTTGTTGGAGAAACATTCTCTTTGCTTATGCTTATGACTTTTTCAATTCTCTGACCTCACTACATTGTCGCTTTCCAAAGTTAAAGGCGCAAGTGTTGGGAGTTGGGCTCATCTTCTTTGAGCTTTCATTCTCTTATCGATAAGCACCCCTCCATGCCGGTGGTTTATTGCTCAGGGGCCTTTTATATCGCCTGTCATACGATCTACACTACGAATCTTAAAGGCCATTGGCCTTTAACTTGACGCAAGATGGATACTTTCTTAACTGGGGTGTGTCTCGTATATTATGGATCATAGGGCAAGCAGCTAATTCGTGTATTGCATACAGCTCACCCGGCAGGCCATGAATTATGCCATTCGGTATGATTAATAATGACTGAGGAACGACACCATTCAATGCTAAAAGTGGTCACGTAGGTCGGGAATTGCGATAACTGCCAGTTATGCAATGCGCCAGTCGTCACGCTTGCTCAGAGTAAGTCTTTTCGGCTGCAGGAATCAGTCAGTGCTGATCCATTCCCCCAGAATGTCAAGAGCGAGGACCGAGATGAGCTAGTCTCGTTGCAGCAACGCCTGGAAAGCAAGATCCAAGTTATCGCCCCAGCTATTGACATGATTGAGTTGATGTGAGTCTCCCGACACTGGGTTGGATTGCCAGAAAGCTCATAATTGTTTTCTAGTGCTGCTCGAGGAAATACGTCATTGGAATCTGCTGTCGCCCTCACAAAGTCTCTGAGATGGGACATTCAAGCCCTAGGACAGCGGCTGGGAAGAGCCGCGGCATCTGAAGAATTGAGACGCAAAGGGGCAAGATCGTCCAAAGATCAAACGAACAGCGAGAAAGAAATCAAGCTTATTATCAGAGATATCAAGAAGCTGTTGGCTCGGATTGAAGACGCAGTGCCACTGATGAATCTGGCTATCACCACCTCTGGGGCCAAGTTATCTACCAACTTGCCCGCAACGGTGTCGCCATCCCGACTACTCCAAGCAAGCACATTTCTTACAGCAGGGGATACACAATATTCAATGTCCCCATCTCAAGCAGTCCAAGTAGGACCGACTTTTACCTTATCGATGTACATGCTATTTGCCAGCCACTTGCGACCCCATGATGAAGAATCTGTTCGCGAGGCCACATGGAAGGAAGTCATGCACAAAGCACGTTTGAAGCTGCGCCGCGTTCCAATAGCTTCATTGCAGTCTCCAGACCAACACTCACGAACAAAACTTCCGGGGCCAGCCGGGTCCGATGAATACGCTTATCAAGTCCTGATCATCGAAGACCTAGATGATGGCCGAGTCCACACAATCGACGAGAATGACCCGCAACCCCAAAACTATGAAGGCGTTTCCACTGCAGGAATCCGGGAAATTCTTCCTATTCATCAAATTTCAAAAATCTTCTACGCAGATACCGGGAGGATCCTCAACATCAGCACAGAGGGCGAAACAAACAACCCAGTGCTACTATTGAAACGGGACCTAAATGCTCTCCCGCCACGGCGCATGATGGAACGCGACGAGATGGGGGAGGACTTTGCTCAACCAGAATCCGAGGAGGAACCAGAGGACGAGGAGCAAGCTCAACTCGACGCACAGCTGAACGGAGGCGACAATCCGGAAACCAGCAGCTTCAATTATCTACATGAAGACTCCATCCCCGAAGAATGGCGTCTACCTCCCGGACTGGACCCAGAATGGATCGCATTTGAAGTTTACAACGAAGACGAAACCTCCGATACCGAGTCCGAAGCCGAAAATCCCGAATCATCTACAGATGAACCCTCAATTGACCCAAATATGATGGCCAAGCTATCGCTTAATGAGAAGGGACATCCATCTCACTCCCCATCTCCCTTGAATCAATCATTCTCATCCGCCGCTGCAACAACAACAGTCTCCAACCCCCACTTCGAAAACATCCGCACCTCCCTCTCCCTCCTCGAAACCCTCCTCCGCCTAACATCCCTCCAGCAATTCCAACAACAATCCCACCTCTCCATCAGTGACGAGCTCCTCAACTTCTTCCTGGAAGAATCCTCCACAACCGGTGCTGGCGGCGACGAACAGCACCGCCAGCGGCTACGCTCCGAGGCCCGTCGTCGCGTTGGCTGGGATCCTTACAATGAAAGCCCCGTCAAACACCGCGGCGAGGATTACCAGTACGGCTGGGAGCCCGGTAGTGGTTCCCACCAATATGGCGGCGATCCTTACTCGCCCAGTGGGCGGTCGCAGGGCTTCCATCTTCGTTCCAGGGAAAGTACACCGGAGACCCCGGTGCGTAAAGGCTCGTCGAATGTCCGCCCAAGCGTTCAGCGTGGTATGAGGCCTGCGTATGCTGAATCGCCCCTTTCGAAAAAGATGGGGAGGTCTATGGATGATGGAGATGTAGGATCTGGCACGACAGATTGAATGGGAAATGGCTGGGAAATTCGTGGACTATGATGCCTTGTACATGTATTATGATCATGATTATGAGATAGCGAGTGCATTACGAGATTGATTTTTTCATCCCACCCTTCGGGCAAATCCTCTACTGGATGTCCAATTGTTCGGCGAATGCCATCATCTATAGTGGCCGTCAATGTCGGCTGATGGTCCACTTAGGAGCTTAGATAGTCAGACCCCCATGATGAGATGAGATGAGATGCTATGTATCTAGATAGAAGGAATGACGTGTATTCAGATATCAACCGCATAGACAGATAAAATCGCTCGCTGAAAGCAAGTTGCAGAAAACAGAGCTGGGAATAAAAGGAGAGGAACAAAACGACCGAAAACGCCAAAAAAAAATAAAAGACCCGACATTCCTAAACTCCAACCAAAGCAGATTCAGGAGCAATTGGCCGTGTTTTAAGCTGGCGCACGCAGTAGCAAGACCACGCTTTCGGGGGTATATGGTATAGACAAGCGCCCTCGGGACCAACTTAGATCATATTGCTGATGCGTCCTTGAAAAGAGATAGGGAATTACTCCCAATCTTCGTCGCTCTCATCCGCCTTCGCAGTGGAAGCAGCCTTTTCCTTGGGACTACCAGGTGTGCGGCTAGCAGCGCCGCTCACAACATCGTAGCTGGATTCGCTATCGGCTTGGGAGTGCTGGTCGTTTGAACGGCGAGGCTCGGCTTTCTCGGTTTCTTTAGTGGGAGCAAGGGTCTGGGCACCGGAGCGGACATGTGGGGTAGAGGGAGACTGAGACTCAGAGTCAGAGTCGTCGTCCCAGCCGACTTCTTCTTCGTCTTCGGCATTGGCACCTGTAAAGTAGAAGTGGTTAGCACTGGAAACAAAAATCACACGATTAATAGACTCAACATACCCTTCAGAAGTTCCTTGCGCTTCTTCTCCTCAGTCTCCACGACGAGACGCAGGAAGTAGTAACGAGTCCAGAATTCCGCGTATTCGACCTGCTCGGGCACGAGCTTCTCCATGGCCGAACGGAGCTCGGGGTATTTCTCCAAATCGGCAGCGATCTCATCCGTCTTGACTTCGACATTGAACTCCTTCTTGAACGAAGGCCACTCGTCGCTGACCGGGTCCTTGCTGAAACTTTCTAGGTTTGAATGAATAACGTGCAGCTGTGCCTCGAACCGTGTAGCATGAATGACCCGCTTCCCCTCTGCATCCTTGCTCTCGAAAAGAAGCTTGCCGGACTCATCGGTATCGGGGGGCAAAATGCTAACGGCCTCACGCAGCTTCTGGCCGATGTTCAGTCCGAAGCGCAGGATCGCTTCATCAGCTGCTTCCTCTGCCTTCTCGATCTCCTTCAGTCGCCGAGCGGCTTCCGCCTTCAACCGCGTAATAAAGCTTTCTCCACTGGCGCCAGCGCCTTCTCCTTCTCCTTTGTCGGCAGATTCTCCTCCTTCTGCGGCAGCCTTGGGTGTGGCGGTCTCGTCACTTTGTCCCTCGCCACTGCCTGTCAAGGCAGCTGTGCTGAGAGACAGCCCCTTTGTCCGGTCGGCGAGTGTTTCCTTGAGATCTGAAAATCCTTTCACGGCTTCCTCGCTGGCAGCTGCATACTCCTGGCGAGCACCTTCGTAGTAGGTTTCTCCCTGTTTGCGTACATTGTCCCATAGTCCTCCAATTCGGGAGCCCCACGGACTGGCGGAGAATGCGCGGAAGGTCTCTTGTAGCTCATCGTTGAGGTTGGCGTTAGACTCCTGGGGCTTGGAGTCGGAGGGAGCTCCCTCCTTGTTGGAAAATGCCTCCTCCTGGATGTGATCGTAGGCGAAATCCATGATTGGTAAGTTGCAGGAGGGAAAAGAGGGTCAAAGATTTGGAAGCACAAGGTTGCAGGATCTCCGCGTTCGTCCATGGGCCGACCGCCCCGCTTGCGACGATCCTCAAAAACTACTACTAACGACATCATATAAACACGTTGGTCAATAAATTCAAGGTAAAATGTATAGTAAAATGTATATAATAATTATATTGAACAATATTTAACAAATTCGTAAATTCATAAATTCCATTGAATAATCTCGGAAACAATGTCACCCTTCAGGTAAGCTGTAAGGCTCTCCTACACTATCCTGACTTCCCATCCAAAAATTCGGGAGGGGAATGCTCTCCATGACGCTCGATGTAAGAAGCTGACTCCGAGAGATAATCCGGCCCTGCCATTGAGGATCTCGGTCCACCGCTTGCGAGGACTCAACTTGGACCACTGAGCCGGGAACACGAGGTCGTTGGAACGAAGTATCACCCGACTCGATTCCACGTTCTCGTTCGCGGATGGGCGACGACTCAGGAACCATTTCAGTAGACTCTTTGTCACCTTCCTGGCTCTGTGTCTGTGTCTGAGAGAATGGCCCCGGTGCCTGTTTTCGAAGAGATGGCTTCCATGCCTCCAAATTTGCGTACTGGCTACTGTCTCCGTGAGGGAAAAGCTCAGACATTTTCTGTGTATTCAGCGTTGGGATTGGCTCGTGCGGGAACTGTGTAGCTGCGTGCATTCTTTGATAGCAAATTGAAGCATCAGACATTGGAGCTTCGGATGGAGGAGCATCATCCAATCCAGGGCTCGATTGCACAGCTGGTAGAGGAAGTTCTTGGGAATCATCCTTGGGTGACTCTGGGCTGTGTTGGGTCGCCTGTGAGCCGTCCTGTGGACCAAATCCTCGGTGTGTTTTCTTTGGAGATGGTGTCACGGAACGGCCATTGAGGTCTTCCTCAAAGTCTCCGTATTCTGAGTCCGCATCCGTTTCGTATATCACTGTCCTCTCCCTCTTGGTCGGTTCATTTCTCGGGTTCCCAGTTGCTTCAATGGCGAATTCCTGGGAGGTTGACTCCGTCGGAGGAGCAGATGAGGGGAAATCCTCAGTAGTAGTTAAATCAGGATGGACCAAATTGTTATAGAGACTTGGAGAATCGAGTGTTGTTGGCCGTGGTAAAGATTCGCCTGCAGGGTCTTGTGAATCCTCGACCACTCGCCGAATCTCCGGGGGTTCTTCTTTGATAGGTTTCATGAGATTATCCGTGGGGTTTAACGGGTTCCGTTTCGAAGGAGAGCGAGTAGCACTGCGAAATTGAGATGAGGTTATAATAGCGAGACCGGGGCTTTCGGGCGTCTGTGAAGAAGGTATCTCGCGTGTCCGAAGCTTCCGCGGCGTGACAGGAGCTGTAGATGCCCGCTCTCCCTCACCTCCGCTTCCAGGATTTGATTCTGGTGCATCTTTTTGTTGAGATATAGGTTCCCCCGTTGAAAGGTCCAGCTCTTCTTCAAAGGCCCTGCGCTTTCGTTTGGCGGAGGTCGGACGCTTCGTAGGTTGTAATTGCTTCTGTTTAGGCGTATTTTCTGTCTGTTCATCTTTTATGTCCTTCTTCTGCGGTGTCGGCTGGATGTAGCTCATGTTCACGTCGTCGTCATCATCATCGATGGTAATGTAACGTCGTACAAAGTCCATCTGAGTTAAAGTCTTGTCCCGCTTTCCCGTTGACTTCTCCAAAGATTTTCGGCCGCCCCTGGGGCGGACACTTGCCCTTGGTGTCTCGCTCTTTCGTGGTCCATGACTTCGACTTGCATCTCGGTTGACGATTCCAGAGCTCCTCCGCTTCTGCGAGCGTTCATCCGAATCGCGTTCTCGTTCACTCATCTTAAATTTCGAGATACGAGCTGACCGAACTGGTGGAGCGGGGAGATAGTCTGAATCCTTGTGCGACCCATCGTCTACATTTGGCCGCTGAGTTGTGTCTTGGGTATCGTCGCGACGCTTGTGGTCGTCAATGTAGCCAAGCTGGTCATCATTCGAAGGTGTGGGTTGTGTCACAAAGTCAATTTGCGTGAGAGTTGATTGAACTCGTGGCAGCGATGTTCGCTTACGGGTGCTTGCCGATGTCGATGACTGCGGTGATCGGTTCCGTGCGGTGATGCTTTTCGTGGCAGTTGTTGGAAGACCTGGTGGGCTAGGCCTTCTCGGGGTGAGGGACTGATTTCGAGGAGTCTCTGGCGGGTTACGAGATTCATGCGATTGTTTCATTGCAACAGCAATGTTTCAAGACTTAAACATCAGACTGGAGCCTACAGGTAAAAGATATGACGTTAAGGGAGATCGATGCCTGAGGCGGTTCGCGTCAACGCGTCGCTAATATCGACCTGGTCCGTGCGCTATACTTTCGACCTGCATGCATTCACAATGCAATAATGACACTGTAAAATGGCACAATGCAATTATTCCAATCTGGACTGGTCGAACGGGAAGAAGCAGAAAAAAATAAAAGAGCAAAAAAAGAAATCTCAGGTTTGGTTTTTAGGAATAGCCGAACGCGGGGGTCGAACCCGCAGCCTTAAGATTAAGAGTCTTACGCTCTACCGATTGAGCTAGCCCGGCCGGGCTGTTGAAAGAGGCTGCAATATAATGCTACATAAGCCAGATCAAAGGGGGGAACTACACAAAACAAGTTCCAGATGCAGTCCTCGGTATAGAGTAGCAGTTTTGATCTTTTTATTTAAACAATTTATGTTCGATTTATGTTCAATGTACATAGATAACATACAACAGGTCTGGTTGTCAAAAACTAGTCCTCATCAGACATTAACCATTCAGGGATTGCATCCTCATCGTCAGGGTCCTCAGAAAGCAAAGATCCCTTCTCGATCTCGCTGTCAGAATCATATTTAGGCACGGGTGACGGTGGCCGGGAGATAGTAACCACACTTGCAGACTTGGAGCCACCATTTGCGGACGAATCTATGGCGATAGGAGCTTTGTCAGATGATCCTGCGAGGACTTGGGGTACGGATGTCGGGTTTGAGCCGTGGTTGGGGACAACCACCAGTGAGTAGCGAGGTGTTTTTGATGCCTTGTTCCTGGCAATACTCTCAGGTATCGACATCGAGTTTATGGCCAAAGGCGCAGGCTTTGGAGGTTCCACCGGGTCTGGGGATGGATCATCATCGCCATCGGGTAGATATCCCCCTCCAAGAGTGTAATCCTCCTCATCCAATGACGGTTCCGTTTCTCTTTCTGTGTAGTCTTCGGGAAATCCCTGATCATGTACCATTCTGCCCTTTCCCAGAACTTTTGGAGGCGGGCTATTGGCTGAC
Organism: Penicillium fuscoglaucum FM041; assembly: GCA_000576735.1. NCBI lineage: Eukaryota > Fungi > Ascomycota > Eurotiomycetes > Eurotiales > Aspergillaceae > Penicillium > Penicillium fuscoglaucum. Next base: position 357,882 of record HG814197.1, read on the forward strand.
TGGTCTGGTTCGGGAAAGAAACCACCACCAGCATCTTCAACATCCATTTCGTCTTCGATATCTTCAGGCTGTTGTTCCTCGTCATCGCCAGCATATTCCTTCACTCTTTCTGCAATCCTAAGCTTCATCAAAAAGAGCCGCCAGAACCGCAGAGCCTCCGCGGTTCTTGCCTCCAGTGCAGCATACCGCCTCTCATCTTCGAGACCCCTCATAACTTCCTCAAGCGCCTCCTGGTACTCGATGGCAATAACAATTCCCCCAAGTACAGCGGTACCACGACGACCTCTAAATTCAAACCCGGTGACTGCGTCAGCATAGTCAATGCCAAGGATTCGAGCAGCTCGAACTGCCTCCGGCCGCTTGATGTGAACTCCGCCAGGCGGCACCATGCTAGGAACATAAACATCGAGATTTCCATATGTGTTCTTCGGAATTCTTCCCTGAACCACCGGTGGTGGGACGTAGATTTCTGTTTGGAACTCGGCGTATAGTGTGGTCTCTTGGGGCTCATTTTCATCTTCATCATCACTGAAGCCTCCGCCCTTATTTCGACTTGCAGCAACACGCTTGAGAGGCTGCTCGCCAACTCTAACGTCCCGCCCAAGGCGATACCATTTATCGGAGCTTCGCACAATATGCAGGTCAGATCGACGATAAACGGGTTCTGACGTGTCACTCCGCGCTGTGCTTTTTCCCAACCCCACGTGTCCAATGATTCGTTTGGGGTGGATCACTTCATTGCGACGAACGTGTCGCTCAAGCGCATAGACGGGATGATCCTTGAAGTCCTGGATATTGCGTGGCATGGGCTCAGCTGCTGATTTCGATGTTAGTTCACTAATCTCTGCCTCATCCCGATCCTCGAAGAAGGGTTTTTCATAGGCCTTTAGTGCCTTATCCCACCACTTCTCGCCATTCCGTGTGACTTCCACACGGAGTTTCCGTGTCTTGGCATTAAATGCTTTTACATAGCGACGAGTGACGTCTCTTGCGGAGGCGTCATCCTCGAAAGCAATCACATAATTCATCAAGTTTAACGAATCGCTCGCAGGTGGTTCAAATTTCGAGGGTTTAGCAAGGGATTTCGTTACGACGGGGTCAATTGGAACCCATTTCTGTGCAGCTTCGTTGAAGGCTTCCACCCAAAATACCGGAAATGACGAGTCTCGCGGTGTCGGAATCGGAGCTGTGGGTGTTAGTTGGGCATAGACTGACAATCGCTGGAAGTCACATACCTGAATAGAATTTTGGTTGAGGGGGACGTGAGGGGTTGAATTTAGGCTGTCCAATCCGCCGAGGTCTTGAAGCTGCAGGTGATTTTTCGCTCTGGCTGCGTTCATCTGTTGAGGATCCAGGATCGTCTGAAGATATCACAACATATTGATGCTTTGGTTTAGACGGCGTCATGTCTTTCACGGTGCCAGAAAATGGCAGCGGTTGCAATGAGCATACAAGTCTCGCCTCTACGGCTACAGACCGCAATAGGGCACAGAATAGCTGAGCCCCGAAGTCCCGGGAACCTTGCATTGTCTTCGCTTGGGTTCTAAAATCCCCTTTGGATAAAAAGACTTCAGCATTCGACATGATTGATTCCTGTATATTCGTGTCAGTGAATGATTGTTGATGGAAAAACTTGTGAAGTATACCAGTTTCTGTTTCAATTGTGATTCATCTTCCGCCCAGTGAGCCCGTTTCATTCCTGGTTTAGTAACCTGAAATCTGCGTGTGAAGGCATCTGCAGCCTGGTTGAGACCATCCATAAACGTGGTGGATCTGCTATAGTGCGGTTTGTCCTCATCTGGATGCAGAAGAGCGATTACTTTCCTAGACAGTGTCTTCTTCAAGAATTCCTACGATCCTGTTAGGCCCCTGATCGATATGTCCAAGCAGGCCAGCACTCACCTGTAATCCCTCGTCATTGCACCACATGTTGCGCAACTGAACGTGGCCAAGAAGGCAAAGAATATGACATTTATGCACATCTAACCTAGCTTTTCTTTCGGCTCCAGTTAAAGGCTTCCTTCTTTGGATTGATTTTTTCTGCTTCTCGGGTTCTTGCTCTAGTGTGATCTGGAGCATCTCGTCGTCACCTTGAGATGCGAGGTGTCTATTCAACAAAGACTGGGGTGGTTGTTGCAATTCAACATCTTCCCAGTCAACGTCTGATTCTTCTGATGTCGATGAATCGTAAACAGTTTGCACTGGTTGGGTGCTATGTTCGTTTGCTTCTGCATCCCGATGTGTTTGTCCCGAGGCCTCTAATCCCACGGGGATAGCTTTCATATCCCCAGCCTTGCGTCTCTTGATTGGTCTGTCTGAAGCAAATTGCCCTGGATCTCTGGCTTCAGCCTCCTCCAGCAGTTCTTGATAGGCATCTGGGGCATGATCATCTGTCTGTCTCTGACGTTTGGGTTGACGGGCGGGCGTCGCCCGGCTCCTTGCGGAACGGGTCGGTGTTTGGCGCACCATTGCAAGCTAAATTGTTAAAATGCAGAATCATATGGTAGATTTCCAGGCTTCTTGTCTCATGAGGCTCTACGCGTAGCGCGTCAGGGCTCAAGGTGGCGTTTTAGTACCCCGCCCTGCTCGGAAATTCAATGAGAGAAAACATCAAAAAAGAGGAAATGCAAGATGGTCACTATTACTTCGAAATGATATTTGCAGAGTAGAGATATGTCCTCGCCAAAGCTTTGTTGACGCGCTGCACTTCGGGTGCTTCCAGATCATAAGGTGCGTCATGTCGGATTTTGATTTATCCGACCGATATCAATATAACCCGATTAGGCAGTACAACTTGAAGCTGTCTGCGTTTTGTCCTATATCAACCGATTTAAATGATTTATTCGTTACTATCCTCATTTTTCTGACTGTTGGGCGAAGCTTGTATGGTTGATAGATATCCCACTTAGGTTATGTGTTAGATAACAAAAAGCACGCGAGAATACTGATATATATATCCACTTGAGGACCCCCCCCCCCATTTCAAAACCAAACCCTACAACTAGACAAGCCAGACTTAACATCTTGCCCAAAGAAGATGATAATTTAACTAGGATATCAGTTGAAGAGATGTATGTAGTTGGATTGGACAGTGAGTCCTAACCGACTAACTAGCATACATAGATACAATTGAACGACAACATGACTTCACGAGCTGCCTGATAACACGTCATCTTCCAAAAGGATTTGCACATGCCGAGCAGGTAAAAATCGGTAGGTATCTGGGACACCAAGCAAAGGCGATATGCATACGGAGTACTCCGTATACGGAGTCCAATTAATATTCATGGTATATATTGCGTCTAAAGCACATCCCAGCCATTATTATTTGTTTCTCCCTCGTAGATTTATAGGACGGAGACATTTCAGCCAATAGAACCCACCAAGTGGAGATAACTTGCTTTCCGAGTGATCAATTAGGTTACCCTTGAGAGTTAATAAGGGCCCTTCTAGAGCGCGATCTACAACATAGAAGAACTTTCTAAATGAGACCAGACTGGAAAAGGAAAGTGAACAATGACAATGCTAGCTTCAACATTTTGACACTAACTCCTCATTGGTCAATGATGGGGAAGTGGAAGGCATGATTTTCCTCTCCAGACCAACCGTAGATGGATGTGCAGGATCTACATTTCGCTTGCGTCTGACAGTTGTGTGGTGCTCACGCCTTTTAGTCCTAAACCGTGCCGATTGGTCGTGCCTCCACCCAGGCCCGGTATTCTGGATTTTAGCAGATGATTTGCATTTCCAATTCCAAATATTTTTGACTTTTCTTAAGCGATGTGGTCCTTGTAAAAATCCCCTCCCCCTCTAGTGTACTCTGTACAAAGGTGTGAGAATGTGTTGGGGGTTCCAAGGTTTCCTCGGCGAGACCGCGAATTGAACTGTGTGGATCTCTCTAGCCGATCATTTCTGTGAATAATTCACCCCGCACCTACATACACAACAGGGTTAATGGTTGATTTATTGGGCTTTATCAAATTAAAGGGAATGACAAGGGGGGCTTGCTTGATTTATTTCTGTTTAGTTTCGTATTAGTATTGTCGTGCGTCCTCAGCGCAACCCCCGAGCTGGTGAAAAGGTCGCCCTGTGAAGTACAGGTCTATCTCATCCACGGCCAATGAAATCCAGTGATATCAGTTGTGGAGAATAAACATCCATGAAAAATACCCAAGCGGTCTACCCTTTCTCCAGTAGGTAGTTGTTTCATGCATGACACGTAGTATCAAGTACGTTTAGCGAAAGACCCAAGACGGGCGATGGGCCGATATGCACGTAGTCAAGGATAATAGGCTGCATGTCTTACTTGACTCCAGACTACCTCCAATAGAGTTTCACTATTTTAGAAGTCGATGAGTTGTCAAGAATCGAGTCAGGCACATCCTTCCAGGTGCATGTAGTTGGTACCCTACCGATGGGAGCAAGGTGCAGTTCGGGGTGATTCTCGCTGCATACATTTGCTTAGCATTCCTGTCACTTGCTTTTTCTTCTTCCCAGATCTTGATACAGATTGGCTGGCTGAAGCTTCCGGTGTACAGCCCTACAAACTAGGTATTAGGTACATAGAGAATAGCTTAGTGAACATAGGAAAGTGAGTACACGTTTTCTCCCTTTGGACTTGGATCCGATAGGCCATTATCTTATTGTCAGAGTCTTGGCATCTCGTGTAACATGTGTCTGGACTTGGTCGTATATATTCGGAGTTGTTCGGTCGTGAACACTTAGCAGACTAACAGACCCTGCAATTTCCAATGTCCTATCTATCCCCCCACATCAAAGAAACCACGGTATGTACATCCTCCGTATGAGTCCCGCTTATGGTGGGTAACTTTAGATGCCAGCGACTAAAGCAAGAATCTCAAAAGAGATAAACCGCCAAGGGCTGTCTCCACTACGTGCTCCGCTGCGGAGTGACGACTTAGCGGTTAATGGGTTGCAGTTCGAGAGACACCGAACCACGCATCTATTGTGGTACTAATGTAGCATCAGAGAGAGAGACAACTCATAAAAAAAAAATCGCATCCGCATACCCAGGCAGTTAGGAAAGAAAAATGGATTGAAAATTCCGTCAAAGAATGTATGTACATAGTTCCCTTCCCGTATCGGAAATTGGTTCTGGGGCCGGCGTTACCGACACGTTGGAACCCGAATAACTTTCCCAGTCGCCGGGTCCGGGTGAATTGTAATTCCAATTAATTCCCGGGGTGTTCCCTTTGGATGGGAACCCGGGTCCATGGCAGCGAGATCATCGTTTTTGGGACGGCTGCAGGGATGCTGTGCTTGGGATTCTATTATCTGCAAGCTTACGATTCTGGTTGTCGATGTGCTTTTGCTTTTTTTTTTTAACCCCCCTTCTTTCTGTCGTATAGAATACCCAGACTACTACAGCTTTTTGATTCGGGGACTCCGAGTACAAGAAGGTTACATTTATATCTTGGTAGAGGTTTTTGTTACTTGAATTGGGATATTCACCTGGACACATTTGTCATTTCTGTCTACAATAGCTATATGTTATACGTTATAATTACGTCTTTGTTTGATCGACCTCTGCAGAGCAATAACGAAGGATTCCTACATCTTCCTCAGTCTAGAAGTTTGGGGTTGAAACTTGAGTACCTTGTATCTCTGTATGATATACTCCGTACAGAGAGTATGGAGTAGGTAATGCTCTGTATAGTGCGTAAATCCGGACGTCATTAGAAAATATAATAAAAAAAAGTATAAAAGATAAAAACCAAGAAGACCCAGAGTAGCGGAAACTATTGTGCATGTTCCGTGATGCACTTCTCGATCCCATGTGCCCCTCCTTATGGAGCAATTTGGGGAGAAAAAGCCCAGGTTTCAAGCGCCCCGTGTGACGCTATTTCTGATGGATCACTTCCTATTCTCCCACCGCTAGAGCTAAATATAGTAGGAGTCCGAGTTGTGCTGCAAGGAAACAAAGAATCAAGGGAATTTTTAGTTTTTCTATACACTTTAAAAAAAATCTTCTAGAATTATTCCCTTTGATATTCGGGTCCAACCCTCGGGAGTCCGTGCGATGACTAAAGGTCTTGGCGTGGGAACCGGGGCCGTGATTGTTATGGAGATGAAATTCATTTGGGAATTCCCAACAACTCCACGTCTCTATGGGGCCGTTCCCCAGTCTAGAATCCATTATTATCACCCCCTTTTCTTTTCTTTTTTTTTAATTTATTTATTTTGCTTTGAAGTCTTTATAATATGTGTTCATTTGTTCATTTACGGGGGGAAAACACCACAAAAAAAGCAAATCTTACTTCGGGGTATAACGGCGTTTGAATCTGACTATTGCTAGGATGACCCTGCAGGGTTCTGCACCAGTGTTCTTGGGAATCGTTTCTGCTGATCGGCTCAAGCTAAAGGTCAAATCCCAGCAGAAAGGTTGAGGGCGGCCCGTGGCTGGGCGGGTTGCATACCTAATTCCCAGCTAGATGGCACCAACCTCTATTGGTTCATCGAGTCCAACCACCCAGGAGCCTTCGATCGTGAGGATCGAGATAATGAGTCCTGGGTAAAATGGTTGGCTAAGTTCTGAAATGGATACATAACATGTACCATCTGGGGTCCCACGCCAGGGAATCGGAGGATGACCGGGGTTACCGGGGGGTCACCGGAAAAAGAGTCCTAGTTTTTATCAATCCAACATCACAACTGGGAATAATAGTGAAACTGCCAAGAAATATTGTATCTTATGATTCTGTCCTTCTGAAGGAAAAGAAATAAGTTGAATATTTATATTCCTGGTCGCTGAATAGTATAAAAACAAGAAAAAAAAAGACAAAATGTAAAGCAAAAAAACGAAGTAAAAAAACCAGTGTCAATTACATATTAATTCCGTCCAATCATCTTCAATAGACAACTAACCCTTTTCCCCAGCGAAAACAGGCACATTACATGGATATGTACTATTCCGCTTTAAAATGCTTTCACGCCTGAAGCGCCTGGGCATCTTACTTTCATATACTTTTACTTTTTTCACACTTTACCATTTACCCAGCTTTGTACACGAACCAGAGCTCCACTTACCGGGGTTTGCTTTTGCATTTGTTTTTTCTTGTTTTTTCTTGTTTTTTCTTTTTGCTTTTCGAATATTTCAAATGTCGATCTTACGCTGAATTATAGTTGTCGGGATTGTCCTCCCGCCCTGCCAGATTATAACTTAACCCAAGTTGTCGGGCTTTTCTTTCCCCCCTCCTTCTCTTTCAACCATGTCTGGATTTGCGTCAGTTTGAGTCTTTCCGTATTTATACTGCGACTTGGAATGGAGGATGAGATAAATTCCCGAACTCACTTCACTACGGAATAGCTCACTGTCCATCCCGAGCGTTTCCATACACCTGCCCACTATTGATTTCGGATAAGAGCGAGGTGACCATGGGTGCTAGACGTCCGGTGAGTTTGTTTCTCTTATAGAAGATGGTCCCCATGTCAATACTTTATCGTTATTGATATTCTGGTGACTATTTGACTATCGATTTGCTTGCTAACGTAAAATCATGCAGCCACTTCAACCTGACTGGTAATACTACCTCCATTGTCCCCTCCTCATAAATCCAAGACTGGCGTGACTGACCGTATCATAACAGCGATACGCAGTCGTTGACCGACAGTGTGATGGATTATCCTGTCGAGAATGGAAGAACCTATCATAGGTACCACGAGGGAGGTATGCTTACCATTCCAGCTCTGTTGGATCTCGCACAGCATGGCTAATTCAATATCTAGCCTATGTATATCCCAATGATGAACAGGAAATAGATCGACTGGACATGCAACATCACATGTTCAAAATGGCGATGGACGGAAAGCTATTCCACGTTCCCCTCCAAGACCCAAAACATATCCTTGATATCGGCACTGGCTCAGGGATATGGCCAATAGAGATGTGTATGATCACCCGTCCCAGTCCTAAGGTTCTTATCTCACCATCTCCATTTTCTTCTTGCAGCGGCCTTGTTTCCAAACACCGAAATCATAGGGACAGATCTGTCCCCAGTGCAGCCAACAGAAGTTCCGCCAAACGTCCATTTCTTGATTGATGATGCCACTGAAGAAGAGTGGCTATGGAATAAGAACTACTTTGATTTCATTCATACCGGCCACATGACCGGGGCCATGTCGTCATTCAAGCGTGTACTACGACAGGCATTCAAACATCTCAAACCGGGAGCATACATGGAATGTCACGAGCTCGACCCCAAACCAAAATGTGACGATGATACCATGCCCCCTGAAAATCGAGACGGGGGATACAGCGCATTCGCCATGCATGATTGGGTAGACCTCAATGTACGCTCAGGTCGCGATGCTGATCCACCAAGACAATTCCGAATCGCCCATCGTATTTCACAGTGGATGAAAGATATAGGATTCGTCGATGTTGAACAACGACTCTCCAAAATCCCCACAAATACCTGGCCCGAGGACGAGAAGCTAAGGACCATTGGTGCTTGGAGTGAGAGCAATTGGCTTGATGCGCTGTCTGGATGGTCATATAAGCCCTTTCTTGCCCTTGGCTGGTCCAAACCTGAAATTGAGGTCTTCCTCGTTGATGTAAGGAAGAGTATACAGGACCGAAGTGTCCATGCTTATATGGAATTTTATGTGGTGACAGGACGGAAACCGCTTCCCAACGAAGTCAGAACAGCTTCCTGAGTTCTTGTCATCCCCCCCGCTGTCTCGTCATGACTGTCTTATGTTTTATCACACCGTTCCGTTATGTCCCCTCCGAGACGATTTGCATGTGATACCCTTGGTGGGAAAAATTCTGCATACATTGCATTGGCGTTGTGTTTATGATTCCAACTATTTTATTTTATTTTTATCTTCTATATAAATCCATTTCCATACCTGATTGTAACTGCAATCAGGTAACTATGAGAATATTTGGTATACATCTGAGTCGGCTTCGAAGGATTAAATGGGTCATGACACGACATAAATATAGATTAAACATAGAAATAAGTTAAATGAGCAAAACAAGAAAACAATAGCTGGACCAAATGCTATAAACAAAATATTATACACATGTCGACAGAGGTGATAATGGAAGCCCAAGCATTGGTCCGTTGACTCCCGCCCTGGAGCAACGCGAAGATTAGTCATCACGCCAAGCATCGGAAAGCTGCCATGCGAAAGTTGATTCCGAGTGCTTGCGACAAGCCTAAGACAGCAATCGGCCTGCACATGCTATAGCCAATCCCATGTCTTTCGGCAGACATGCCTATCGGCATGCTCTAAAACCGCCAGCTACTGCAACACTTGATCATCCCTGGATCAGTGATGACCTACTCGCAGCCACGTTTCGTCGCTTCGCCAACGGCCAACGGCGCCATGGGAGCTGCGTTCCCGGACCATTGGAAGCACGGCGACGCCTGGCGAAGCGAAGAAACACCGCTCTGGCAAGCATAGGGGGAGGCCCGGCTGAAGATATCGCGTGCTTGTTTGGCCGCAATGGGAGGGAACACATGAAATGGACCGACCATCCGTGGCAGAGAGCGCCATTCGAAACCCAGAGTATGTGTCACAAGACACGCACAATCTTTTGAGTATTCTCTAATTGTTTTATGAAGGTTTCGTCGATCATTCTTTCGGTCCTCCTGAAGTACCTTTTTCTTTCTCCGACCAGAACCCGGAGCCTGGACCCGAACCCAGCGAATTTAATACTACTCATCCTCCTCCGTCATACCTCGCTAAGGCGGACCAAGCTACGCGTGAACAGATGCTGGAGGGATTTTTGGATGGGAACAATTGGGGCATTGAAGATGCAAGGGACTTCACTCGTCGGTTGAGAATTGACCTCCACCGGGAGCCGCGATACAGCCGGCAGATATTCGAGCGGTTACTTGCTCGTTCGGACCCAGATCTTACAGAAGCAATTGCTTTCTTGGATGACCCGTTCCTGAATACCCGGGGATCCGGGAATTACGCTGCAGCTGTCGAAATCTTTGTTCGAACGAAAACGAAACGCGGCAAACGAACCGCCGTTTTAAATGCGATTAATCGGGCGTTAGAGTTAGGGTTGATTTCGACTGATGAGATCTGTCTGATCATTACCGCTTTACCGAATATCATCGTCGAACGAAACAAGACTCTGGGATCATGGGACCATAAAGCTTTGTTGAAGCACTACCGGGCGATGTGGAAAGCTATTGGGTGCTGTAACATTCTCGGTTATCACGATTTGGACAGAAGTATTGTTGATGCTTGGCTTGGAGAGCTTTTACGTACCCGCAGCTTTCGTTTTGCCGAGGAACTCATCATCGAAACCCATGATGCAGACCGTCGCAGCCAGTGGCCTTCTGCTTTGGTTCAGGCTTGGTTGGAAAGCATGGATGTCGATTCGGAGACAAACTTGCCGTTTCCCGACAAGATATTCAGCCAGCTTGATGTTAACAGTGCGGCGGACTGTGTCATTCGTGTGACAGAGTCATTGGCATCGTCTTCAGCAGACAGGGTCTCCAGAAACCAATTGCTTGAAAGATGGCGGGATTGCCTCGCGAACGCCGAAGTCATTTCGACCGTTGCCAATTCACAGGTCTGGTTCGATTTCCCTCTGCCGTGCATTCAAACACAAATCAAGCATGCCCCTTTGAGCCATTCAACTCAACGTCAAATCATTTTGCGACTCTGGCTTCTACGAACGCTTGGTCGATCTACCGGGCCCATGTACAATCAGAGTGCAAGAGCAACGGATCGACCGATCTATTCATTGCTCAATCTCTACCAAACGGTGATACAAGATACCAGCGGAACATTCTATCCAAACTTCATGCGAGAAATCCATGACCTCGATCTCCCATACAACAGCCTTCTGCTCCTAGCCCTGAATAAAAAGGGCAAAACTTCCATTACCAAAACAACCCGCAAAACCCTCGAACAACTGGAAACCTCCCAGCTCTCCCTATCGGAAGTATGGACAAATCCATCCATATACAAGGGAATACAAAAGCTTTTCCACACCACATTCGACGAAATGTTCCACCGCATGAACCTCACCAGCCCAGACACAGTCGAAGAAATCCTGAATGTTGTTCGATCAGGAGACTCAAAGAACATCTGGCCCATCCTCAGACTTCTCAACAACAACACCCCATTTAAGGTCAGCCTCCACAAAGCCTGGCAGCCCATTCCACATCCCGATGAGAAAGTCCTCGTGCGATACCACCCTGCCCCGCGGGACAGCCGATGTCCCGACCCCCATGCTGCGGTCGACCTCATAAACCAGCTGGCAGTTGCGCTCTCCTGCTGCAGGCATTTGACTCCGTGCCAGTCTTTCCATATGGTTCACTGGCTTTACGGGTACCTTCGCAGACACGGCGGGCCCGTGGATCCGGAGTTCGTGCGGGCCATGTATCATGCTGGTGTTGTCCGATACCGTCGTGATGGTCGCCGTATCTCGGCTACTCAGTATGAGTACATCCGTTGGATCGTCGGCAAGTTTGAAAGCTCTGAGGTTATCGAAGAGCTCACTGCTCTGCCTCAGATTGGTGAATCGAGGGTTGATCGGTAGTAGATGTGGTATGTGAATGGATGTCTACACAGGAAATATTTATACAATAGAGCGATACGATACCCCTGCTTCAATATCACCTTGCCCAGAGGGTGCTGAGTTGAGCATACAATCTACATGAAAACCACAGCAAGTTTTTGAAAATTCCGAATTTCCTGTCCTGGCCATCCGTGCTCTAAACCCTGTAGCATAACTCCACGAACAAGTACGAATTACGATAGTACAGAAAATATATTGAGACCGAAGAAACCCATGCGTGCATTAAATCAATCCAAGAAGACCACTGGTCAGTGCATCTCCAAGAAAATCTAAGTATCAACTTCCATGCTGTCCCCAGTAGCAAGGTTATCATCACCGGACAGAGTTTCGATCGTGACATATTTCTTCATATCTTCCTTGCTGATAACCCTCTGGTCCAAATAAGCAGTGGTACCACGGGGGAAGCGGTAGTTGCGCTCCTTCTGCGGGCGCTCGTTGGGCTTCATGTAGTTGCGGAGCAGCTGAGTGGGCTGGTCCTTCTCGATCACACACACGTCGACATTGCTACCAGAGCCCAGATCGTTGAAGATACCAGCCTTGATTGCCTCAGCACAGATGTCGATGGCGCCCTGGCGGTCCAGGTTTGGTTGCCAGGTCGACTCAAACACAGACATCGCAGCCAGCGATCCGGATCCCATCGTCACGTACGGCAGCTTGTCTGTAGATCCGTGTGCGTGCACAGTGTACAGTCCCGTGCCGGTCGGGTCCACGCCTGCAACAACAAGGTACGCCCCGATGTGGCCCTGGTACCGGAAGAGGTGCTGCTTAAGCATCGTCATACAGGTAATCACACGGGGGTCGCGGCCTGTTGATAGCGAGTGAAGTTCAACGTTGGAGCTGATGAGCGCCGTGGTGAATTCGGTGTCGGCGGCGGTACCGGCTCCAGCACACCAGATCTTCGGCGCGATGTAGTGTAGCTTCTCGCAGTTCTAGAGACAAAGAATGTTAGGTACTTTCCAAAATGAAAATGACCATGGTATGATAGGTATCTCTTACCTTGTCTGCTACTATAGGACCGCTAGTAGCTCGGGTATCTGCTGCAATCTGTAATGGCGATTCGAGTCAGCTCCTGGGTCACAGCTCGTAGGAATCTCCTCGCATCGCTTGGGGCCGTACCACAACACCCTTATCGTAGACACAGCCCACAATTGTTGTACCGGTACTTGTGGCCTTGGGAAGGGGAACACCCCTAGCGTGAAGCGCCGCATTGCGGTTGTAGTTTGTGAAGTCGAAGCCGGGCATCGTGACAACGCTGGTGTTCGCGACCAGCTAAACTAATTATCGAGATAGAAAGCAGGTATAGGAAGAAACAAGAGCGAAATTCGAATATTGGGGGAGATCGAGAAGGATGGATGGACGAATGGGGTAGCAAGCTGGAGATGGAAGTGAAGAGGAAGTGAGCTGTTTGGAGTGACGAAGCTCCCGCAGCCTAAATTGGAGCCTGAACTATCAGGCATAAACAAGGTGTTTTTGCCGGACATTATTTTCCAATTCAATGCTTTTCTATTGTAGTCTTTCTTGACTTCTCTCTCTCCAACCTTTTGCGCATCGGCGATACCCGTTGCGTCCCTTTTTATTCTTTGCTTGTCTTCTCATCCCTGGGAAGCCGCGCAACCTCAAGATTTTCGCGCATACTCTCAACCTATTCTCCCGGAGTCCTCAGTCACTCCATCGACGCTCGCTCTCTACACCTCCCAACTCACCTTCGCCTAATGCTCTCAGACATAGCTCTCCTCTAAGCGAAAGCACACGTTCTCCTTCTGGGACATTCAATTCCGAAAAGCTTAGAATGGCTTTCAACTTCGGAGCGTCCAACCCCGCTGGGGGAAGCGCCTCTGCGGAGCTTGGTTCAGAGCTTCCCGATGTCTTTACCGATGTATGTCCAACCCGCCACAGCTCTCACTCACCAAGATCCTCTCTAATGTAGCTATAGGAAGTCGGTTTCAAAGGCGTGTCCGGGGACGCAAATATCCGCTTCCTCCCAACGGCATGGCCCGACGACGCGCTTCCTGCTCCTACTTCCTCACTTCTGGCTGTCGCACACACCAAAGGCCTCATTGTTGGCGCTGGCCCAGATGCGCTGGTAATCAGCACCGCTGATATCGTCAGAAAGTCCATCGAGGCACCGGCTGGAGAAGATATGGAGAAAACGAAGCCCTTCCAACCCATCGCCACAATTTCCCTTCCTTCTCGTCCCACTCATGTGGCATTCACACCAGGCGACGATGGCTTGATTCTCGCCACGGAGAATGGCCCCACAATCTCGGTTTTCGATACAAACACCCTCACACAAGGAAATGCGCAGCCGGCGATTTCAATTCCTACAAATGGCGTGTCGCTACGAGCACTGACACCAAACCCTGACCCTTCCTCGACACTTGTCGCGCTGGTCACCGTTAACGGCGAGCTTCTTATCGCCGATCTTAAGGCCGGGAGCCTAGTTCCCGGACCTAATGGCCCAGTTCTCAAGGATGGCGTCAGCTGTGCTTCATGGAGCAACAAAGGAAAGCAGCTCGTTGCTGGATTAGCCGATGGCACTGGATACCAGATGACCCCAGATGGAACGATGAAAGCCGAAATTCCTCGGCCATCTGATTTGGAGGGAGATTGCCACAGTAAGTTTTATATAACTCCCAGAACTAAAGATGTGCTTTTACTTACGATTATACAGTTTCATCAATCGCATGGCTTGAAAACGATGTTTTCTTTGTCACATACACCCCAAATGCTGCAGAGGATGATATGGGAATGAACCCAGGTTCTTCATACTACATCATAACCCGTCGCAAGCAGGCGCCGTTCCTCATCCAGAAATTGCCAGAAGTCTGCTCGACTATGGGCTTTATGCTGAAGCGTGGTCCCGCATTCCAATTTATCACTAGAATTAGAGAGTACAAGCCTCACTTGAGAGATGTCCTGATCGTCGCGTCAACTGCGTCGACTGATCTCGGACTCATCACGCGATCTGACCAACCTCTGGCCAACGATGAGCGAACCAAATCCCATGTTGGTCAGTTCATGACCACAGAAGTCAGCGACGACACTAAACGTGCAAGTGTCCCGTTGAAGGACTCTGGAGATGAGACATCGGTCATTGGCCTGGCACAAAACCTCTCAGCCACGGAAAATGTCGTCGCACCGCTTCCGGGTTCCGATATTTTGGAGAGCTCGACGCCCCTTCCTGGGGTTCTTCTTTTGAATAATGATGGTATCCTTTCATCTTGGTGGTTTGTTTACGCTGATTCCATTCGCCAAAATATCCCGTATTCGGGATTGATTTCGTCCGGTCAGGCAACCCAAGCCCCCTCTCAGCCACAGGCTATAGCTCCAACCCCGGCCCCTGCCCCTACACAGAAACCTGCATTTGGCCAGTCAGGGTTTGGAACTTCGTCGCCGTTTGGCCAGCCAGCCTTCGGAAAGCCGGCAGGAGCCCCTGCCTTTGGTAGCCCATCAGCCATGGGAGCTTCGACTATGGGCGCGACTGCCTTTGGGAAGCAAAGTGCTCCTGCATTTGGAAGTCCGTCCCGACTTGGTGGAAGCCCTTCCCCAGCCTTTGGAAAGCCATCGTCACCGGCCCCTGGTCCCGCATTTGGGACCCCCTCTCAGCCTGGTGCATCATTCGGCACCCCCAGTACGCCTGGACAGCCACAGTTCGGGAAGTCTGGATTTGGCGCTATGGGATCTGGACTTGGACAGTCTAGCTCACCGGCAAACCCATTCGGGGCTAAGGCTGCAGCACCTAGCGGTGGTGGCTTCAGCTCCTTCTCCGGTGGAGGCGGCTTCAGTGGCTTTGCAACAGCGAAGCCGGGCGAGTCGCCATTTGGGGCTGGGAAAACAAGCGAGTCACCATTTGCAGCGAAGCAGCCAAGCGAGTCACCCTTCGCAGCAACACAACCGAAGGCGTCACCATTCGGAACCGCCTCTGCTGGTGAAAGTGCTTTCTCCAAGAGCTCTGCCTCGCCCTTTGGGGCCAAGCCTCAAGCCCCTACCTCGTTCCCACCTCCAGCGTCCAGTGAAGCCAAGAATCCCTTTGGCGCCCCACAAGGTGGCTTTGAACTCAAGTCTACCTTTAAGGGCGATGGATCGGCTGTCAATGATGGGCCAAAACCAGACAAACCTTCTTCCGGAGCGTTCTCATTTGGTGGCTCCTTTGACGAAATGGTGTCGACGCCCCGCAAGGGAAGCTCGTCGCCGAGCGAATCAATGGATGATGACACTGAAGATATCGAACCTGTGAATAAGGAGACGTTCTCAATTTTCGGCGGGGCAAGCAAACCTGCTTCACAGACCCCCACCTCCATGTTCAGCTCAAAGACGCAGACTACAAAGACAACCACTTCGGCCGAGAACACTAAGTCGCCATTCTCTATGTTTGGTGCCACTGCTGACCAAAACCGCGTGACCAGCCCGTTGTCAGCGCTGTCTGATAAGACCGAGACACCCAAGAAGAATTGGTCTAACACATCAAGTATCGATGTGGAGGCGCCATTGCCACCAGATTCAACCACCCGGGCTAGCTACGCAGCTGGAGATACTTCTGCTTCTGATAACGTGTCGAAGTGCTCCGCTGAGGATGCCCCGCTTCCTCCCGATTTCACCAAGGTGAAGAAGTCTTTACAACCTGAAGATGACGCCCCTCTACCACCTGATTTCCTCTCACTGAAAAAGTCACCCGCGACGGACGACGCTCCTCTTCCTCCCGACTTCCTCACTCAGAAGAAGACTGCCCCAAAGACGGACGATGCTCCTCTCCCTCCCGACTTCCTCACCCAGAAAAAGCCAACTCCGAAGACGGACGATGCTCCTCTCCCCCCCGACTTCCTCACTCAGAAGAAGACTGTACCCAAGGCGGAGGACGCTCCCCTTCCTCCAGACTTCCTAACAAAGCCCAAAAAGTCCGAGACTGCAGTTGTCCCCGAAGAAGCACCTCTCCCGCCTGACTTTACAGCGAAGCCAAAGACCAAACCTTTCGAGGAGGCAGTTCCAATCCCGGATGAATCGGATGAATCTGGTATCTCTGATGAAGACTCCGAGGCCGCAGACGAGTCAGACTTCAGTGATAGCGGTGAAGAAATCACACACGACGAAGCATTCATTGCCAAGTCCAAGCCATCAGCCCAGAGCTCGTTTGGTGCTGCTTCCGAGCAAAGCTCCACCGGAGGATTCTTCAGCAGCCCTGCTCGAAATGCGGATGACAAAAGCCGTCTTCCTCGGCAGCTGTTTGGGGAGGTCTCTAAGCAGCCACTGCTGCCTCCCCCGGGCCCTATTGCCCAGGGTAATCGTGAACCCTACCGGTCACCGAGTCCGGTTCGGATCGGAGGGAAAAAGAACGTGTTATTCTCCGAGAAACCACATACCCGTAAGGGGTCCACAGGCGTGTTGCACTCGCGCAAGGCCTCTCTTACACAGATTGCCCAGCGTGATGGCCACTTGAGAAAGGCTAGCGATGTTGCTCGCGAGGAGCAAGAGAAGCAAGCACGCGCACATGCAGCAGCTCAACTCCAGGAAGATGATGTTCTATCTTTGTCAGATGATGACGAGGATGATAGACTTCGTGATGAACTAGCTCAGCCCGTTGAGCCCGTTGATACCCTGGATCCATTCTTACCCCACCAAAACTACATGGGCGAGACTGCGAAGCCAGGTATTGCCGGCCAGGTCGAACGACTCTATCGCGACATCAACTCTATGGTAGATACATTGGGCATAAATGCTCGGTCAATGGCCGGATTCCTTCTGCACCAGCAACCCAAGCAACCCTCTGATATCGATGGGTGGGTGATGGTCCTCAACAGCGACCAGCCCGCTGACATTCTCGACACGAAGATGACATTGAAGGACATTGAGAGATTTGAAGAGCTGATTACTTCAATTGCGCAATCATTGGACAACCAACGGGTGCAGGGAGTGGATGAAAAACTCGATGCATGCCGTGACCTACTCACAAAGCAGGTTGTCACCCTGCGAGGCCAGTTCGCAAGCATCCGGAAGACCCTTGATGCACACACCGACATCGGCGCTATCCTCGAAGCACCACTTTCTGCCGAGCAAGGTGCGCTCCAGCATGATCTGCGCACCACATTCACGAATATTCAGGTCAAGATAACCGCCCTTGAACAGGCAGTCTCCCTCCTGCGTGCCAAAATCGCCGACATCCCGCAGGCAAATGGCACGGGCAGGAACCGACCAACCGTCGAGGCTGTTACCAAGACCATTGCTACAATGATGAGCATGGCTGAGGGAAAGAGCACAGACATCGATGTTCTCGAGGCACAGATGCGCAAGCTCGGCGTGGACATTGCTCCCACCGGACCCCCAAGCCGCGAGGCCTCCCCCTTCTCTACTCCTCGCAAGAACGTTGCTGGCCGTATTCCCATGACTCCCGGGTCGCGAGGCTCGGTTGACGGTAGCGCCTATCACACCCCCGAGTCCGCTTCACGCGGCCTCAATTTCCGAGCCAGCATCAATGGCTCGGTGAGACAGAGCCGTCTCCGTAGCGTGGAGGGTGCTGGCGAGACTGCCCTCCCGCAAGAAGACGCCGTCCAATACAAGGCCAAGAAGTCGCGTCGTCAGCACTTGAATGCCAACTTGAAGAAGGCCTTCGAGGACAAGCAGGCCAAGGTGCGCGGCGTCGATGACTGGTAGTTTACTTTCTTCTTTATTTTATTTCTTCTTTGCTTTCATTTGGTTTTCTCTAAAGATTCTGATCCGATATTTTGGGGGAATTTGCTTTCAGCGAGGATTGGTATTTGGTGGATGGTCTTAATTGGGCCAGGGAGTCATGGCATGCACATACGTGGAATTTCTTTTTCAGCGCCACGGTGAGTGGCTAAATTAGCTATCAAATGCAAGCCTTATCTACATGTAGTTTTTTGAGGTTTAGTTATTGTTTTTCCATGTCAGTCAAACTTGATCGGCTGTGTATATTTAGATGCATCCCTAGCGCTTAACAAAGAATGAGATTCGATCAATAAATTCGGCCGACGAGCAACAAAGGTAAAGAATGGATTTGGTTTCGAGTATGTTGATCAAAGACTATATAAAAAGCATTGTAGTAATGAATGGAAAGGCATCTTTGTCCTCGACGTTCTCGACTACATTGTAGAACATATATAAAGGTCGATGCCGTTAACTTATGATCACACAATTAACACCACCAGCATTCCTCAAAACCATTTTCCAGCAAAGGCCAGTTCCCTTAAACCTATTTCATCCATCTACTCTATCTACCAGCAAAATGCCAGGAGATTCGAGTGATATGTGTCCTTTCATGGCGGGCTCCGAGCGTCTGGTGGACCCCCAAGATGATGCAGCCCTTTGGGTTACTATAGAATTCCCCGAAGAAATGGGGCTTACGCATAGTGACGAACAATTGATGGAGTTTGTTGTTCAGCAGGTTGAATGGCACAAGGTCAAGATTGCCACTCACGCACAGCATTACCAGAGATCCTTGTGCCTCTCGCTCCCAGTCGTTGGAGTCCCTGGAGATGGGGATCACAATGATGTAGTCATGGCCCAGGCTAAGACTTTGGCACTCTGGTGGCTTGGAGAAATCCAAGCACGAAGGGTTAAGCTGGACTGGGATGTGATTTTCCCTTAGTTCGACCAGAGAACAGTTATATCAGAGCAACCAAACATATAGGAATTGTCGTTCTGTTGCTAGAAGCGAGTATCGCATTAAGGCGAGAGGTATGAGGAGGTGTGCAGTCGACGAGGTTCTTTAGGGGTATCTGATAGATGAATAGAGCAGCTATGTTGAAAAGAAGAAAAAAAAAAGCACAAAACACTGAGGAAAAGACGTCAAGTTTCACAAGTAGAATGGCACCTAAAGCACAAGTCCCCGCCTGTAGGACCCATATTGGTCGAATGTCACAGTCTGCGATTCAAGTGGCCCACGAAGTTGAAGTTGGACCGTCAACACAAGTCAGTAAATGTCCTTTGGTTGGAAGGCAATCGAATGTTAAATCCAACAAGACAACTATAGCAGACAATTAGTCAAGTACACGAAACGCTCAAGGATGTAGAGCGTGAAAGAAGCAGAGATGAGATATCATCATAAAGGTTATACTTTGCACCCTCTTACCCTAGATCATGTTGTCAAAATAAAATCACAATCCGCATTCCACTTGCGCAGTATTTCCCCACTGTAGGCGCTCAGGTGGTTTTCAAGACAAGGGTTCGATCTCACCGAGGAACCAGATTCACCGGGAAGATATACTCAGGCGAGGTGATGGCGATGTGGGAATCGTTGGATTTGGGAGGTCACCAGTGTCCGCAACCAATGGTAAGACATGTGTATGACATGAGCCATAATTTCAGTTTCAGACAAGTCAATAAGCCATCCGATCAGAACTATGAGAGCTAAGCAGTGGCCCAGCGCGAGGAGAAGCACAAGTTCCCCGAAGACCAGAAATTTCATTAGGGCCAATGTGAAGGTAGGGTACACGACGTAGCCTGAAAGTATAGCGAATAAGAATAGTCGAAATTCTTTGACACGGAATGGGCGGTATAACCAGGACATTAGTCTGTATGATTGCATGATACCAAAGAGGTGGGAGGTGGGAGGTGGGAGGTGAGAGATGAGAAGAGCGAAGAGAGAAGAGGAAAGAGAACATCATGTGGTTGTCCGTGACTCTACCGGGGAAGGGACTAAATGCACAAAATAGGAAAGAAGGGAAGAAGGGAAGAAGGGAAGAAGGGAAGGTGCCAGGGTCCAGGGTCCATTTCCTAATTGGGAATTCTATAGTCCACGAGTGACATCATGTGCCCGTGACATCAGCCATCGGTATTTTGATAACTCCAGGGTTATCTCTCCCATCCGTATGTCATTGGGATAACACCACCAACCCACCATGTCTCAAACCGTTAGTCAGGTCATCTTCTTCCGTGTCAAACCCTCCGTCCAGCCTGAAGATCCGGACAGCGAAGAAGGCGAGGCTCTATTGAGGATCTTCCGCACGACCCAACACCAAAGTGGTCATGAGCACTCGGCCTGGGGACGCACAGCCGAGGACAAAGACACCATTGTGTGGGTTGTAGGTGAGTTCAGCAACCCCCCAGAACAACCCTCAAACTACGATATGCCCACGATATATCCTACCCACACCCCTCCAAAACCTACAACCTAGTACAGTCTACGGGTCTAACCAAACCAACAGATTGGACCGATCCTCGTAGCACAATAAACGTCCACCTTCTCGAGCCCTTCCTGGCCCCAGAAAATACCCAGCCGCCGTCAACGCTCCACATTACGTTCAGCCCACCACTCTCCTGCACAGAAACCCTGACCAAAAATCCTGTGACGGAGCTGTGCACGCTGTCATTCCCAAGCGATCTTGATGTGCTAGCAGTAAGGCAGATCAACGCGGACTTGATTAACTTCCGCACTACACTGGTCGAGCAGCTGCCACAATCAGCGGGGCCACGGTCGTGGTCAATGGGACATGTTGACCGGCCGAGTAAGCTGCCGCACGAGAAGAGTCCGAGTGGGCAAGCTTTCGCGCACCTCCTCGCTGTTGGCTGGGAAAGTATGGAGGCGCATCTCAAGGCCAAGGAGACTGAGAAGTTTATCCAGAGTATTGCGCCTCTGACGGAGAAGATGCTGGCTCCTATTCCTGGGTTGGAGATCAAACATGTCAGTTTTCAAAAGATTAAGGGTTAGGGGTCCCAAGGGAGGAGGAGTAAGAGCGGAAAGGGAGAAAGAGAGAAAGAAACGAAGGAGAGCGAGGTGCCGTGGATTAGTGTTGGGGGCTTGGATGTAATTTGAGCTGTGTTGCGTGGATCATAGGATATGTCGGTGGTAATTAGAGCAGGAAGTGGAAAGGGAAAGGGCTACTTGATTCAAGGGATTATTGCGGGAATTGTTATTAGAAAGGCAGAAAAATCAAATCACACGCCTTGGAATAAGATACAACGAGAAAGTAAGAAAGGAAAAAAAAAGGGAATAACACCCTGAGAGAGATCGAAGGCAAAGAAAAAGAGACTTCGTTAACCACCGTAGACTTTTGGGCATAACCCTGCAATAGGACTCCTGTAACAGGCGTGGGTTGCGCAGTGAGACTTAGATCCGGTGTTTTTCGCTCTCTGATGAATCAATTAGAACCTGGGCACGCGAATCCTCGGGAGGGGGGGGGGGTCTAACCAAGTCGGGAATAAAGCATGTAAAGAGCCATCTGGTTGCACTCCGCGGTACCAGTGATAGTAACCAGACGCTCGTTGCTGCTCTCCTGGGGCTCGTTGATCTTGATGACACTGCCACTGAGGTGACGTATCTCGTTAATTTTAGCACCACCCTTGCCGATGATGGCGCCCACCATGTCGTTAGGAATGTAGATCTGCTGGGTCAGTGGCTGACCGGGCATGGCAGCGCCCACGGGGGCAGGGGCTGTTGGGGGTCCACGGCCAGGGGTCGGCTGCTGGGGACCGCCAGCGAAGGGAGCGGGCTGGTGGGGGCCTGCGCCACCGTAAGCGGCCTGGGGAGCGGCGGGGAAGTGCATTGGGGTCTGGGGGACAGGAGCGGGAGCTGGCTGGCCGTGAAGGTAGGGAACACCGTACGCACCACCACCGGCACGGTTGGGGTGAGGGTGGTGACGCTTGAAAGTCTCGGGGTGGCCGTATTGGCCGCCGGCGGGCTGAGGAACGTACGGAACAACCTGCATACCACCAGGGACAGCACCGGCAGGACCGCCGCTGCGAGTGGCATATGCCGAAGCCGCGGGACCGCCGTAACGTTCAGACAGCTGCTCGACCAAGGTGACTGCGACATAGTAGGTAGCAATGTGAACGGCATCTGCAACACCGAGGATGACAAGGGATCGTTCCGTGGACAGGGGGAGGCAAGCATCCGAGGCGTTCAGGCGGGCGCCGGAAGCCTCCTGGATCTCACGAATGCGGCTGCCACCCTTGCCGATGATGGAGCCAATTAGAATGTGAGGAATTAGCAAACGCAGAGGGTAGGTCTTGGACTGTGCAGTAGAAGCGGCTTCCAGAGGTTCATTGTTAAGGGTACGGATGATTAAACCAAACGCCTGATAGTTGTCATTAGCAATCGAATATTCGTAACAAACCTAAATAATGGAAAGAAACCTACCTTAGCAGCAGCATCCTGGGGACCGCTGACGGTCAGGATACGCTCGACTGCACCTCGAGAATAATCACTGACAGTGCACTTGGCACCGGACAGACGACGAATCTGGGACACGTTCTCACCTCCCTTTCCAATCACGGTAGCTGCCTCCGGGCTGGAGATCACTGCGCGAATATGAACCCAGCTCGACTCGTCCTGGGGGGGTTGATCAGAGCCCGCTCGGTCAGCCTGGGAAGCAGTTGATTGGATGGGTTGGGTGTCGACAGGGAGACCCTTGCCATTGGGCGCATCGGGAACCACGGTATCACCCTGGGTATCCTTGGCATCTTCGACAGTAGGAACCTGGCTACTGGATACATCTGTTTCCGCCTCGGCATCGGCATCGCTCTTGACTACTTTGTCCAGCGCCGGGCGCTTGGCCTCTGGCTGGTCGTTGGGGCCGGAAGGCGACGAAGGGTCCTCGAGAGGACGCTTGGTCGATTGAAGGTTGGATGGAGAAGCTGACATCTTGGAAAGTCTGTGCTGCTGTTTTGTTTTCACTTACAAGTGAAATCGGAAGGTGTCAAGAATGAATTCTGCGTTCTTCTTTTTTATGATCGTTTTATGTACACCAGAATTTCCCACGGAAGGTGCTGGTGCTGGCGATCGGAAGGGGAGATTGGTGCTTTGGAGAAGATTGGGTGAAGGAAAGGTGGTACTGAGGGAGTGCCGATGTAAGACGGGAGGAGGTGCAGTTTCAAGTGTGAGAGGGCTTTGCTGTCACAACCGGGGAAGCTTCACGGGGTCTGCCGAGATGCTCGAAAGGGATAAGGAAGCGGAAAGGGTGGATATGGGGTCCTTGAGTGAACGCGATGGGAAAAAGAAAATGAAGCAAGTAAGATATCAAGCGCCAGAAACCGTTGCCTGCTGTACCACACTGTAGCCTCCGATAACGTCTGAATCTGAGGTCAAGGGTGTGGGCTAAACTCGCAGTCGACGAGTTAATAGCTTTACTGACGAGAACGTTGTAAAATTTGGAAGAAAGGTGGGAATAGGGGAATTGATGAAGGCGATGAAATGAAATCCCGGGTGAGCAAGGAGAAGAGGTGAGGTTGATGATGGGGGAGGGAAGTCGAGGGTGAAGCTTGGTCACATGACGTCGACGCGAAGGTTGCATGGGCGTGATGCATCTCGTCTCGTGTCCAATATTTTGATTGCCTCTAAGGCTTCAATCAAACATTCTACAGCAAGTCTAAATGGCAATCGAGTTCTAAATTAAAAGTATTTTCGTTACTTCTAGAAGGAAATATTTGCATTTCACGTCACTCCACCAAAATAAGCATGGATATCACCGACCAAACCGTGCAGAAGATCCAGAAATTCGCAGAAAAACGCCAAGAAGCAGAGCAGGAATTGGCAAAAGAGCCTCTCACTGGAACTGCATTGCATGTCTACACGCGACGTTTAGATGCAACCTTGCAAGGGCTTCAAGAGCAAGTCAAGCGCCAGCAGGATGAATTGAACAAGGCATGTGAGATGTTCATTATAGTAGAATACCTCGACTGACACGAGTTATAGCTACGGGAGCTCAATTCCCTTGATCTAACAGAAACGGGCACCGATTCCTGGGCCCGCATTTCCCAAGCCCGACGGGCCAAGAAAGCATACGACTCACTTCTCAAGTCCGAAGATGAGCTCCCAGCAACAGACTCGGTGTTGCCATCACTTCTAGCCATAGAAGAAACCGCACGGCTTGTTCAAGAAAACAAGGTCTCTGTCACAATGACCGCCGAACAGCTGTCTGTGGACCGCGAGCGCCTGCGAGTCGAAGAGGCCAATCTACGCGACTCTCAGTCAATCGCAAGCGGACTTCGAGAGCGGATTCAGAGAATCCGCAATGCGAACACGAGAAAGGAAGAGCAGACTCCGCCACAGGTGGCACGCGAGCAGCTCACCCTGCAGAAAAAGCAAACTAAAGAACTGGACCGCACATCCGCAAGCCTCAAGGTTTCGTTGGATAAGTTCATCGATGAGACTCTTGCTCCAATGCTTGCTGCTGAGGATCTGGGTGGCCCGACTGTGGGCGATGCTTTTGAGGTGTCGGATGCTACGCTGAAGGCGGGCTATACGGCACACGGCAAGCCCAAGAAGCAAAAAGAGCCGGCAGAAACGGAGGATGGATCACAGCAGCGGATTGATAAGTTTATGAAGCGCAATGCAGACGAGGCTCCCACAAACAAGAGGGAGGCAGCTGCGAAGGAGATGCATGGTATTCTCGACGCTATGCTGGAGGCTGACTCCTATATCAATTTGGAGCGTGACTCGGCGTCTTCGAGGTTCCTTGTGAGAGCCAAGGTCGCGCAGTTTCACCCTCGAGATGCACGGCGGCTTCGATTGATTGATTTTGGTCGCTCACTAGGGAATTGAATGTGGAGAGTTTCCACGATTGAGTGACAGAAATGGTATTAATTGATTCATGAATGTATATCTTGTTATATCCTGGTCCTTTGTAAACATGTCAAATACTATCTAACACCGCACCTATGGACTACCTCCGAATGACTCCCTACAAACCGTGAAAAAACAACACCTAGAGATGCTTGTGTAAACGCCGAATCAATCATAAACACCCCGGAAAAAGGCGGGGAAAGAACAGTAACATCAAATGGGCATCATGCCAATCGTAGACTTTGGGGTTTTGGCCCTAGCGTTCTTGCGCGGGGCAGACTGGCTGGCGGGACGATCCCCAGATTTGGCCTTTGTTCGTGCGCCTTTGCCTTTAAAGCTCCCAGTGGAGCCATACTTGCGTCGCGGAGGCCGTTTACCACTGGAAGACTGGCGCTTGCGACCCTTCGAGCCAGAGGGCGCAGTGCCGGATTCCCAGTCGTCACCAGAGTCATACCCCGGAGAACCCGCCGGAGGAAAGTAGCGGCTTGTGATATTTTCAGCCGCATCGCTGGGTGCGGTCGGGACAGGATTGTCTAGATTGAAGGTGGAAGCCTCATCCATAAACAAGTCGTCGTCACTATACTCATCGCTGCTGCTGAGATTGATGACATTATGGTGGTTGGGATCCGGAACAACGCCGCTGGTCTCTGCTTCCTGAGTCATTTCCAGGTAGCGCCGCTTTGCATTATCAACTAGTCCCAAGATCTGCCGACCGTAGCGCTTCACCTTATCCTGGTCGATGTTCGGGATCGCAGAGAGCTCAGTAAGATCTAAGTCGTTATTAGCTTGTTGTTCAAATTTCATCGAAGAGAATAAATTTACTTGTGGGAAATGATATGCCCATATCACGTAGCACCTGATCAGAGAACGGTTGGCACCGAAGGCCCTTCTTAACGACAAGCTGTAACAAATGTCAGTTTCTTGATGGTGTACCAATCAGTCCTGTAACTACTCACGTCTTGAAGCATGATTTTGGCATGCTCTTGGAAGTCTTCCACAACTACACGATGCATTTGATCAAGCCGATCCAACTTCTGATCGCTGGTGATCGGAGGGCCCATCTCGTGTGTGTTTGCGCGGCGAGACTTGCCGCTGGTTCGAATCGGTTCAAAGCCATCACTATCCTCATCGACCGAGGGCTGTGGGACTGGAGCACCGGTATATTGATAACGATCAAGGCGGCGGTCTTGGGCAGCCTGTACTGGAGAAGAGACCATTGTGGACTGAGGATCGCCGCCTGAATTGCCAGACTTTTTCTTCTGCGCGGCACCCGAGGGCTTGCTCTTGGCTTTGGCCTTACTATTCGGTGAGGCGCGAACCTGTAGCTTCATTTGTCGTTGACCACTCTCATACTCTGCTGCACGACGGCCGAGAATGAGATACTGAACAGCAAAATCACTTTTATTGATCACATTGTCTTCGGCCAATGCGTCTTCACCCAGTAGCCGGTAGAACAGACGTTCGGCTGCTCCGCGGTCGAGGTCAGCTCCCTTTCCGTACCCCGGCATCTTGCGATGCTCTGGAGCTTTAGGCCGTTTGCAGTCTCCACGAAGTATGTCACTGCAGTAGAGAACAGTCACCTTCTCCTGTGTGTTCTGGAATTGTCGCACAATCTTGATGGCCCAGGATGCCTGTTCAGTAAAGTCATGGAGCTCAAACACCAGACCGGACTTGCAGTTATCACAAGTGTTGTTGCAGTCCTCTCGGCGGAAGTATTCCGCGAAATAGGCGAGGACTTGCACTCGTCTGCAATCGCTGCGGTTCTCACAAAATTGAACCACGTTTCGCAACATCTGTTTTTGACGACCTTTTTGCTGACCGTTGCCATCTCCTGCATCGATCATCCGCTTCAAGGTTGCTGTATCTTTGTAGCCGAAGTAAAGATAGCAGCCAGAACGCTTGCCGTCTCGACCAGCACGACCGGTTTCTTGATAATACCCCTCGAGACTCTTTGGGATACTGTGGTGCATGACGAATCGCACATCGGCTTTGTCAATTCCCATTCCAAATGCAATGGTGGCAACAATGATATGCACTCGACCCATCTGCCAGTTCCTCTGGGCTTCTGATTTTGCCTTTGCTGACATACCCGCATGATAAGAGAGTGCCTTGAGGCGGTATTTATCCCGTAAATCCTCTGCAACCTTGTCGCACGTCTTTCGCGAAAGGCAGTAGATAATCCCGCACTGATTCCGGTACGAGCCTGTAATGGTTTCTGCCATGCTGGCCAGAACCTCATCATTCTTTCCCTTGGACCGTACCTCGTAGGTGAGATTAGGACGGTTGAAACTCTGCAAGAACACTTCACAATCAGTGATTTTGAGATTGTGCATCACATCAACTTTGACATTCTCAGTGGCGGTGGCTGTCAAGGCCATAACCGGTACACCCGGGAACCTGGCTCGAACCTCTCCTAACTCTTTGTAGTCAGGTCGGAAATCGTGTCCCCATTGACTAACGCAGTGTGCCTCGTCGATGACGAGGCGTGCTAGTCTGTTTCTCCCATGAAGCTTCTCAAGGGCTCGGATCAAGGCTTGGCTTTTACTGAGCATCTCAGGAGTGATGTACAGGACCTCCATCCCCTCACCACCTGCATTTGAGAGCTGGCCCATGATCCAGGATTTTTCCTCTGGGTCGGTGTCGCCGTTAATCATAAAGGCCTTAACGTTTATTTTGCGGAGATGTGACACCTGATCCTCCATCAGACTCAGCAATGGAGATATCACGATCGTCACTCCCGTGGTGCGTCCGCCCGTTACAATGGAAGGTAATTGATAACATAGCGACTTTCCTCCTCCAGTAGGCATGAGAATAAAAGTATCTTTGCCAGCAAGTGTTGCATCGATGGCTTCAAGCTGGTTGGGTCGGAATCCGCGGAGGTGGAATCGATCTTTCAACACTTTCCTTACTTCTTGAGACCATGGATGGTTTGACCAGAAGGCGCTATGACCGGGCGACTTCTTCGGGACGGGGGCTTTGGGAATGTTGCCAGATGTCTCTGCAAAAACCTTGCGGGTTTGACTGGCTTGCTCGCGAGCGGGTATTTGATGAGCACCATCGAAGCCCTCTGCCGCCTCTAATATGTCATCGTCACTGACATTCCAGTCGAACTCATCGAGATCCATCGAATCCAACGGCGGGGAGCCCATATTCCGAGAAAATGAGTTTTCATAACTATTCGGCCGAGGTGTCTCTTTGGTTTTCCTAGGGCTTGTTGGAGGCAAACGTTGTTGGCCACGGGATTCTGTGTTCAAGTCGGCGCGCGAAGAAGAGAAAAGAGGGGGGTCCCGTGTGATTGCGTGTGATTCAAAGGTGGGTTGAGTATGTCTCATAGGAGGAGGGTCGGATGGACAATCCCGTGTCAACTCGAGGATCTTGGCTTTAAATAGAAGCTGACATATTTTTGTTTCGGTTTGTTCCAACTCTGCCTCAACTGCTCGACTCTGCGCAAGCTCTTCTGGCATCGATGTTGGGTCTAGACCTTGTGAGATCACACGTATCAGATTTTGCTTCAGGTCTTGTTTGCGAGAAACACTGCCCTTGTGCGTGTTCTGATGTTTTTGCAACAATTCGATTGCCTCGATCTGAGCGACAAGAGTCTTGTTCTCGGCGATCAATTCTGGGACTGGCTGACCCTCCATGGCCTGTTGATAAACAATCTCAGAATTCTTCTGCAGAGTAGACCTCAACTTGGAGATTGCATGCCCAAAGGCATTGTCTCCAAGGGCCAAAAACTTCAGAAGATCGGGGTTCTTTTCCTGTGAGCCGGACGGCTTCGACCAAGGTGTCGACGGGATAGGGTCTTTGGAAACTGCCCTCTTCTTTGGCTGAGTCGATGGTTGCGCAGTTGGAATCGGTGCCTTCGATGTAGATTCCAATCGCGAATGCTTAGTCTCGATCTTTTTCTCATCCGCAGCTGGGCTCATCTCGGGGAGTATTGGGTACAAACTCTCCTCCTCGGTATCCAAGATCATCTTATCGGCGGGATCTTCATTATCAGCCCAGTCGTCAAAGAGGTCGTCATCATCATCTGAATCCGCGATCACTCGCTTCCGATGGCTCCGTGGGGCAACAGGAGAATGATATTCAGGTCGTTTCGCGGCGCTTGGGGGATTTGTTTGAGTTGTTTGGGTTGTCTGGCGTGGGATTATAGGCTGTTTCGATACAATACCTCTAGAGGCAGGAGATAGAGCCGCTTTCGAGGGAGTTCGCACTTTCGTCGCATGTTTCGACGGGGAAAGAAGATCGGATGTATACTCGTCACTTTTGCGCTTCTTGCCGCGTTTCGCACGAGTTCCGCATGGGGTACTTTCTTCTGCCCATGACCCACGGGGCTCAGCAGCCGGGATAGTATCCGAGGATAATCTAGACAGATCAAGCTCGCCTGTCAAATCAATTGATTCAATGTCATCCTGTCCAGGTGCATGGAAATTGTCTGATCGCAACGGGGTCGACTTTTGCCGGGAAAGTTTGTATGATGATAACGGTGGTTCTCGGAAGGATTCTAGCCATTGTACATGTTGCGTCAGTTTAATAATTCCCGCGGGATTCGTCTTAATCGGCCACATACCTCGAACTATGCTTGACTGTTTTGGCGAAGCGCGTTTCTTCGTAGTTGACGGAGTACTGGTGGGGACTGTGTCACGCCGGCTTAACATTCGAGGCTTGCTCGCCGATTGTGGTAACAATCTAGCCATTGATCCATCCGTCTCATTCTCCACGTCTTCAAGGATATCATCGAGAGCCGCGAATTCGTCGGCGGGGGAAATCGGTGGTGGTGATACGTGATTGTTGCGTTCAGGCAAGCTGGTTTGCGCCAGAGGGGGTTGGATAGGTTTCCCTTGGGTTATCAACCATTTGAGATGAGTCGCTAAGTTATTCTTCGTCATGGGGGCCTGTTGCTGTCATGGCCGTCGATCTTGATGTTTGGAGTAATGGAAGCAATCGCGAAACCAATATGGACGCGTCGGCACGTGAGCGGTCAAACAAATCGATCTATAACCAGCAACTGCGTTCAACTTAAGTTACTCAGTCAAATTAGATTAAAATCATCAAATTTGTATAAGAATCGTCATACTTATTTTATGTTCTTATATTTGTTAAATTTACATATAAATAAAATCAAGTGGTGCAAGCGATACTCCTATAGACATAGATCTGATCTGGAGGGGGGCAATTCAGTGTGGGGAAAGGCATAATTTCTGCCCCACGAAAAAGAAGATCACGAAAACTCACCTTCTGTATCCAACATTGAGCCAAAATGGGCAAAAAGAATAAGAAGTCCGCCGAGCACAAGGACCGTGTAGCGGCAAAGCAGACAAAGAAGTCTGCGCAGAAAGAAAAGAGATCCAAAGCCAAGGGCAAGGATGCAGACAGCGATGCTGAAGACGCAGACCTAGATGCCATTCTGGCCCAGTACGCCGAAGAACAGGCCAAATTCTTGAAGGTCACCGAAGTTCCTTCCGAGCCGCCAGTCCCACGTTCGTCTTCAACTGTGCTAGCATCTCCGTCGAACCGAAATGAGCTGTTGCTTTTCGGTGGAGAGTACTTTGACGGGACGCATGCCACTTTCTTCAATAACCTTTTCGTCTACTTGATTGATCGTGGCGAATGGAGAGAGGTGACCAGTCCTAACAGTCCCCTACCTCGAAGTGGCCATGCATGGTGCCGCGGAGGAAACTCTGGAGGCATCTATATGTTCGGAGGTAAGATTGTCTTGCTGGATATATTGAAAATTCTTTGTGCGGAGACTAACTATCAGCAGGAGAGTTCTCGTCGCCAAAGCAAGGCACGTTCTACCATTACAATGATTTTTGGCACTTAGATACAGCCACAAGAGAATGGACCCGACTCGAGGTTAAAGGCAAAGGTCCTCCCGCCAGAAGTGGTCACCGCATGACCTATTTCAAGGTATGTGTTTCCGATTTTGATGTATGCATTTTGTATTAAAACTAACACTGAGACAGAACTACATCATCCTCTTCGGTGGATTCCAAGATACCTCCCAGCAGACTAAATACTTGCAGGACCTGTGGATCTATGATTGTAACCAGTATACCTGGTCCAACCCCACGTTGACTCTTGCTTCCCAAAAGCCCGATCCTCGCTCATCATTCTCTCTGCTACCGCACGAGACCGGAGCTGTTCTCTACGGAGGCTACTCCCGAGTGAAGGCAGCTGCGGGTGGTGGTAAGCAAGGCAAGGGTGGTGGTCCCCAGAAGATGGCTCTCCGGCCCATGGTTCACCAGGATACTTGGTTCTTGAGAATCACACCCCCGGCAGCTGAGGCCCCGTCGTCAACGTTACCTACAGTCCGATGGGAGCGACGAAAGAAGCCCGCTAATACGCCTAATCCGCCCCGTGTTGGCACTACCATGGCATACCACAAGGGCCGAGGCATTATGTTTGGTGGTGTCCACGACGTGGAACTGACGGAGGAAGGCATTGACAGCGAGTTCTTCGATACTCTCTTTGCTTGGACCACCGACAGGAATCGTTTCTTCCCGTTGAGTCTCCGACGCCCCCGCGCGCCCGGCAAAAAGCAACAGGCAAATCAAAATGCAAAGTCTAAAAATAGGGGCAAGGCGGACGAGGAAGAGCTTTTGGCAAACCTTAAAGCCCTGGAAGCTAAAGTTGGAATCCGGGACGATGAAGATGATGACGATATGGAAACAAGCACGCCCCAACCAGAGGAGCCTGTCGAGCCTGCAAAGCCCTCGGTTGTTCGCTTCGAAATGCCCCACCGGCGATTCAATGCCCAGCTAGCGGTGCAAGATGATACTTTGTTCATCTTTGGTGGTACCTTTGAAAAGGGTGACCGGGAGTTCACTTTCGATGATATGTATTCCATTGATCTAGTCAAGCTGGACGGCGTCAAGGAGATATTCTACAGGGAGCCTGAGAACTGGAATCTCTTGAACGAAGCCGAAGACAGTGATGAAGACATGGATGATGAGGATGATGACGACGAAATGGATGAAGACGATGAGGCTGAGGCTGAAGCGATGTCTCTCGATGCTCCTTCGCCTGCTCCGACAGATGTGACAGTGCCATCTGTTACCAAGGACATGGAACAACTCGAAGTTGAGGAGCCAGAGGAGCAAAATGTCAATGACAGTCGACCTTTGCCTCGGCCGTTCGAGAGCTTGCGAGAGTTCTTCAGCCGCACTTCCGAAGAATGGCAGAATATCATGATGGAAGTTGTCAAGGAGAAGGAACAGTCTGGTGAGAAGTCAATCAAGGAACTTCGCAAGGCAGCGTTCTCTATGGCCGAAGAAAAGTGGTGGGATAGCCGAGAGGAGATCATGGCTCTGGAAGACGAGCAAGAAGCCGCGGGTATTGGAGAGGTTGTTAGCATGTCTGACCGTACTGAGAATATGGGAGGAGCTGGTCGTCGCCGCTGATACCCTCTATAGATACGAGAAAAATATTTATGCATTGAATGTCCAATTGTTGAGATAATAATCTTCTTGTGTTCACGTATTAATATGCCACTAGCTCTGGGCAACCTTTGCCAACACATCTGTCACTAGCGCAAAGTCTCGCTCTACATCAACTCGCCAATTCGAGATTGCAATGCGGCAAGCAGGGGACCCATCCCAGCTGGTGCCTGAAACGAACATTCGCGAGGTCTCGTTGATCTTGCTTCCTAGCTCGCGGTTCAAGCCCTCATCATTTGCGCGAAACAAAACAGACATGAATGTCTGATCGAGCAGTTCAGATTTGGATGCTGCTACTGGCAAAGCTGTATACCCAGGATGCTCAAAGACCCATCCGTAGATTTTCCGGGCAAGCCTTATCTGGCGCTCCAGCATTTCTTGATATCCAGACTTGCCATATGACAAGAGCGATGCATACACCGGCAACGCTCTGAATCGACGAGAGTTCTCAATTCCAATATTTAAAGGCGAGGGGATGGAAGGCCCATCGGAGTTTCCAGCAGTTAAGTATGCTGCATTTGCATTTTGGAATACTTGCGATGCCACATTCGGGTGTCGAGTAAAGAAGAAACCACAGTCGTAGGGAACGTTGAGAAGCTTGTGGCCGTCACCGGTAATCGAATCGACCAGTTCGATCCCTTCACTGCCCTGCTTGATTGTTGCAAACTCCGGGCTGTCATCAAGAATACGACCAAAGATTCCAAATGCCCCATCAGCATGCATCCAGGCTCCGTATTTGTCGCACAGCTGGCGTATTTCTCTTAACTCCGCACCGCTTGTTGCAAAACGACCCGTATTGACCTCCCCGCAGGATATCGCAACGATGCTGACCTTGTCTGTTCTCGCAAGTTCTTTCTGTAATTTATCAATATCGAAGCGGAGCGGGTCGTCGGCTCGGCAGATGTTGTGCACGTTGGAACGACCGATGCCTAGCACACCAGCTGCCTTCACGACGGACGAGTGTGGCAGCGTGGATAACACTTGCACCCCAGAAAGACCCAGTGCATTCAATACCTCGAATAGGCCCTCTTCGCCAACGCTCTGGAGCTGACAGCCTTTTCTCTCCGCCGCTTTTTGTAAAATAAACTCGCGCCCACATGCTAGGCCGAGGATATTGCTTCCCGTGGCACCGGTAGTGAACGTTCCATTATGCCAGATAGAGCGCTCTAGTTTGAAGAGATCCAAAAGGAGACCAAGTGCGTTGTACTCCACGTCGGTGACAATCGAGTGGTTTGGGAGATGCACCTGAACATTCTGGTCATAAACAGACACAACGTTGTCCGCGAAGAGCGCTGCCGGGGTAGTTCCACCAGTGATGAAGCCATAGTAATTGGCACTTAGGCTTCCTCCGTTGAATGCCGGGACAATATCATCGATAATGTGTCGCTGGACAGATTCGAGACTGGATCCTGTATCTGAAAGTGTCGCGGGGAGAGACGATCTAGCTCGCGCCAGGTTCTCGGCGCTAGGGAGAACCCCCGAGTTCCAAGGTCCCTGGGCAGCCTTCCACAGATCTTGTTGGAATTGGTTCTGCATGGCTGACATGTGTGTCTTGGGGGATATCAAACAGCCTCGGGTCTCGCCAATTTATACCAATGGCGGGATCTCGGGATTTGGAAAGTAAATGAGGCTCCCTATAAGGTTCGGCTGTACCTTCCAAAAACAGTCTTTGATTACTTCCGTAGACTGACCTAGATATATATCAAGACACGTGTATGAGGAACGTGGAAAGCCTAGAGGGCGGGCTAAGTGGGGCAAAGCTGGAGTCTGGAGTCCGGACTCCGAAGTTCCAACAGCTTCCGATGATCTTACAACCTTTGTCGAGTACCATGCCACATACATGGTAGGAATTACCGAGTAAATACAAACCGGAAAATCAATGGGATACAAACCGGAAAATCATCAATGGGCCGTTATGATAACGGTACCATACAAAAGCACATACATTGCTTAATCAGCGATGTCCGCACAGATTGGAAAACAGCGGAATTTGTCAATTTAGTTTACTAGAGAATTTTACATATGTCAATTTTACATACATTGTTATACACGTCGATTTCTGTCAATTTATGCCAGTCTAAAATAAGGCAGAATTCAGGCATTCGACTTTGGGTGACTAAAATACTGCCTGGCAATATTAACCAATAATAATTAAGTCCCGGATGGCATACTTAGTCGCCCGTAGACAGTGCTCACCCACTGACTTCTACTTCCTGTTATATGATGTATTTTCCATAATTACAGCGAGAACTTTCCATCTTCGATAAAGACAAGTTTTTTTGCCTCCCCATTTCCATAATCGGTTTCGAAATCCTTTTTTTTTTTTTTTTTCCAAATTACTCCGTCAGCAAAGGCTGCCCGATTCTCTCCCGCATCTTCCCCTTGGAATCCTCACTTGGTTCAGGTCCGATAATTAGACCGATGCGCTCCTTTTGTTCCTCGCTCATTTCGTCGTAGTTTATGTGGATGCTTGTTCCGAGGTGCAGAGTTTTCACCCCACGCATTCTGTTGTACACAAGGCGAAGTGCGATCATGTAAAACTGAGGATTGTCCAGATCTTTCATAGTCCACGTTTTCTGAGCGGGTAATGTGAGGAGTGCCAAACGATGGCGATCGGCATCGGTCGGTTGAGTACTGTCCACAAATGCCTCCCAGGTTTTGGCCTTGTTCCAAGCTTCGATATCACGAGCGTTCGCAGTGTCCTTCCCTGGTGCTGCAGGTTCTTCATCGCCGCCACTCTCTGGCTCCGAGGCGTTTGATGCATCCGAGGATCTGTCTGATGAGAAATCCCTGTCATACAATTCTGCCCTCTCGAGTTCGTCCTCTTCATCCGCTTCATCAGTGGTCTCGCCGGCGTAGTCTTTGTCATTTGAGTCATCTTCAGGGGGAGAACCGTCGTTATCCTCATCAGACGGGTCTTGAATAGTGTAATGCTGTTGTCCTTTTCTGTCACGCTTACCAAACGAGGCGCTTTCATCCCCTGTTTCAGCATTGGGAGTCTCAGATCGTGCCCCCTGGCGCTTGAAACGGTCTTCTTCACATTGCCGGAGGAACTCAGCCAGACCTTGGTCAAGACGCTCATCATTCTGCTTCTTACTGTCGGCGAGTCGCTTTCCCTCATCGGAGGCGTGGCATTCATCAACCTCGGGCTGGATAGCAATCAACTCCTTCAACATCATCGATCTGAAGTCCGGATCGTGTGCGTTCACAGCGAGCTGCAAACAAGCTTTGTCGGCTTGTTTTGCATTCCTGAACTGATCGTGTGTGTTTGGCGTGGACACACGAATAACCAGCAGAGGGAATTCTGATGTGATCTATATAACGTTAGTATACCGCAATATCAATATGGATTTGGAAGATTCTGTAGAGCTGAGGATCGAGGGCCATGGAGGGTGTGGATAAAAAGGACATTTGACATACTCTAAGCGCGCGTCCCGCTGCCTGAGCTTCTTGGCTCCAGCTTCTGCCCGGCGCAGTGAGGATAACACAGTTGCACGCTTTATGCAGATTCAGGCCGACGGAACCGACATCGTATGTGGTGATGAGAACTTTCAAATCACTTTTTGGATCATTAAATTGTTTGACAAGCACATCCCGTTCATGCTGGTCGAGGGAGGAGTGCAAAGTTTTGGCATCGACGAGGGCAGCACGGAGAACCTTTTCTATGTACCACGCGTTGATAGGTACTGAATCCACGATCAATACCTTTTGGTGGTGGCCATAACGCTTTTTGTCCAACGGTCGCATGACCTTCTGGTCGGCAAGTTGTTGAAATATTACGCGCAGGCGTGGCGAGCCTTGGACAAGGGATTTGATAAAGTCGAACGCCGTTTTGACAGGAGGGTCAAAGTCTTCCCTTGTTGCACCCCAGGCCCATTCGGCAGGTATTCCCGCATCACGCCACCGTCGAAGAGTCGGGATGAGGGTGTCTGAGTCAGTGAACTCGTGCTTGGAGTTCAGATTTGCGAGGCGGGTCGACATATTAGCTATCGCAAGCTTGCGGAGAGGCCGTGCTGATGATATAAACTTTGACTTGACGCGTTGGCCCGGCTTAGCTTTTTGTTCCACCCCTGTCTCTCTGACGTAGTCCCTACAAGACTCATGTTAGTGACTATAAGGGGTTGGCAGGTGTGGATTAAACGTACTTTGCTGCAGTCCCATGGAAGGCTTGGTAAAGCATGCGTTCCTCTACTGACAGCTCCACCGATGCTGTACGGAAATGGATTGGCTTGAACATGTCCTTCAATGGTAACGATGTTCCATCAGACAGGCGGATTGACGACCCCTGCGACCGCTGAATTGCCACTAGGTCCAGCACAAGGCCGAAGTAGTTGGCCAGTTCATGGGCCAGTTTTTCACCAGAGTGTAGAATCGCGTTTAGGGTATTGGTATTGAGAAGCATAAGTCGCAAATCTGACGTGGGTTCTAGGGCTTCGAATGCCGCCCTTTTCTGTCTCGAGGTTTTTGTGTCTAAACTTGCGCGTTCTCTCTCTTTGCTGGCAGATGCCTTGCAATTTCTTTCTAGAGATCGCCGGCCGCGGACGCCAATTAGGTCAATCAGGCCAATCAAATCCTATAGCTGTTAGTGAAATGCTTCCATTGCCCTTTCCTTTCATAATGGAGTACTTACACGGATAGAATTGAACATTGGCGTGGCTGTTGCGAAGATCAGGGCCTCAAACCTTTGTAGTTTAAGGATTGACGCAGTCGCAGTTTGTTTGTTTTTTGCGCGATGTGCCTCGTCAGCAATGAGGAGGCCGAACTTGTCATTGTGATCAGTCTTCCAGTACGTGCTAATGAAAGGAGCTTTGCCCTTTGTGGACAAGTATGAGGTGCGTTTCATATGAGTTTCGTAGGACGTAACAATGATCACAGTACGGGCCTTAGGGTCGTTTTGATCAAGAGCAAAGGACAACTCCTGTGGGAATCGCAAACGTTTCATCTGGTGTGACGTTAATCTGCGGCCTAGCATTTTTGCATTCAGCGTAGGATCGTTGTAAGACAGAATTGGGAAGAGGTATTCCCAATCGCTCCTGATTTCATCGAGCCACTGGCCCACCAACGGTGCGGGCACAATGAGGAGCATCGGCTTGTTTGTGGTCACCAGGATCGAATACAACAGAGCCGCGAGCAAGCATTGTATTGTTTTACCAAAGCCAGTGCCGTCTGCTAAAAATGCGCCAAAAATCTGAACCTCCCGAAGGGCCTTTGCAGCCGAAATCGCGCGCGTCCGTTGCTGTCGATTCCACTTGACGTTGCGGCAATTCTTAAACAGCTTGTTGATATCAATCGAACCAAGCAGTTTCAGGAGCAATCCAATGGCACCAGTGATTTGGTATCCGTAAAACCGACGTTTGGTGTGGTGTTCTAACAGCAATGAAGAATAAAGCCCATCGTCTTGTCGCTCACAGATAAGTAAATCGAGGCAAAGATCAAGATAGGGGCCACTTCGATTCTGCGTTCCAGAGAAGGCAGACTGCAGGGTATAATAGTCTTTGTCGGCCTAAAATGAAGATCATTAGCATATCCATAAAGTACTTTGGCCCATACGGCGGTCTTACCGAATGCTTGATGTAGTCCTCGCTATCTCGGTGAGCCTTTTGCTGTGCCTCGTCTACCACGGTCGCTTCTTCATGAGTGGCATTGAGAGAATCTGGGATCACCATCGGTTCAGGTTCGACCACCTCGAAACCTGCTTGTACCTTGAGGACTAACTTTGCCTGCCACTCCTGACACCCTGCGATGGTGTTGACGTTGTACCCACTGTACCAGCGTAGCTGCTCTTCGGGAGAGTCAAACTTTTTGGGTGCGAGGGTCTTGTCCTTTTGAGATGAGCTTGAGAGTATCGTGGTGACAGCATTGTCAAGCGGATGACTGCTAGCTGGTTCCTTATTGCCATCTTCATCGACCAGACTTTCCGGTGGGGAAGCCAGCATGGCCTTTTCGGTAGCATCAGACATCATGCCGCACTCGTAGATTTTCTCGGTCTTGAATTTGCAAGCCCTAAGGATAACAGAGATTCGAAAGAGAGAGTTGGTGGCATCCGAAAAGGTACTTTGGATGTCCTCCCATTCTTCTATCATCAGATCATGGAATAAAAATTCGTCCTCAGCTCCACTGTGGTAGTTCAATGTCAGAGTCATAATGTTGAGACCCAGCGCTCGACAATTGAACATGGCGCGAATCGCATCCCGGAACATTCCAATTGATGTGAATCCGCGAGGATCTTGAGGCATCTTGCGCTTCGGGGTAGGAACATTCAATCCTTTTTTGTTGGCGGCCTCAAGTGCACGATCGAGCTTATCCTTGCCCACAAACTCCTTTTTCCAGCACCATACAACGGTGACCTCAATTGGTTGACGAGTTTGGTCTGTCTGATCTGTCTGGCCTAGATCACATGTCACCTGCTCCTTCGGAGGTTGCATCCATGGGGGCAGGTTTGTCTCGTCGACCGAAGGGGCTTTTCGAATTGCCTCTATGGTCTCAACACGTTTCCATAGGTGGCCTGCTGTCTTGATGAAAGAAAGATATCGCAATAGCTCCCAGCAGCGGTTAATGACCTCCAGCCTAGTCTCCTGTTTATCTGTCAGGGGACCAAGCGTGGGTTTCGGGAAGACGAGTTGAGAACCTGAGTCAGGGAATGTGACATCGTTTTCTTGAGCGAAAGACACCTGAAATTTTTCGTTCTCGGCCTTGTTTTGGTCATCAGAGTTTTCCTTGTAAGTCTTGATCTGGGTCATCAGTCGAATGCAAGACCAAGCAACACGCCTGTACTTTTGCCTCTTTGCGTAGTCGGCGCTTGCGCCTGGGCGAATGGCGAGGACATCTGATTCTGTGGATGTAATTTTTTGGAGTTCTGTCCACTCATCATTGGCGCATTGAAAGGGACCCATTTTGCTCATTCCCTTGGCATTTTCGTCAAAAAAAGACCAAATCGAAAGAATTGGCCATGAAATTATAAGCCGTCGCAGATCTTCAACCTTGGTAAAACCGATGTATCCAGCGAGCATGGTTTCCCGGCCCTCTGTCTTCAACCATTTGCCACGGCTGCTGAGGTCGACGGGGAGAGCATCGACGATCTTGTGTTGCCGAGTCAGAGAAGTACGTTGGCGTTTGCCGGGAGTGCCCTGATTTTGGTTAGCCCAGGCCGTGCTTCAATGGTACTTTCGGGATCTCACTGAGCTTGGGGTCGAATCGGCTGGACGCTTAGCCTTGCCTGCTTTTGAGGCAGATGTCTGTTCAAAAGTGTTAGTGGTGATCCGATATAACGACACGAGCCGAGAGTAATCCTACTTTTGGGGTCGAGCCAGCCATAATAGTGGCTGGAAACAGGAACGAAATGAATTGATCGCAAATTTGAAACCGAGAATGCGTATGTGTCGTAAACGAAAATTGGGTTGAATCCTGCTGCGAAGGAAATGAACTGTCAGTGTTGAGGCATTTGAACATATCATGGAGCACATACCCCTTCGTAGATTGCAGAAGGCAAAAAAAAAATATTGCAAAGCCAGGCTGTTACCAGGCGGCGAAACTGTTGTAATTGATCGAAAGTTAGAGATGGGTCGTTGTGAAGGCTGAGATGATGAATGGAGAGGAAAAGACCAGAGTAAAGCAAGGAGCATGGGGATGCTAGGCTTTTTCTGATGTGAGATATTTGAGATCACAAAGCCGTATATGGAGAGAAATATATGGGAAGATGAGACAAAAGATGTGAGGTTCACCTGGAGGACTGCTGTTGATCTTCAGAAGTGAGAGATACAGTGCTCACAAGGCAGGAATCTGACGACAAGATAAGGAAAGATGAGACAAAAGAAGGGGGCTTAACCTGGAGGACTGCTGTTATCTTCAGAAGTGAGAGATACAGTGCTCACAAGGCAGGAATCTGACGAGAAGATAAGGGAAGATGAGACAAAAGATGTGAGGTTCACCTGGAGGACTGCTGTTGATCTTCGGAAGTGAGAGATACAGTGCTCACAAGGCAGGAATCTGATGAGGAGATAAGAGAAGATGAGTTAAAGGAAGGTGGCTTACCTGGAGAACTACTGCTGATCTCCGAAATGAGAAATGCGGCTTTCGTAGGGTGTGAGGGTTGGATGGAAGGGAAAAAGCAGGGGGAATTGATTGATTTTGGATGATGGAAATGGAGGGCAAAATAAGGCAGAAGGAAGCAGTCAGTCTAGCCTATACCCATGGACAAATGGAAATGTCAGAAGTAGAGACAGGCTATATTCAGGACTAAGAAAGGGCAAAAGGGCAATTAGGATATGTAGAACCTGAAAAGCCCGACATTGACGCGCCGTTTGCCCCTAATAAAACCTTAGGAACATAGTATGTTAAACATACGATAATTCCACACAATTCTTATCCCAAAAACAACTGGATATTCTTTTGGAAATAGTACAGCTGAGACTATTTAGCATGTATAGGACTCTGTCAAAGTGAAAAGTACCGTGAAAAGTACTATGAGAGGTAGCATTGTCTAACCTATTCATATATGGAAAGAAGCCAATATTTATAGTTACTTTTTCCTAAGGAATCAACAACAATCAACAATATAAAGCTTGAATTAACATAATATATGCCGAATTGAAATGTCGAGGCGCCGATACAGTGTGATAGTGACTTACGTATAAAAGAAAGCAAAAGTACCATCAGACTACAGTCAGCTGAGGACATTAGTTTTGCTCTAGTAGGCTAGATCCC
The DNA here is from genome assembly GCA_000576735.1 of Penicillium fuscoglaucum FM041. Classification (NCBI taxonomy): domain Eukaryota; kingdom Fungi; phylum Ascomycota; class Eurotiomycetes; order Eurotiales; family Aspergillaceae; genus Penicillium; species Penicillium fuscoglaucum. Next base: position 399,109 of record HG814197.1, read on the forward strand.
TAAATTAGGAAAATGAAATGCTAATCATTGAGGATGAACTAGGATTTTTCAAGAATTCCTTACTAGCTTAGCAATATAAAGAATTGCTACAAATTATTCAATGGAAGTTCCCTGATCGAGATATCAAATGGACGTTTGATCTCCGCTACAACCTCTAGTGTAGAGGATTGATATACGATGTTAGAGGCTTCGACTTGCTATACCACACACTATTCGATCTCCAAAATAACGAAAAGGACTTTTCTTACTCGCCCAGGATGATTTACAGAACTTTATATCTAAAGGGCTCTATGTTAAACCACCTAAGAAGTGGTTATGCATGAATCTGTATGGTGTAAAGCTTCATTTTACCTATGGAGTACTGAAGACAACTGATGGAACCTGAACTATAGTATTTTGCTTGCTAAGGCAACTGTCGCTCTGAGGGGGCTTCTCCATGTTGCCATAGTATCAGCCCATGACCCTCCGCATGCCTTTGGGTAACTGATCTGCAAGGAAGTGACCAGCAATTCCATGGATGAGAGATAAGAGATTGGTCAGACATGGTCAAGTTATCCACAGCCCTGGCTTTTCGACGTCTTCGATCTCATGTTTGGTGTGGTCGATGATATGGCAGAGGGAATAGACCTGCGTGCCGTGGGACATTTGGTTGAGCTGTAGTCCGTGTAAGTAACTGCCAATGACTAGTCTGATTATTTGACATACCCATAATGCATTTTCTGTATGGCTCGCGTGTTGCTAGATAGCCATAGGGATATTCGTTGATTCTATTAATCACGTTGGAGAGGCTAGCTTCATTTTGTTAGTTCAAACGTAATGGAGATGAGGTGGAAAGGAAGGGGGAGGAGGAAGGAAGGAAGGAAGAAGGGAACCTACCTATAGATGTATATGTACATATGTACATATGGACCTACGGTACAACACCTACATGCGCATACATGTAGGTATCCACCTGGGCACCTGCCCATAGATGCCCACCTGCCCAGGTGGGCATGCTCAGGGTATGCTTGGCCAGAATTCATTTTTCTGCCAGGCCAGATTCGGGCACTTCGCCATAAACCTCGAGTTTCGAACCCTACAACATTATAGGTTCGTGTCCCATTTCCTAAATAGACTTAGTAGCAAGTGCCAGGTGGCTGACTTCCATTGTTCTCAGGTGCCCAGGGGTGTACCTATTTCCTAAATAGGCTTAGTAGCAAACGACTTCTATGGTTCTGATCCATGCGTTCAACCTTGGAACCTGGGAAGGGTATATTCTCAATCATTTCTCGCTTCCTCTTTCCCCTTCAGCACACCTTCTGTGTACATACTTTCCTTCATCTCACTCTATCAATGGATCCAAGGCCGTCGCACTTGCTCCATATCTCACTTTCCTCTTCAACCCATTTTCCTTCACCTCACTCTCGGCCCAAGATGTCTGAATACGACTTCTCACTCTGTGAGCACAACTGGTCTCTTGCAAGATATCTTGGTTTCCCCATACCATCGCCCACTTCCATGTCACCGCCTCGATTTGATGAAGAAATGCCCGATTCCATCCCAAGCTCAACGCCTCCAGCCAAAAGATCTGTCCAAACCCCAACTTCCAGTCCAACGTCCCGGCGTAAACGTCAGAAGCCATCCTCGGTAGCAAATACTCCAACCTCCACGACCGTTAATTACAAGTCGCCTGATTATGTCCGAGAATTGATTGCCAGAGGTGTACAGCAATCCAATGGAAAGCCAACAGAATACCACATGATGGTAGCACAACTCGAGGACCGTCCAGCAAATTGGGAGGACCTTCCCAGCAGAACCCTGGATTCCTTTGACGTGATCATTCGGAGTGCCGGAAATGAGGGCAGCATTCAGGGGGGCATTATCCCTCCCTTGATGAACTACATTGGGTTGATATTAAGCCCAGAAACACTGGCTGTAATGGACATACCATTTAGCAAACAGTGTCAACTGCCTATCCAATTTCCACTCGACGAAAACTCGAAGAGCATCCCAGCTCCGTACCCTGACATCTCTGTTGGTCTCCGTCGAAGCCAGTTCTTGGATTATGAACCAGCCCTTCACCACCTCAACCACATTGCTTCGCCTATTTCAAAGACTCCGGACCTTATATTCCCATGCTTTGCTCTCGAGGCGAAAGGTGACAGTGGAGGCATGGATGCAGAAACACAGAACCGGCACAACACAGCGAATATGTTATTCAACCTGAGACAGCTTTCGGTTCTCGCAAATGGTGAAGAAGCTACGCACTTATCATTTGACGGAGTTATCAAAGCTTGTTCGGCCACAGTAACGCAACAGGCGATGACCATCTTTTGTCACTGGATTGAGCAGAACAAGAACACACAGAACCTGATATTCTACTCGCATTCGGTGAAATCTGTCGCTTTCGGTGCAATGTCGTATCAGGATTGGAATCGCGCCTCGATGTACTTGCAGAATGCCATTTCCTTCACGGTCCAGAAGACAATGAGTCAAGTCAATAAGGACTTGCCAAGATGGAATGAGGAAATATTCCGACATCGGTTGAAAGAAGAGAATCAAGACCAGCATGCAATACCTACCACGACTCCTTCAAGCCCCAAATGCAGCCATCAGGAAAGCAAGGAATGAAGGTTCATGTCTTAGCAATAAATGCTGCAGCTTTTTGTCCTTGCTCCCTAGTCGTGTCGTGTCTTTAGTTGTGTCCTGGTCTGTTGCATCTCGTTACGTTGTGTGCTTGTCCATTGTTTTCTGTTCGGTCGTGTGCTGCTATGTCTTAGCTTGATGTATAAAGACTCCAAACATTCTTTGCTTAATACATAAGATTGTTGAGCATACGAAGCAAATACATAGGGAAGTCAGGAAGACTTCGCTAAATAATCCTTTTTAGACTTAATATCTGGCTTCTGATTGATTGAAAGATCAGGTACCTAGTATATCCAATAAATTTATTAGCTCTGTGAAGTCGGCAAATATGCCTTTCATCTCCAGCTCAAAGACGATCTGTACTCTTGCGCCGAAGAAACCAGAAAAAGCTCCGGCCCAGGAAAACTCATTATTCCTTTATCTATCTTATACTCCGAGTATTCGATTCCGAGGATTACCTATATCTCGACTATATAAAAAACCTAATAGATCTAATATATATTATAATAATTAAGAGAAGATAGAATAAAGTCCTATATTATTTTATAATAAATATAAATCCTATAGTATTTATATTAGTTTATTATACTAAAGTAAAGATAGACCTCTCCTATTACTAGCTATAAAATCTAAAAGGATACTTAGAGTATATTTATAGTAAAGCTTAGGATTTTAATATCTTTATCTATATAACTATATAATAATATAATAGATCTTATTAAGTGATTCTTAAGACTAACTTTAATCTTAATAGATAGATATTTAGATATAGATAACTATTCCTAATAAAGGACTTTCTCTTATAGGATAAATTAATCTTATATATTATCTCTTAATAGATAGTAAATATAATACTAGACTCCTTTAGTAATAAACTAGCCTAGACTGCGGCATATCCGCTCCAATGGATATCAGATCGATCC